>JAPTHN010000069.1:0-563686 GCA_026936325.1 Platynereis dumerilii
GGGGGGTAAAAAATTCTAACAAAGAAAAAATGTTAAAAAACACGCATAAACTCATTTTATTTGTACTTTTTTACGTACAAAAGTCCGTGAAATGACGCGAATCTGTATGCGTCGCCGTATATAACAATATATATCTGTGTATTGCTTTTTATGTCAAGGGGGGTACTAAAAATACGCATGAAACCCAAGGGTGGGGTACTAAAAATCCTCATTAAACTCAAGGGTCGGTATCAATTTTTGACGGAAGTTCCAGCAAAACTCCCACCCCCCCAGTCGTAAATTCTGAACAGTCCCTTATATATCCTTGCTATAAACTATATTTTGGACCATTTTAAATTATTTTCAAGAAATCCTATCTTGGAAAGTTCACGAGTATCAAACCACCTTAAAAGAAGTTTTCCTCTGACATTATATTATTCCCTGCTAAATGAAATGTAGTTACAGTAGACGAACATCAAGTGCTTAAAGATCTGGACTGAAATGTTCCTTGTGAGGTCAGAGCCCTATACATGCCATGTTATCCTAGTGAGTCATAAGGAATTAATGAAGTCATAGCCGGACCAATGCCACAAGTTGGTAAAATTTGGAACTTCTGGTGAAATTGACCAAAAAATCAATAATCACTGATATGCTTCCTATGTGTTAATAGATTCCAAATCCAAAAATTTGAGGTTGTATATGCGTTTTTGTGACGTCTATGCCACATTATGATGGTAAATTTAAACATGAATGCGAAGAAAATACTAACTTGAAATGCAGTTTATTCAAAACGAAACTTTATTTCTTCAAATACCTCTGCAGCAAAGACTTTTTAAGATATCACTATGAAACTTGCACACACTTTGTTGAATAATATTCTTAAAACAAACAAAAAACTGATTTTTCATTATTTGCCTTCTCATACCTTCTATGGTATAATTAGCAGGTAATGCCGAAAGCAAGCTTTGTACTTTTTGTTAGCCATAAACACAGGGCCATTATACCATGATAGGTTTGACTAAAAAACATATTGTATATACCAATGGAAAGCCAAGCTTAAGTGTAACAACACAATATCAAACAAGTGAAAATTCCAGCAAAGAGTCTTTATCACAAAGCATTTGAACAAGACATGTCTGAACACACATTTTTACAAAGTGCAAGAGTGCCACATTTGTTGTCAGTGACAAAGACAGGCCACTAATACCATGATTGGTTACATTTACAACCACGTTCTATAGACCAATAGAAACCTGGGCTCATGAGCAACAAAATCATATCAGAAAAGGTAACTTTCCTTCCACTAGCCTTCATCAAGAAGTGTGTAAAGAAGAAAGGTCCTCATAAATATTTCAAAATGTGAGAGCGTCGCATTTTTTGTCAGTCTCAAAGATAGGGCTCTAATGCCATTATGGGTTGGACTTTCTACCCTATTCTATGCACTAATACAAAGCAAGGCTCATGAGCATGACAATGATACCAAGAATGCAAGAAGTCCAGCAACAAGCCTTCATCAGGAAGTACCCGAACAAGGAAGTCCCACAGAATGTTTGCAGAATATAAGAGCGTCGCACTGTTGTCAGTCTTACTCGAGCCATCACAGCTCCTGGCACAACAGCCTCAGTCACTTTTAGTGATATATTTCTGAGAAACAAGGTCATGAGCAATGCATTGGTATATCAAATGTTTCAAAAATGTTTGGATCAGTGGTTAATCTGTTTCCATCAAAAATCACATTGCACTTTTTTGCTTCACCCGGGACACACCAACTGAGGATTACAAAAGGTGTATTAAAAATATATAAAACATCCAATTGCCATTTTTCTGAATTCACATGATGCCCACCTAATCAGGAACAGTAATGCATTGCAATTTTGATCCTAAATTGATCCCTTTTCCTGTATTTCAAAGTTGTATGCAAAAATTTTACATGCAGTGTCCCGGCGGGACACCAAAAATTTCCCTAAATGCAATCATTGATCACTGATTATCTCAAGACCAGTGACACATGGATGCAATTGCTGCTATATACATCAAAGAAGATATTTTTGCCTATCATTCGATCCATCATACCGGCATAAATTCCTTTATGGGGCTGAGATATGACCTAAAATGTAAGTGCATATTGGCCCAAAACTGAAATTTTACCAACTCACGGCACTGGACCAGCCTATACTTGCAATGTTATCAAATCTAGAGACCAACTAGGTGTCAATGAGGTCACAAGTTACTCAATGACACGTTAACAGCTTATTTCAATGCTATGGATAGGGCCTTCTATGAGGTCATTGAAGTCCACTAACAACCAAATGTAAGTACTCGTTGTTCGTCGGCTGTAATGACACAACATGGACTGTTGCATATACTTATGATCAAGTCCACTGCATTTCTCCCAATTACAGGAACGGGTGTTCGGTTTTTCATGTTCAGTATTCAAACACTATGGTAGTCTGGTTTGGACTGGAGGAGGACACATGAGGCGTAAGGTTATGAAACTGCTACCAAGTATATATAATACAGTTATGTCTGTAAGTTATTGAAACGGGTGATGTTTTGCCATTGCCGCAATGCTAAACATCATCCACCAAACTGCATGTAGAAGCATGAATTCTCATCTGATGAGAGAAAACATTTTGGGTCATAAAGGTTGATGTTTGAGGCATGTGGGATAACAATTGCTGCCAATTTTCTGTGCTGTACTCGGAGTTAGGTATGGGTCAAATTCTGTGATAAGTAAGTGAACCACCCTCCCACTGAAGTCACATTAGGCTTGTGTTTCACTTACTTATCAAAGACTTCGACCCGTACCTGTAATCGGATGAGAGTTCATGCTTCTACAAGCAGTTTGGTGTATTGAGGATGTTTAGCATTGCAATAATGGCAAAAATCACCCCTGTCAAAAACTTACAAGTGGCACTGTATGTACAAGTGACTTCGTTCCCATTGACAGACCCTTTGTAAGTTTGATAGAGAAACAAAAGGTTTCAAACAGCTGTGTTCATTCTACACATATAACCCCGAGACATTATTCAATTTGTGAATGGAGATGGGATGACGGGTGTATCAAATTCTGTGATGGATGGCGGTCGTGCCTGTGCATCCTAATCAGCCCTCATAATCAATAGTAAAGCCTTTTACAAAATAAATCTTGATAACGTTGTTATTAGCTAGGTTCTCATTTATAAGAAATTTCGAATATTTTCTAATGTTTTTTTAGAGTGATTTGTACCAATCAAAACAAAGAAGAAAATCAACCGAATAGCATAAAAACATCCGAGAAACCTCTCTTGTAAAACAAGATACTGTAAAAAGTCCAATTCTTTTTTTGCATGTTTTAAAAGATTAAAACAACAAAAACAGTCATGCCTGATAAAAAATTTCATGCTCCAGTGATTTTCTATTGGGCAGTTATAGTTCTAAGGGTGTCTTTAATGAAGTCCTTTTTAACTGACTCAAATATGACGAAATTGATGTCTGGTGATTCTACGAAGTCCCAGGATCACACTCTGAAAAATGTCGGGACAAAATTGGTTTTTTAGATTCAAAATGGTTTTTTGAAAAACCAAATTTCTTGTCTGAATTTTTTTAGAGTGCAGACACCAAAATCAAGGAGATGCCACCTCACACTGTACAAACGGACAGACTTAACGGCAGTTATCAGGCAAATACCCTCCCGAGCAGCAACGTAAATCAAACCTTTCGCTACGTAATTATTTTGGTTAGAATCAAACGTTGGGCCAAACAACGTATGACAAAGGTAGGGCAAAGGTAATTTCCAAACGTTGCACTCAGATGGAAAACCAAACGTAGGTCGCTACCTTAGTAAGAGGTTGGCAGATAGTTTGTTTTATAGTTTGGCCTAACGTTTGAGTCACACGTAAGTCATACCTTTGGTTGAGAGGTTGGAAGAACGTTTGGTTGTAACGTTTGGCTAAACATGTCAGTCATACGTAAGTCTACCTTTGGTTGAGAGGTTTGAAGAACGTTTGACTATTATGTATGACCAAACCTTTGATTCATAGGTTTGTCAAACATTCATTTGAGAGGTTTTTAAAACCTTAGACTACTACGTAAGTCATACCTTCGGTTGAGAGGTTTGAAGAACGTTTGACTATTACGTATGACCGTACCTTTGATTCATAGGTTTATCAAAGGTATGGTCACGCGTTTGGTCATACGTAAGTTCCAAGGTTTCTCAAACGTGTCTTTGATATGTTTGGACAACGTTTGAATGTAATGTTCAGAGCAAACGTCTGATCATACGTATCTGCCAAAGGTTTGTTGAAGGTTTGTACAAAGTTGCAGAACCTAGGATCATGAGTCTCCGAGAGCCTCGTAGCGCCATCTATTTCATACCTTTTTCAACCTATCATGGTAACTCTGATATAATAAAACCTCCCACGGGATGCTTGCAGGTGATGATTGAATGAAGCCATAAAGAAATAGTTGCTGGACCAGTTACTAAAATTCCAAATTAAATATCTCTTAAACTGTGAAAGATTTGATTGGGCCAAAAAAATGTCCCCAAGTACTGCTCATCAAAAAACGAGCAAGAGAAAATCACTTAAGACCGGAGTTGAATTGAGCCTACTTGCAACTGAATGCCACCTATGCAACAGGCCAATTTGGACTGGGATTTTTCCAACTCTTCAGAGTTGAAGTATTAATCCCTCACAAGGTAAGTGAATTTTCTTATTTATTGTAGTCCTTAAATGGACTGTGGACTGCTTGGTAAAACAAGGAAGAAAAGTCTGCTAATTTTGGAGCCACCTTCAGTGCTTGCTGCTTGGCTCTGCTCTCTCTCTCTCTATATCTCTCTGTTTTTCTCTTCTCTTCACTGTTTTAATTTATGTTTTCTCTTTGCAGATCTCCAACAATCAATTGACCAACCCATCACCTCAAGACCTAAATAAAAAAAAAAAAAAATCTTGAAATCCCCCCCTCCCTTCCAGAAAAAAATCCAGCAGTAAAATCAGATGAGAGCATTTCATTCAACCACAATGAGGGACAATATTCAAGGGATTTATTTAATTTAATTTAATTTTTTCGGGGCAGGCCGGGTGGCTGGGTCGGCCAGAAGCAATGCGGCAGTCCCCCAGGCAATCCCAGCGCTCCGCCCCTGGCCGGCGCCTCCCTGCTATTGAAAATCCACATCTTTCAAATCGCCGACTACAGTGTGTCTGACAAAATTATGCAAGTAAGTTATTTCACTCTAGTTCGAAAACTATTGGACCCAAAACTGTGTCCATTTCACATAATCATTGGATTGGGCTTGGAAATCTTCCATGTAACTTTCATTAAGATTCATTGAGGCAAAATTGAGTTATGCTTATTTTCAAATATTTGGGCATCTGACGAAATTACGCAAAATCCACATATGGCCTCAAAAACGTTGAAGTTTCAAATGATTTTGCTTCAATCATTTGCATTCTATCATTTGTCTACTATTCATGTCAAAACATTTCACTTACATGCTGCCTATGTCATGCGATATGTATTAATTGTCTCCATTGGAATAACATTGATTTTGCTTTTTTTTTTTTAATTTACGCTCACAAAAATCTCAAAAAAGACTGATCATTTTGGAAGTGCCTTTAAAAGTTGTCTTTTTCAATCTACTTAGTGCAGTGAAACTGACCGATAAGTTGTGTTTTGGAAATTGACATACTATTGGATAAGGAACTGCACATCCTGATCACAATGCTATTCCAATGGGAAGATGTGGAAAGAACTTTTGATTGCTAATTATCTTAAAGTAGGGCATGTTATTTCAATTTTGTTTGCAAAGAGCTAAATGGACATTATAAGGTTAGTGCTAGAAGCATTTTTTAAATGATCGGAACCATTTTGAAGATTTTGTGAACACAAATTGAAAAATTTATGCAAAATCAGTGTTATTCGAATGGAGACAATTAATGCATATTGAATGACATAGGCAGCGTGTAAGTGATATGTTTTGACATGAATAGTTGACAAATTGTAGAATGCGAATTATTGAAGCAAAATCATTTGAAACTTCAACATTTTTGAGGCCATATGTGGATTTTGCATAATTTCATCAGACACCCAAATATTTGAAAATATTGCATAACTCAATTTGGCCTCAATGAAACCTAATGAAAATGACATGGACGATTTCCAAGCCCAGTCTAATGATTATGTGAAAATGATGCAATGGTGGGGCCAATAGTTTTCATACCAGGGTGAAATACGTAACATGCATAATTTCATCAGACACACTGTAGACCGGGTGATTCAGAAGCATTGAAGCCAGGCACAGTACATCCGAAGGAGTCATTTCACTAAAATACATCCTAGAATCAATCGGCCATGGTTAAATACTTTGTTACGATGGAATATAAGGTGTTCTGGGCCGATATAAATCTAATCCACACGAGCGTCCTGTCCAGCCATGGCCGCCACCTCCGACTTCTGCGCATGCGCAAGAACCAACGCGCTGGGCTAGCCTGCCACGCCCGACGCCCCAGAGGCGTATAACGACCTTTGCTTCAACGTGGGGGGTACGTAGTCAATGGAGGTTGGAGGAAAACGCAATCATTACGATTTATACGTACGTAATAATCTCGTAACCAATTGTCGACAAAATACGTAGTTTCTGAACGTTGGGTCCGATGTGCATGGGAGGTTTAATGCTTCCTTAGACCAACGTTCCTCAAAGGAAATTGTCCACAAGGGTAAGGCAGTCAACATATTTTAAAAGAAGACAAATAACAGTGTCCATATAACAGCTTTGATATTATGACCCTAAATGAATGAAATGATCACAAGAAAATTTATCCTAACGAAAAATCCAATCAGAAGTAACCCCGGTCATTTTGGGGTATATTTACTGACTGGTGTCTCAATTTTGTCTTTGTAACTCACTTTTTAGTTATTTTCTGTGAAAATTTTCGAAAAACCAAGAGAGAGGATAATAGCTAAGAATACAAGGCATTTTATAAAATATATTGCAAGCTTCAAAATTCTTCATTAATACACTATATTAGCTTTTTAAAATCGGCTTCTTCACACAAGTCTTGAAAGGACAGCTGAATGCGGTAGGCTTGAACTGGAACATTTCAATAGTGCCTTCAATATTTGTTCATTTAAATGTAATTGACTGGTCAAATATTTATGAAATAGTGTGCATAAAACGGCCAACAATATTAGGAACATATTAATGTAACTTTCAACGTCTTGGTATTAAGTAATTGACCACAAATTGTGTCACAGTATGGAGAATTCCCAGGTTTTTTTATTCTTTGATTTCTTGATAATCCATGAAAATGAGAAGATGTAATACAGCCAGTGTCATCAAGAGATGTCAGGGAAACAATCTAGATTATGCTGGTATCAAATATTACGTTTTTGAAGCATAATATTTAATAAAATAATATGTTAACTGCCATAATCGTCACATCCCTGCTGTTGAGTCTGTCCGTTTGTACAGCGTGCACCTGCTCTTTCCTGTGCTTCAATTGTCCTTAAAGATTACTGAAACATAAAAAAAAAATGTTTTGCTTTTTCCTGGTGGTCTGTGAGGTCCTTGTGCGCCAAAAATGTTTGATGCTAAACCATTTTTACCCTCGGCAATGTATACATTGCCGACGGGTATTGTAGTTACTTTGGGAAAATTTGTCCGTCCGGCGGCGGGCGGGCGGGGCGGGCGGGCGCGACGGTGCGGGCGGGCGGGCGTCCGGATAACGGGCGTCCCACTTGTGTATTGGGAGTAACGCCAAAAATATGGGATGTATACTTTTTATTTTTTGGACATTATTGTATCTTTTATCCTAGTTGTGTCTTTTAGGGGTTTAATCCACATGAGATTAATACTTTTCTCACAGTTATTGAAAAATGTGAAAAAATATTTTTTTTGTGTATTGGGTGTAAAGCCAAAACTATGGCATGTACATGTATCATTTTTGGGTAAATATAGTATCTTTTATCCCAGTTGAACCTTTTATAGGTCTAATCCCCATGATAAAAATACCTTTGTCACAATCATTGAAAAATGTGAAAAATTGTATTTTTTTGTTTCTTGGACATAACTAAAAAACTGCTGGACTTTTGACACTGAAATTTGCATACATCGTATGCATTAAGTGCCCAAGATGTATTTTTGTGGGTCTAAATGCTCTTCGAAAGTTGAACGGATGACAATTTACCAAAAATATGAAAAAAATACTATTATTTCAAACCTGTATGATTCAGTCAATTTTGGAGTTAAATCTATGCAATTTTTCAATTAGGTGTCTAACTAATGCCTCTTTAAACAGCTTGACTCAGTTGGAATGTTGGTCCTATATAAATTTTTATAAAAACCCAAAAATTAGAAAAAATCCCTATTTTCCAACATTTCTGCGCGAAAAAGCCAAAATGGTAATAGGTAGATTATTTAACTTTAAAGCTTATTGTCGTTAGACACACTATGGACTAATATTCACAGCCATTGCATGAGTTTTTGCAAATTTTTCTATTGAAAAAAAGTTGGGGAAAGAAAAGTTGAGCAGAAGCAGCTATATGAAATCGCGATTTCAATTGTATATTACGGTTTGCAGGAAGGAAAAAAATCCATGGAAATAGGCTCATGCATTAGAATGGCCGTTTTTTAGTTCACCTGGGAAGTCTCAGGTACCTGAGGGGAAAAATGAAGAAGCCTCAGACGTTGAATAGGAGGTCCAAAACGAGGTAAAAGCGAAACGGCCGTACGAAATCGTGATTTCAGTAATTAATTATGGCTGAGACAAAGGGATTACACGAAATGGAATAAGCACATGCATTAGAATGGCCATTTTTCAGTTCACATCAAAAGTCTGAGGCACCTGGGAGGAAAAATGAAGAAGCCTCAGGCCTAAAATGGGATGTCCAAAACGGACCTGGAATTTGTCAAAAATGCATAATTATACAATGTCATGTATAGGCCTATAGTAATTATTATATGTATGACTCCTTTTGAAAATTCAGGATTTGGGAGAAATGTGAAATGAAATGTGGTCTGATAAATCATTGTATTGTATACATGTTATGATAATTTTGGAGAATTACAACATTTTGTATAAGCACCTATAAATTCTTCCTCTTAAAGGGACCTTTTAGCCTCCACCTTCCCAGCTGCTCAACCCTCTCCCCTATAGGCATGAATTGGCCATTGTCTGCTGTACCTCAATCACCTTATATAAGATGATGTAATCTGGGTGAAGTCTCACTAAAGAATGGAGGGTGCATTAGCCTACTTCACAACTCAGATGTGTATGACAGCCAAGGAGGGGGGGGGTCAAATGTGAAACATCACTGAAAATCAATGGTTATCAAGATATTACACTTTAAATTATACATGTAAATAATATAAATATGTATGGTTGCACATGGTACACGGCCCATAAGCCTGCATGGGCAATAAAAATTCATAGGCCTGTCTTGTCTTCTACTGATCTCAGGTTTGTCTGGAAAAGTTATAAAAACGATTTTGAGGCATTTTTGTCCATATGAAAGTCAATTTTCAAATGTTAATATTTTTGATTTCGTGAAAGATACCACCTTGGTTGTTTCTAAACCTGATATCTGGGTTCCACACAGTGGCTAGGACCAGTATTAAGGGCAATCTTTCATATTGGATTATTTCTACAGGCATTTCAAAATGCCTTTCCATTTGGGGCAAATGCTTGATGCAGCTTTTTCAAAAAGCTACAACTCAAAAACCTATTTTCTACAGGCTTCTAATCTCGGATTTATAATCTGCTTTTGTAGCTGAGGTAGCAAGGCCAGGTACTGGTCATATGCACTTTTGAGAGACCAAGACTAAAATTTGACTGAAATGTTACAATTCAAAGGTCTACAGTTTTTACCTATTTTTAGCAATTTCTGTCTTTTCATATTCAAGTTTAAAATGCACAAAAATGTGAAAATACCCACTTCCTGACCATTTTGTGTCTAATAAAGTTATGCTATGTTCTTGAATATGAACAAAATGGATAAACATCCATGAAATACATGGTTTTCATGCATACATCTATTAAACCATCAGATACTTGAATATGAAGACAGAAATTGCATAAATATACCAAATACTGTTATCAAAAGGAAATATATAAATTTTATATATAATTATGTGGATTTTCAAAGCATTAATTAAATAATATGCAAAAACATGCATTAACATGTGTTAATATTTTAAAATGTTGACACTAAATCTTTAACTCCCAATTATTATAACTTTATGGTTAATATCTAAACTCAGTGATGTAAATTTTAGAAGATAAATTAATGTCAGCCCCTTTTATTTAGTTGTTTGCATGAAAATTAAATGTGAATGAATCAGACAGATTGGCTTTTGTTGAATGGAGCACTGGAGAAGTCTTGATTATGTAATGTTATGTCACAGGGTAATTGTCTTCCCTGCTAGTCCTTTGAAAAGAAATCTTAAACTCTCAATTCTAACTTAATGGTTTAAATCTAACCTCAGTTATGTGCATTTTAACATATGAAGTACTGTCAGCTTACTTTTATTTTGGTCTTTAATGAAAATTAAATATGAACATATAAGACAGAATGGCAATAAGACCACTATGTATATAAAGAGGGTTATTAAAGAAAATTACTTGGCATGCAAACCCCATTTCTGCAAATTTCAGTGTGTTATTTTACATCTTAAGACATTATTGGATAAATCTGTCTTTTAATTCATTTTAAAACTCACTCCAATTGTATTTTTAGCATTTTAAAGAAATATTGTTTAGGGGGTAAAAGTGGAGACATTGTGTCTGTGCTTCATTGTACCCCTCCCCTCCAGCTATTCATGTTATGTAACATTGTGTCACTAATCCTCTCCAGTGACCAAAGCTAGGAACAAAGGAGAACAAAAGCAGTGCACAGCACCCTCAACTTTTTAAGGAATTTTCTTTTTTCTTAGAAATATATCAAAACTGCATTGACACCAACTTTTTAGTTTTATATTGAACAAATAAAGAAATTTCCAATTTGAATAAAAAATTTAGGCCAAGTAGAAGCTGAGATATTACTTTTTGTAACCAATACAGGCTGTACACAGAGTTGGGACATGTTTCTTTTGTTCTGTTTTTCTTTACAGCTATTGTTATTCTTCAAAGTTTGACCAGCATTTAACCTTTGTATTAACTAGCAACTTGCTTAGTCTTAAAAGATTTATATATACTGGCATAAACCTTGTTTTAGTCTTACTATTTACAATGGTTTTGGTTGGAGACATCTTATCTATAATTTATGTTTTTAAACCCATATTCCATATTTTTAATTTATGATAAGAATAGCTAAGACTACATAGACTAGATAGATGGATAGATGGATAGATAGATAGATAGATAGATAGATAGATAGACACATGTAGATAGATAGATAGATATATATATAGATGCATACATAGATGGATAGATAGATAGACAGATAGATAGATAGATAGATTGATAGATAGATCAACATGTCATCCAAGAGATTCAGACATATTGTCTTAGTATCAAAAACACCTAAATTCAGCAAATGGGACTGAATGTGCCACTTTACGGAGCTTTTGGTCGTTTTTATTGTTATTTGGACCTATAATCTGACTGTCGCCTGGCCCTGGTTGTTTGTACATGTATTATCTATATGCAAGGTTGTTCCAGTGTTTGATTGGAAGCTGCTTTATTAGAATTATTCTTCTAGTTTACATGTAGGCCTATTGGAGCTAATATTTGAAAAGAAACTAAATTAAGATACCTAAAATTATATAATTTAGTGCACAGTAAGCTTTGGAGCAAATTCTCTGTGTTTTTCCGTGATTGTTCCTGCTTCATCAGTCACATTTTCCTGACATCAATTGCATTTATTGCTGCGTTAATGGAATCCTTAAACTGACTTTAACAGATTTTTTAAATAAAAAAAGGTCTCTTTCCATGTGTTATCGCTTATCACAGATTCAACCAAATTTCTTGTTTTATCCGAAGTTAAAGGGTGGCAACCTGGTATAAAACCAGGTTGGTTTGATTGACTGATCTGCTGATTGAATGATTGCTTAATTAATTGTTTGACTGACTGATCGAATAATTAATTCCTTGTGCAACTGGATTTTAATATTGCATTAATAACATACAGTATTTGTATATTACTATTAGATCTGTAGATTTCATAGAATGGGTGTAGACAAATTTCAGTCATATCCAATAAATTCTAATTTTAAAATTAATGAAATTTTAAAAATGAACTTCTGTATGCAATAAAAGAACAGTATTCTTAAGATGGATGGACGTTTGGGGCTTTACATCCTGTATTTACACACTTGGTAGGCTAATTAATTAGGACAGGAAGAGGGCACGGCACTGAGGCAAAGGATGATTGAAACAGCCATCCAACATACCAGGCCCAGGTGACCCGGCAAGAGCTGGATTCGAACCCTGGACCCAGCGATTGGCAGTCCAGCACGCTACCACTAGACCAACCCTCCCCCCTCAAAACCCTGTCTTTGTTTACAAATCAAGTATTGCTTAAGTTTTTTTAACTGTATTTAAGTGTCTGCTCTGCAGTTAAGGAAAGTCAGGGAAACTCATGAAAAACAATGTGGTGATGGAAATTCAACAAATTACCAAAATAAATTTTGGCCTTGATTCTCGCTTAAATTTTTACAGATTTTCATTATGGCACTTGCTGTGACCTGGTGGAAACGGACATCAATTAAAAATTTTTAGGGACCTTGCCCCCTCAAAGCCAGCGCCTCCTGAGGGCCACTTGATTTAACTGCCTCCAGAATACCCACTGATTAGCCGAGGGTATGCTGCCGCGCAGCCTATGTTTTGCTGTTCAGTTTAATGCTGTGCAGAAGTTGGTACAACTCCTGCAGGCGAAGGTATTGACATGCAAGTATTCACGGTAGCAGACAACTAATTCACATACAGTCCACAAGAGGGCCGGAAACTACACCCAGTTCCGGTCTTATAGGGTTAGGGCACGTAGTCAAGAAAAAAAGTTTTGAGCTATTGGCCAGGTATTCCAATAATTTTTCTCAAGAAGCATTATGAAAATTTTTGTGTAAATTTAGGCGACCGTTTGTCTGTACTGGCTGTCCAAAAAGTTGACTTTGAATTATTAAATTACATGTGCGGACCTAGTGTGTATCCAATATGGCAGCACAAGATGTAAATTTGTGAAAAGTCAACCTGCTTTTGCTCTATTTTAATTGACTGATTTTGGTCTAGTAGATGTATGCAAAAATGCAAGTTTGATGCCCTGATTGTGGATTTTCATATTTTTTGTGCCCTGATGAATTAAATTAAAAATATACACAAAATTAATTGTAGACTGCAACCTCACATGCAGCTCTAGCCACAACAACACCAGATGGCCCTCCAAAGCAGCTAACTAACAAGTGCTGCCATCATGTTCTAGCCAGTGTTTAGACAAGACTGGCTGTGGTTAGGGACCGTTCAGAATTTATGACGGGGGGGTGGGAGTTTTGCTGGAACTTCCCGTCAAAAATTGATACCCCCCTTGAGTTTCATGCGGATTTTTAGTCGTCATTTCGTGGACTTTTGCGCATAAAGAAGTCCAAATAAAATGAGTTTATGCATGTTTTTTACCATTTTTTCTTTGTTAAAATTTCTTACCCCCCTTGGAAGTGTTGTCAAAAATTAATACCCCTCCCCTTGAAACATGTGTGAAAAGTTAGTACCCCCTCGGCCAAAACTCCCGGCCCCCCAATAATAAATTCTGAATGGTCCCTTAGTCGTTACTTTCTGCAATCACAGACCCCTGGCTACATATATCTTATGCAGTGCAGAGTTTTGTTTGTTTGTTTGTTTGTGTTTTCCGCCTCTGCAGCACCTTAGTGGGCTATATCGAGGCAGGCGACTGCCGTATGATGATGAGATGAGAAGACTGAGAGTCTGGCACATACCCTATTAATTCAGGGATGCCCAGGGTCTTTCAGTTGCCCCAGCATAGAACACTGGATACAACCCGCCTCCATTTAATGTCCCATGGGCTCGGACTAAAGTGAGTTCGCGGGGTGAGATTTGAACCCACTATGCAGTGCAGAGAAGCTCATGTCTACATGGAGCATTATAGGAATATATATTTAACAAGGTGGCTCAGTCCTCACATCGCCTGAGTTTTCCATGAGCCCAGCATAACCTCAGACTGACCAGACCCAATTCTCTGAGCCTCTCTGATTTACTGAAAAGGTTAAGATTATGGCGTCAAAGGCGCAAAACACAATTTGCACCAAACACAAATTCTTGATTCATGCATAATGACTAAGTTTTCATATTCAATTAAGGGCTGTTTTGTTGCTCATATATGCAGTTAAGAAGATTGGTTTGCATTCATCTACAAATTCCAGCAAATCTAAGAAATTAAGGTCTGCCAAAAAACTGTCAAGACAAGTGCATGAAATCTGCAGTTTGCCTCTGTCCTCCTTGTTTTTAAGAGCATCTACTTTTTTCCAATTAAAACCCTCAAGCTTTTTACCACTGAGGTATGTAAATATTAATAATCCTGTGTATTTCCTGGCCTATCAGTAGCACCGGTTATTAGTAAGGAATAATTTGCTCCAATAAAAGGCAATAACTAAGATATCACAGATAAATATTATTGGCTTGCCCAATTGTATAAGACACAATCAAGTGATTTTGTTGTTCCCTTGTTAATTTCAACATGGAGCTACATTTGGGCTACTTTACTATTCGCCTGTGCATTATCTTTCAATTTTCGACGTCATCAGTTCTCTCAACCAGTGGTGAGTGAGGATTTTAAAATTGCTTGTTTTTCCATTTATACGAGCTACGCAATATAGTAGTCCCTGAGTTATGAGATGGCCCCTTCTGTGGTCGTGAAGCGGTCATTCTTGGGGGTGCTGTCTCTCGTCGGGGTGCAAAATGCACTAAAAATACCTCTTGGAGCGGGAGGAAGGCGGTCACATAAGGCAAGTCAGTCTTACAATGGGGGGTCTTATAACGAAGTGTACCACTGTTCATCATAACAAAACAAGTTACATAGTCTTTTTTTTTTTTTATATATAATTCTAAGTATGATATAAAACTGAAATTGGATATATAGGGCCTACTGAAGAAATTCTATCAAATCGCCCCTGAGCAAACTTTTAGATTTAAAAAAAAAAAGCGAGAAAACCCTAAATGCACAGCTCTACAGCAAGGTCAGGAGGACATTTTAAGACAAAAATCGAAAAAATCTGTATTGAAAATTTTGAGTTATACTAATTTTAAGTTTTTTTGTTTATCTCACTCATATTTCCATGCTTCAACAGGGGTAAAGGCCTTGAAAGAAATATTTTAGATAATTTGAAGGGACAATTGTTGATGGAAAGACTTATTCTTTAATTTCTGTGACCATTGGATTTGTGTGAAACATGTTTTGCATAAAAACAGTGTGAGGAGTGTGACAAACACATTTGACTGTTTGCTGCAGATCAGAAGTACTGTAGCTTAAGTTTGTAGCCTTCCAACGTTGTCCCCACTTATCAGACTAAATCAGTTATATTGTTTCTATATGCTTAATTGAATATTATATAGGTGTGATTTTAGTCATATTGCGCCTATATTATGAATGTTTGATGACTAATATACCATTGAGTGTTGTTAACTATGTTGTTTTAAGTCATATCTGTGAAGTTAATATATTGATCCACATCCTCAATGGTCTACAGGTGCAGAAATGAACTTTTCACATTTCATTTTCACAATACTTTTTGTCAGATACATAAAAGGGTTCATTTGTCCCACCATTGCTCAATCGTCCATATCCACTATTGTGTGCACACTTGTGAAAAAAAAATTTTTCCAATGTCACAACTCATTTTGGTACACATAACCAAGCTATTTAGGATGTTGTCTGCAAAATATGTTCGTCTGGAATCTCTGGAAGGGTAAATTAATTTATTTTGTGTTAAAATGAATACAATCATGCAGTCAAAATAATAAATTATTCAAAATTCACTTCTAAGAAGAAATAAAAAAAAAGCCTTGACTCGGGGTTATTTGTTAGCAGTTATGTTTTGTTAACATCATATTTTTAGACAAATTGTTCTAGTCATGTTCTATGCCTGTTTCTTCATAAATATCTATGATATAGAAATCCTTAAACATCACCTGAAACCACATTTTGTGATAAAAAATGCAGCAAAATCTAAGAGGAAATGCTTAAGTAGATTCAAATGTAGCCAGAAGCAGGTATACACACGAAACAAACGACAAAGTCATTTTAGCATGGCTAAATTAGTAGTAATTAGAAAAAACATACATTCAAGTGAGTTTATCACACTCTGAAGACAAGTTTTTTTATATAGCATGTTTCATGCACACATTATGGTCACAGAAGTTAAATAATTAATACTGTCTTTCCTACAAAAGAAAGTTTCTGTAAATAACTTACGTAACTTATATCCCATTTTATTACCCTATTTTAGCCAGAAAACATGGGTGTGATAAACAAAAATCTTAAAATTGGTATAACAAATAGAAAGGACAGATTACATGGTCACTTGTCAACTGGAGACAAAATGCATGGTTATAGGGAGAGCCCGGCCAATATTTAATTTACCCATGACCAATGTTTCATCGAGCAAGGCCCTGGGTAGGTAAGGGTAAGTATGATCGGTCCCAATTGTGGCAATAAAAAGACAATGGCAGTTCATTAATTATCAATTCTCTTACAGATTTGGGATATGTAGGATGCTACACTCTGTCACCTCATGTTGATTATTTCAAGACGACACAAAACAACGGTCCTCCTAGACCATCTTGCATAGAAGCTTGCTTCACTTTTGACTTCGGATTTGCTGCTATTGCAGCAGAGGTAATAGAATTAAATTTTCTCTGTACTTGTAATTGAAAAGCTCATTATTAGAGCTCTTTGCGGAAAAGCATACCAAAGACATGGATATTATTGACAAATTATGGGTTGATCCGAGAGCGACCATGCCCTGAAATAGTACAGTAATATCGTGCTTGCTGCTATTAAACGCAAGGGGGGAAATGTTAGATATTACAGGAGGGTAGCCTATATAAACTTTGAAAATGTCATAACATTCAATTAACTGATAATATCAGAGAATCTCGTAGCCATTGAATTTCAATGATTCAGAAGTGTTTCACCAATCGCCATATACAGTGCATTGTATTTCATGTTCGCTTTGCCTATGGTTGTTAAACTTTTTCTGGAAATAGAAAAATTGGTCATACTGCATTGGGGTATATAAACTCTCGAGCAGAAATGTATATCCTGCCATTCTGTGCAATTGCTTCACTTTTTATTTGAAGACAGTAGATTCCACAGACTGCTTTTGCATGGAATACATGTCAGGCCTAACAGAAGAACCGCCAGAAAAGTGTGAGCAACCTTGCCTCTTTGGACAAGTTCCTTGTGGGCTGAACGGATCAGTGGCAGTCTTTAAGGCAGGTACGTGGACATTAAAATTAAAAGCAAGGCTATATTTTTCTTTTCAAATTATTTAGTTGGCAAAGAGTAGAAGGCCAGATGTCAAACTAAAATTAGAGAGTATAAAAATTCCATTTTTCTAAATCTTTGTTACATCTGCTTTCCAAATATCCTATAATTATATTCAAATTAAACTTCTCACATACTATTAGAATAAAACAGTTGAGCACAGATTCTTTAAAAATGCAGCAATGTGGTCATATCATTGGGACGAGGGGCACTGTGGGACGGTGGGGTTTTCTTGGATCCTGGCAAGGTATATGATATGGTAGTGCCATCATATCTTGTAATTTCACTTCCTGATGTTTCCATGGTTTTATAGACAAATTACAGCCACATGCTGAAGTATGGCGAGCAAATGTTTGTTTTCCTACTACTAAAGTAAATATGGACGGGTTCAATTGGAACCATTCTGTGTACAAACCATGAACAATGAGGCTTTCTCAGTGCTTGTATGAATTTTATATATCGTAACGAACAGTTATGAATTGCTATTGTGATAAACACACTCACTGGTGTCCGAGAAATTAGCATTTTGGTGTAAAAGTCATATCGGGGCTCATTGGGACAGCGAATTCGGGGCACATTGGGACGCACTTAATGTGGCAGAATTTAAGTGTCCAAGGCAACTGAATGACCTGGGACAGCACACAACAGGTGTTCAGGCCACAGTGAATAGAGGTATAGTGGATTACCATGCTCTATGAACAAATTTGTTGCAAAGCACTGTGTGTTACTTACATAGATGTCCGCAGCCAGGACAGTTTAATATGTTAAATGTTGAAAACTGTTTAAAGTTATGAACTATTGGCACTACAAGGTGTTAATGCACTGTATATTGTCTTACGCACTACTTATATGTGATACCTATTGCACATGGAGTGTTAAAATGATTTTTTATTTGATGTCCCAATGTGCCCCGGCTGTGCCATGCCGGGGTACATTGGGACAGTAATTTTTTGGACTCTCTTGCTGCAAAAATGTAGGTGCAGTCTTGTTTATTATGCCTTCCTTTTAAGCTCAATAGTATTGGTGATGTTCATGCAAACTTCTGAGTTCTTCAGTGCTTTCAGCATTGAGCAAAATTAGTAGACGTTAAAAGCGTCCCAATGTGCCCCCGTTCCCCCTATTAAATTTAATTTTAGACTCAGACTCTGATGCCTTCTGAAAACCTCTGACTCGACAACTTAGACGCCTACTCCATCTCCAAAGTCTTGAAAACTTTGTTCCTATTTAGTCATTTTGATAAACGATAAAAGTTTAAAAGATATTTCCAGCATAGCCTTAATGAATTAGCTAAACTCAGTTCCAGATGATGACAGATACACTGGTTGCTATGAATACCACGCAAAAGACTACGTCTTAGCCGAAATGGATGAGGAAGAAGCGAAGGGTAGCATTTCCAAGTGTATTAAAATATGTGCAACAAAAATGTACTCTTATTCCGGGATAAGTTATGTGAGGTCATCTGGAGGAAGCTTGAATGAGGTATGTAGTCTTCAATGTCACTATCTATCTATCTATCTATCTATCTATCTATCTATCTATCTATCTATCTATCTATCTATCTATCTATCTATCTATCTATCTATCTATCTATCTGTCTATCCATCTATCTATCTATCTATCTAACTATCTATCTATCTATCTATCTATCTATCTATCTATCTATCTATCTGTCCATCTATCTACCTATCTATCTATCTATGTATCTATCTACCTATCTATCTATCTATCTATCTATCTACCTATCTATCTATCTATCTATCTATCAATCTATATGTCTATCTTTCCATCTATCTATCTTTTCTTTCTATCTAAATAATTTTTATCCAAGGACACTAATTATGAATTTTCTGGGGATTTTTATCTGTGCTTTTGACTTCGCTGCTACATTATAGCCTAAATGCATTCAGATTTACAAATCCTGATTAAAAATACAATTCTCTATTACAGGGGAGATACTGCTTTTGCTTCAATGCGTTTCCTCCAGACCAGAAATCGTACAGAAGTGCACATTGTCATGAGCCCTGTGAAGATCTATCGCAAATATGTGGAAGTGAGAATGACATAAGTGTATACTCCAATGAAAGTGATTATTAAACCATTTCTTTTCCATTTAACCATATGAGTAAAACTTTCAAAACAAATGTAAAAACCAATCTTAGCTGAACTTATATGCATATACTATATATTTAGTATTTATAATCATAGGGTATGTGCCAGATTCAAAGTATTTCATTATTCATCATCACATGGTGGTCACCAACTCAGGAGTATGCTACGGCATGGGAACCTTGGACAATGTTCCCTTTGTCTCAGGTCACATTGTGGTGCATGACTGACATTAAATACAATACACTGCAATACAAGCTCCCAGTGCTCATTTAACAATATCTCAAAATGTATACCCCTCGGTCTATCTCCTTACTGTGGTATTTACAATAATATTATGTGTCATTAATTTGTGATATTGATTTTTCAAGCTATTGCTGTGGTATTTACAATAATATTATGTCTCATTAATTTGTGATATTGATTTTTCAAGCTATTGCTGTGGTATTTACAATAATATTATGTGTCATTAATTTGTGATATTGATTTTTTAATCTATTGCTCTGGTATTTACAATAATATTAAATGTCATTAATTTGTGATATTGATTTTTAAACCTATTGCTGTGGTATTTACAATAATATCATTTGTCATTAATTTGTGATATTGATTTTTCAACCTATTGCTGTGGTATTTATTATAAGATTATGTGTCATTAATTTGTGATATTGATTTTTCAACCTATCAATGTGGTATTTATGATAATATTGTGTGTCATTAATTTGTGATTTTGATTTTCAACCTATTGCTGTGATATTTATAATAATGTTTTGTGTCATTACTTTATGATATTGATTTTTCAACCTATTCCATGCAGTCAACACTCACTGGCCTGACCGTTACGTGGGCTGCTACTTCGCCCCAGCACAAGAACCGCTACAGAATTTGTCAGATTACATGACTCCACAGCAAAAAGAGTGGATAGGAGAAGATGAGTGCAGAAGTCTCTGTAGGGTTACCTTGGCACAATTTGCAGGATTTCATTATGTGAGTATTATATAAATTCATATGTAAATTAATATTTAAAAATTATGCCAAATCAGAAAGACTGCACTGCCACTACACCACAGACCCAAAAGAAAAATTTCAAAGACATACAAATTGTAAGGAATAACTGAATAAAGAAGCATTGGGGGAAAGTTTAACAGGAAAAAAGAAATTTCTTAAATACCTGCACTCTACTAATAGGAATTAAGGCTTTAACAATGGCTAATCAGTGTTCACACTGCCACTCAAGTGATTTACAGTGCTCTCCCTACACACATATCGACCGCTCGGCACAAAAGGGAGTTTAGTAGAAAAATGGAATTTTGAGAAAAAACCCTTTTACTTTGAACAGTTTTCGGTGCTCGCTCGGTCAATACTGGTCCGATTTGGATGAATTTTGGTATGTACATTGAACAAGATTCATATATAGACATTTTCTACAAATATATTTAAAAACTAGAACTGGCGCGGTGCTCTTCGATCAGAGCTAAAATAATGTTTTGAAAATTGACTTGGTGGGGGTAATTCAAATGGTAAGCTTTTACAAAGACGAAGTGAGAAATGAATTTTGTTATGAGAGAACCTTTGCCATTTGGCCACTGTTTTACATGGAACATATTCAAAGTATTTTGGCAGTGACAGGAAGTCAAGATGTAGGTAAATATTAAGAGTATTAGCAGAATTTACTGGATACAGATGTTGTGAAAAGACATGTGCAGTAAAATGAACTTTATTTTCTGCACTTGAGTACCCTCCAGGAAATTTTTTTTTGCGAGTACCCTTCCCCAAGGTGACCCCCCTGGGCCATGCAAAATGTAAAATTTTAAAAGTACTTCCCCCGAGATGACCCCGAGCCTAGCAATATATCTGGCAAAGTGTCCCCCCCCCTAGGTGACCCACTCACTGGCACTCAGGCCTTGTAAAATATAAAATTAAGTACTCCCCCGAGGTGACCCCCAGCCTAGCAATACAACTAGCAAAAAAAAATTATTTTTTCGCGAGCACCCCCCTGCCGAGTTGACCCCCTCGGGCCTTGTAAAATATATAATTTGATAAGTACTCCCCGAGGTGACCCCAACCCAGTAATACAACTAGCAAAAAAATATTTTTTTCTTGTGAGTGCCCCCCCCGAGTTGACCCTCTCTGGCCTTTTAAAATATAGAATTTTCAATGTACCTCCCACGAGGTGACCCCCAGCTTAGCAATGTAATTAACAAAAAGAAATTTTTTTACCCCCCCCGAGGTGACCCCCTCGGGCCTTGCAAAATATAGAATTTTCAATATAGGCCTACCTCCCCTTAGGTGACCCCCAGCCTTGCAATATAATTAGCAAAACAAAAACTTTATTTGTGAGACCCCTCTGCAAGTACCCCCCTGTGAGTAACCCCCCGGGGTGACCCCCTTGGGCCTTGTAAAATATAGAATTGCAATGTACCCTTCCCCTGAGGTGACCCCGAGCCTAGAAATTAGCAAAAAAAAATTATTATTTTTTACGAGACCCCCCCTCGGGTCTATACGACATTAAAAAGAAAACAATAGTCATGATGCAGGTTGGTCTATAAAATACACATGTTAATTTTGGCTTTTAAAGATCAAAAACCAACTCTGTGAGAGCACTCGGAAATTTCTTTTCTCAGTCTTAATCTCAGTCTCAGTCTCAAGTCTTAAGTCTTAAGTCTTAAATCAGACTAAATACAAAATGATAATGCCATAACATAATAATGATATTAATATGGTTACTTTCCACGAAATAAAACCAATGCTCCTTTTGAAATAAACAAAGCATTATCAGTGTCGTAAAAGGGAGCATAGATGCACTAGGCTCCTTTTTGCACCAACTCGTTTTGGTGCAAAAAGGAGCTTGGAGCTTGAATTTTTAATATCATTATTATTTCGGTGCTAAAAGGTGCACAGAACCATGCTCCTTATTGCACTGAACAAAAAGCTGAACTAAGTCCCTTATTGCATTGGTGAAATTTTCTTGTGGCAGAGACAAAAAAAGGACAACAAAAACCTTGAAAATTCCACGTTATTCCACAAAATTAATAGTGTCATCCTTTACTTTGACCTGCAATATATTCTTTACCTGAACCCACTTTGTGCTGAGATTCACATACACTGTTGCTCATAAACATGGAATATTTGAACTTTCTCCATTGAAATCGATAACTTCAGCTACTTCTGCTGGAGCACATAATGGTCAGATTGAATCAGAACTACTTCCAGCGACTGCTAAAGGGAAGAACATCCTGACGTTTAAAACGCATGCTGCAGTGTTAACTTCAAGAAAAGTTACAACTGTACGAAATATGGAAATTCAGGGGATTTTTTAAGTTGAGGTGCATTCATCCAAAAATCAACAATTCTTGCAAAAATGTAGTTGAGGCTTTGAAAGAGTGGTCAGAGAAGAGGACTTGACCTTTTAAATGGACCTTGCTTACATTCACTCTCTGAAATTTACTTTTATTTGACACTTTTTTTCCAAAAATGTATTCCATATTTATGAGCAGGAGTGTAAATTAATCCAAATGTCTTGAACTTTCGAAAAATGCAATAATTCAAAAAGGGACTTAGTGGCACTAATACTGAGCAACAGTCCAGCAGAAAATTAAGGTCCACTGGCCTAGCGTCCAAAGGGAAAACCTAGTAAGTCACATTTTGGAGTTTCTGAGAAAATTGACTTTAAATTCCGGACCCTGCAACAACAAACAGACTTACTAGGATTTGCCAGTGTCATTCTGGCGTAACGGGCCACTTCTTGAAAATCTGAAATGAATACATATATAGAAACATGTCTCAGAAGTCCTATTTTGACCTTTACTTAATTTGGCCCAAAATGTGACTTACTAGGTTTTCCCTTTAGACGCTAGAGGCACTTAGTGTCAGACAGTTGTGCTATTTCTATGATTCTCAGTCTAAACACAAAGACCATTGATTTGCTGGTATGAAAGTAATATGCTTTCATAATTATATCTGTACAGAACGAACATTGTTTTTGTGGTGGTTTGGCACCTGGGCTGGAACAGACGTATGACCCCACAAAATGCTACAAATGCAAAGAAAAATTGGCAACATTTTGCGGAGGATCAGATTATATTTCCGTGTATTACGTGGGTAAGTGTTTCAAAACTTACACAATTCAACGAGATTTTGATAATGTATCTTGTAGTTCGAGGTGCATCAGTTTAGTTGCAATTTCTGATACAGTAATTAAGTAATTTAAGGTTTTACAATCAATTAAACTCACTTAACTATGGAAAACATGCAATTCTATTGATTGGAAGTGTATAATATGCTTAAAATCGATCAGTTTATGATATAAGTTTAATTTTACATAAAATCGGCAGACTTACTAACTTTAATTTTTAAAAAACCCACTCAGTCTCATTCAGTGGGTTCATGGCTCATAAAAAGGTACCAAGAGCAAGCTGCAATGAACAATACCCAACAAAGGGAATTAGCACAGTTTTATGTCAATTTGACCAAAAAACACAGAAATCTGTCTGGCCTCAACCAGTTATATCAACCAGTTATATAATGTCAATTAGCTTCAATTCAACTAATTTCAGAAAACCTTACCACTCAACCCCTTTTGATTGTCTGAATAAATTCTCATACTAACTTTTAGTAGCTAATTGAATGTGTCAAACATTTTAGCTCATTATCTCTAACAGTTTGGTCCGTAAAATAGGAAGGAATTTTTACCCTTGATTAACAAAAGTCACATTTTAAATGTTAACATCTTTGGAATGTTTAAAAGGTAGGCCCACAACGTTGTGTGTTTCTAGAAATGAGATCTGGGGTCCATAAAGTAGTTTCACTTTTGTCTTAAGGGACCGTTCAGAATTTATGACTGGGGGGGGGTGGGAGTTTTGCTGGAACTTCCCGTCAAAAATTAATACCCCCCCCTTGAGTTTCATGCGGATTTTTAGTACCCCACCCTTAGGTTTCTCGCATATTTTTAGTACCCCCCCTCGACATACAAAGCAATACACAACTATATATATACTGTTATACACAGCCATGCGTACAGATTCGCGTCATTTTGCGGACTTTTGCGTATAAAAAAGTCCAAATAAAATGAGTTTATGCATGTTTTTTAACATTTTTTGTTTGTTAAAATTTCTAACCCCCCTCGGAAGTGTTGTCAAAAATTGATACCCCCCCCCCTTGAAACATGTGTGAAAAGTTAGTACCCCCTCGGCCAAAACTCCCACCCCCCCCCCAGTCATAAATTCTGAACGGTCCCTAAGGGATTGTTTTTTGTCTTTGGTTATTTGAAACTTATTTCTATGGGCATTTTAAATGGCCTTCCCATTCAACGCAAATTTTTGTGACAGCTTTTTCAAATAGCTGCAACTCCAAAACCATATTATCTAGAAAATTCAAATCTTGAATCTTTAACCTACTATACGAGATAAACTTTTAAGATGAGGACTGATTGTGATGCAACTAACAGGTCCAGAGATAAGGGACTTAAATTTTGAAAAAAAAAAACGTAATCTTGTTGAGCTAATTTGCCAAAATTACCAATGTCAACCCAATGCCATTCTGAAGAGTGTGTTGATGCTCACTGTTAATGTTATTTTCTTTGTGGTACTGTGTCATTTAGGCCGTGTGAATTTTTCTGTCTACATGAAAATTATTTTCCAACCATATTCAAGCAGGTCAGCAAAACAAAAAGTTCTCCCACCAGAGTTTTGTCATCCTCCAGACCGTAGTCAGTGAGTACCAGCCAAAACATAAAATGACATTTTTCAGAAGCATCGACAAGCTTTGGCGTCCATATTGTATTTGTGATTGTAGACATTGTAACTAAAAGGATTAAGAAATATTCTTTATTGAGTTGTTTCTCAGCCCCTGTAATATGAGTCTGTTGCTATTTGGCTTAGTTTTTAATTTTGAACGAAGTTCGAAATCCGCCTGATTTGTAATTTTTGCTTCTTCACCTTGTATCTAAATCTAAATTTAATCATTCTTGGCACTAGACTTTAGTTTCAATTTATTTATATATAGTGAAAAGAACAGGTCAAACAGTTAAAATCACCAATTGCTTGATTTTCAAACCCAAGGTGCCTCATAAATCAGAGGTCCACATATAGCGTGACGGAATGATGCTTACCATCATTCCATCAATTTATGATGTTTGCCATCATTCCATCAATTTATGATGCTTACCATCATTCCATCAATTTATTATGCTTACAGACATAATATTATAGAAATAACAATTTGGCATTGAAAGTGATTAAATTGAGACTTAACAAAAACACCGCTTCAGAGCATCTCTAGCTTCCAAAGCGAAAAACTAGTAAGTCACGTTCTGGGCTAAATTGACTTAAGGTCAAAATAGGACTTCTGAGACATGATTCTATATACTTATTTAGCTTAGATTTCAAGAAATGGCCCGTTACCCCAGAATGACACTGGCAAATCCCAGTATGTCCATTTCTTGCTGCAAGGACTGGAATTTAAAAGTTAATTTTCTCAGAAACTCCAAAATGTGCCAAACTAGGTTTTCCCTTTGGACGCTAGATCTTTTCGTCACACATCGATTTCATGTCCGCATGTATATGCTATTTTAGAATGCCCAATCGGCCATTTTGGACGGACATGCAAAGACTGCAATTGTGAACCAGGCGTCTCCTGTGATGACAATGGAATCTGCAAAGATCACAAATGTGCTGCTGGATGGACTTCGTCTGAGACTGGACGTTGTGATAAAGGTGAGGAGGTGTAGAACCACTTTGAATTATTACAGTAAACAAACAATGAGTATTTAGATTAAGCTGCTGTTGGACATCAACATTGCACGAAATGGACTCTCAATTTTTCATTGAGTAATTTGTGACCTATTACTCAGTTGGTGACTTGGATTGATAACATTAAAAGTATAAGATATGACCTCACAAATTGCTTATGAGTCAGTGAGAATAACATGGCATGGATAGGTGCATGACCTCATAAGGAACATTTCAGTCCAATTCTGTAAGCGCTTGACATTAGTAGTATTCCAGTTAGCTAAGACATCGGCAGATGTTAGACATTATGATGCTGTTTCATAAGCTTAAAATGGTAGTGCTGAACTACTTTCAAATATTAGTGAAGATGTAAATAATATATTAACATTAAATTCTATTCAGATCTATAGTCACCCAATTTAACAACTCAGCGAAACTTAACAATAGTACAGTTAGTGCATCAGTGTAGTCAGCTTTGTGATGATGATGTAATTGTCAGAAATAGGTAACTTACAGCAACAGCCTTGTTTAACTGGGTTATTTCATTTGGATTTACTTTGGGCAAGACTACACATTTGATTTTCAAAGTTAGCTGAAATCTATTTTCTAGTTTGCGAACCCGGATTCTTTGGCCTGAACTGCACCTTTCCCTGCCATTGCAATTCTTCATGTGATGTCACTTCTGGTTATTGTCCAACTGAATGCAATCACGGCTGGGAAGGAGTTAATTGCCAAGTGAAAATACAAGGTGAGTCAATGGTCACAGTGTCGCACACTAACGTCGTACCCTTGACATTGCCTCATAATGTTGTGAAAACGTTGCGAAAATGTTGCATGCTAACATACTATCTGCCTGTCACTCTATCTTTATGGAACTGTTGATCTATCAAAGTATCTCTCTATCTATGCATTTGTGATATGTATCTATCTTCCTTCTTTTCATCCTTCATCCTTCTTTTCATGATGCTCTCAACATCAACAGTCCACAGTAGGGAATTAGGTCAAATGGTTCCAGCTTCTTATCAATGATTTAGTTTCGTATTTCACAAAACATAACATATTCATCTTCAAAGGGACTAAGTCTTAAAAATTCAACTTTCTCCTGTATTGTTTCCTGTACCAATAATTTTCATGGAATAATTGATTTTTAGCCTTGGCATTAAGTTGGCAAGCTATATCAAATTACTAACACATGATTCATTTCATTTCAAAACAGACAACAAGAAACACATAAAAAAATTATAGTAACAATCTTTATAAACTGATGATTATGTAACAGTGAGCAACTAATCTACATGCGAATCACGTTATTGTTTCGTTATTACTTTTATACTATTATGTAATATCAACAGTCTAACACAGACTTGAATTTGTCAGCTTTTAGTGTTGTTTACTTTTTTTTACTTATTTAAATCTATTTAATATATTATCTATCTATCTATCTATCTATCTATCTATCTATCTAGATAGCTAGACAGCTAGGTAGACAGACAGACAGACAGAATTACATATTGAAATATTTCCACTCATTCGATATGTTATCATTATAAATGTCTTTATTTTTGCCAATTAAATGTTATAGAGATATCAGAAATTCCAACTGACACCCCCACTTCTTCTCAAGCTGATGTAATTATCTTGGGCGCTGTAGTGGCAGTGTTGCTTGTGATGATGATCGTAAGTTTGGCAGTCTTTGTGAAAAGGTAACTAAAATTGTCAGATTTTGCTGATATTTTACGGTTTTACGTATGGTCTGAATCTGTATTGAATTTTTTTATTGATACTGGACTCCTTTCAATAGTCAATACCTTTTTACACTCTAGCTTTGCGAAACTACAATCATATGAATTTGTTACATTGTAATTTTTAACCAACAGGAAGTACATGGTCACACCAACCAGAAGACTTCAGGAAGACACAGATATGAGGAGCACCCCGGATATCAGATATACCGGCAAGGAAGACAATACTGCTGCCTGATATTTTCCTTCTCCTGTTGCATCCCATTTGGTTGTGACTGTGTGATAAACCTTCATGAGGATATGCACAATGGCTACCACCTGGACAACATTGGACTGAGATGAAATTATTATGCACATTATGACAAATGTGTCTTGATGTTATTCTGTGTCCATAAAAGCATATATATATCAATAAATTATTTCAAACTAATTCTAATTTGAGTTGTTCTGTATGTTCACCTTATAAATGTTGTTTTAACAGGGGCACCTCCTGACAGTGTGTTATTATAATGCCCATATCAGTGTGAGGTCTTGGTTGCACATCTTTTGTGAAACTTAGATTAATCTTTTTATGCAACTGGGGAAAATATCTGTTACGCTGCCAGCTGGGTTGCCAGCCAGCCCAAGCATCATTCAGCACCTCCCAGCCAGCTGATATGATTTTTGTCCCCAGCCAGCCACTTCAACTTCTTTCTCATTATCTGACTGCAAATTTCATTGGTTGAACGCCAAAAATTGACTCCCAGCTGACAACTTTGTCAGCTGAGAAGATCCCAGCTGACAGTCTGTCAGCCAGCCGGGCACCTGCTTCATAACAGATATTTGGTATAACAGATCATGGGGTGCCCCTGTTTTAACGTGAAGCTCTATACTGGAGATGGGATTTTAAAGCGCGTCTTTCATTCAAAATGCTATTTTTAGATCTCGCTGGCCTATGTGGCAGAGTGGCAGCTGCCACGGGCCCAACCACTCAGAGGGGCCCATGCAAGGTGCAAAAATAAAAAATCAAGAAAAAAAGTCAAAATGGCGATCTTTGTGACCAAGCTTGTGACCGTGTTATTCATTGAAACTTTTAGATAAGGCCCCAACCCAATGTGAGAGGGCCCTATGTCGAAATGGGCCCCTCCACCTTTGCATAAGAACCACAAATAGCAATGTGGGGGCCCTTCGACTTATTTTGCCACGGGCCTCAAATGTCGCCAGTCCGCCCCTGGCTGTTCTTATAGGAAACTATGGTTCCCCAATCTCATTGTAGTGTCTACTCACACCAGTTAGGACCCAATCTTCCACCCGGAAATGACGGCAGCTGTGCGTGTGGATGTACTCTTCAAAATGTGCAGTGGCACTGACCAAAAGGCTTTCAGTGAGCTTGCAGTGATGCAAACCGTTTTTGGTACCAGAATGGCCTAATGACTTTTGGCAACACAAGTAACCACTATTTCATGAAGCGGTAATTGAGGGAAGCTGAGGTTAGTTGAATGGAAATTGAGGTCCATTGAGGGAAGCCAAGTCTAGAACTTCGAGTAATGTCGAGGGTACACTCTAAAAAATGTCGGGACAAAATTGGTTTTTTAGATTAAAAATTTTTTTTTGAAAAACCAAATTTCAATGCAAAACCAACATGGATTTTTAAATCCATGTTGGTTTATGGCATTGAAATTAGGTTTTTCAAAAAACTATTTTGAATCGAAAAAACCAATTTTGTCCCGACATTTTTTAGAGTGTACAATCTTACAGTTGCTATAATTTTGTGACGTTTCTTCCCAAATTCAGATAATGACTTTACATTTAATGGTAAACACTATCTGCAGATTAGTGCTAAACAAAAAAATAAGATAATGTTAAAATAGTTTGTTTAGTTGCCATAGTTGGAGATGTTCATCATGATAATATTTCAAAAAATTCAGCATATGTCTTTCCGCTGATGTTATGAAATATTTTGGGTCTAGTGATATCAGGTTGTTGCCTAAACACTGTGCACCGTTTGCTCTATGCGAAGCGACCTAGCTAATCTTATAATCTTAAATTTTGCACAGTGTCCTTGAACAAAGTTTAGGGTTTAAAAAAATGTACAAAGAATCCGTCAATGCAGCGTTGTAGTGTGTGGTCTCAGCTTCGACTTGATGTAAAGATAGAAAAAATCTGTTGGGAAAATTTTGAGAAAATTGAAATTTAAAATTTTTAGTTTTTCACCCGCTCGTTTCATGCAAAATATCAGCTATAGATAAATCAAATGACATTGCAGTGTTATTGAAACATCATAATTTATCTAGTTATACACTGAGTTACTCAATCAGGCTAAAAAATAGAGAAAAAGCATTTTATTTCCAATTTTCACATTTTTTCCAGCATTTAGGGGTGGTGCAAACTCAGTGAATCTTATAATGAGTCAAAATCAAATATAAGCATGGCCATTTCGACTTTATTATTTCTTGAACCGAAGAAAAGTGGCAAATGACCACCAGGGTGTGAGAAAATGCCTTGTTGACTTCATTAGTGATGGAAATTGAGTTTTTTAGCATTTCACTAGTCAATGTTTTTTAAGTAGTATTCACAAATTTTAGTATTGCATATCACATCTATGAATACCATATCGACCACTGATCAATAAGTGATAGCACAAGCGTGTAGGAGGCAAAATGAAATTTTCAACATCTAAAATTTTTTTTTCTGATTCAGTGAAAGTTTAATTTCTCAAAAGTGTGTAGACTCGACGCAATATATTTTCTGTGATAATTTGTCCTATATATTGGTGAGACTTTACACATTGAATTTTAGGAACAAGAACCATATTTCACCAAAAAAGAGGGTTTAACTGATCAGACAGCTTTTGGGGACCGATGGGCCACCCAACATGGGGACCGATGGGCAGGGCCGTGCAGAGCCTGCAGTAGGCCCAGGCCAAAATGAAAAAGTAGGCCCCCTTTCAGCAGCTTTAGGCTAACAAATTATCACCATGTTAAATATATTTTCTGGAGGCGTAAAAACCAGCCCAGGGCCATTACATGGTGTGATTTGAGGCTTTTCCTATCTCACCATGTTAGTTTTTGGTCGGGGGGGGGAGGGTACATGGGATATGGCCCAATACTCCTAAATAACGCCATTGAACCAAACATATTTCTCTTTATGATATACTGTTGATTTATTCACACTAGACTTGCTGAAATTTTCTCACTCCAGGTTAAAATTTAAATTTCAAAGACCTCACTTAAAAAATAACCTTAGATTTTGAATTACCAGCATACATTTTATAAATTCTACCAAAGCAAGCTAGGTGAAAACTGACAAGGTGCAATTATTACGAAGAATGCAATATACTTTTTATTTTTGACCTTATCGTTACAAAATGACCAAACTGCAATGGATGCTCAGAATAAAAAGTTCAAGATTACTGAAGAGTTTACCTTGGGCAATTAAGATACATCAAAGTACACTTAACTGATTCATGAGTCATAAAAAAATAGTTGCAAAAGCTGTGCAATAAAATGTGATATTTCAATACTGACTGAGATTCTGACTGTGATACTTTAGGGGTTTACAGCCTTTCACAAATCGCAAGAAAAAATTTAGGTTAGTATTTCTGACACAATTAACATGATTAAGTCAGGCACTCCCTTGCAAACTAATCAGCGAATCTTAAAATTTACCTCTAGTGAAAGGTTTTATTGCTTCTTTCGAGAAAATCTTCAATCAGATTTGAAAATTCCAGTGATTTTGCAATATAACTGTTGATTTACAAAGTAATAAGGGGACATTCTTTCCCTATCACTGAACAAAAGTAAGACATTATTCATATAAGAACATTAAAACTATGTTCATTTGATGCTAAATTTGACTGAGATTGTCTCTTTGTACAACTATTGTAATAGTATGTGGAACCTCAATATTCTATGAACAGATTGACCTCAATGACAAATACAGCATTACTCCTTGTTTCTCATCTTGCATCTTACCTGCTTTCATGAGCAGGAACATACAAATCTTGGGGTAGACTGGCCTATGTGGCAAAGTGACAGCTGCTACAGGCCCATTCACTCAGGGGGGGGGGGCCTGCATGATTTCAAAAAGAAATAAAAATTGAGAAAAACTATCTGTGAAAAAACTTTGGATTATGTTGCACCTGCTTACTGGATCCTGAAGCAGGATATGGACCAAAAATAAAACTTTGAGATGGGGGCCCCAAATTGCCCAATGGAAGAGGGTCTTGTATTGTACAGGGCCCTCTCACATCGGAGGCCCAACGGTTCACCCTTACAACAATTTCACGAAATGCTGTCGCTAGAAATCACAGAGAAAAATAGACTGTAAACAAGACATTTAAGATTTACTTAGAACCAATATAGAAAAAAAGTGATCGGTAAAATTTTTTACCTTGCACAGTACAATAATAATTATGTAAATTTCAAATTGCCGACAGCAGAGATGTGAGGGCCCACCAATTATTTTGCTGCACAGCCCAAAATGGCAAAAGTCTAACCCTGTACAAATTGAATACCATCTCATTTTTGCAACGCGCGGTTAACCTTACTTTGGAAGTAGGCCCCTTGAAATTTGGGGGCCCCTGCCATTTGCCCCCCCTGGGCCCCCCTCTGCTCTGGCCTGCCGATGGGCCACTATTTCTTGAGATTTTCAATAGGTGGCGTATTGACATGGGCTGGATATTAAAGTCTTTTATTGGCAAAAGCACAATAGAACTTCAGCTTGCATCTTTAAATGATAAGTTTTGACTTAAATGAATGCCCTCGAATTTACAGTGATAGATTTGCCTTAGTAATGGCTTCAAACACAAAATGGTGGAAATTTAAAATATCCATAATCACAAATTTTCAATCTAGGTAGTATTTGGGATATAATAAACATAAGGACCCCGTTAGACATTGATGCAATATTGAGTATAAATTAAATTTTCACCAAAATATAAGGTAATGGAAGGTTATTGATGAATTTTATTGTTTTGATTCAAGATTTCTCCTGCAGGTGGCATACTAGTACAGTATCATTGGAAAATTTTACTTTTCCCCTAAAAATCTAAATGATTGACAGAAATGATTCATTGACGGAGAAAAAATTAAAATATTCTCATTTTTTAATATTTATCAACAAATTTGAGGTATTAGACAAGATTTTGATGATCACGGTGGTAGTCAAACTTCTGTATCAACCAAATATCAAATTTTTTTTTTTTCTTAGCGACCAATGAAGCAATCGTTTTGGAATTCTCCAATATAGTTTTAAATGCATCTCTTCATATAATGCTAAAATATCATCTCAGTAGATTGACTATAACTACAAAAAAGCAACTCTTTACATTTGTGAAAATCAAGCTTTTTTTCAAAGTGTAAAATCTGGGCATATCTATATTCTTTCGATCTCTTATTGTCCTAGGCACTCAGATGGATCAACAAAAACATATTGGAAACAAATTTTGAATTCTTTATCCACCCTTTGGCAAGTTATTAACATGGTCCATCGGACCCCATGGGATGGCCCATCGGTCCCCATGGTTGGGGACCGATGGGCCACCATCTTTCTGGACAGAAAATGTGTTTTCTAATCTTTCTTCCTTGGTTGATCTATGTCAATCTTATATCATTTAAAGAGAATTACACCAGCTAATAGGGTGCACAGTATGAATCCTTTATCTGAAGCAGATTTGCCTCCATGGTCAATAATTTGTCAAACGGCCCATCGGTCCCCACTCTCCCCTAGAAATACCTACTGCTGGCATCTGACAAGTGTATATCTTCACCACAGCTTTCCATATAAGTTGTATTTGATATTTTTTAAGAGAAGTATTTGTTTAAATAAATTAAAAAACATGCAAGTGGCCTAATGGCTGAGATGGCCAATTGGAAGTTTTATTAGAAAGTCTATGTTCATATTGAAATATTGGTTGCAATTTATGGCCATCTGAAGAATTTTAAGTGCTTTCTTTACCCATTTTTGCCAATTGTTAAGATAATTTCATGGAACTTAATGGTTGCCGACTTCCAAAATTCAGTTGTTCAGTTGTAGCATGCCTTTGTGCAACCAACAGAGTATTAAACTATCAGTCAACAGATTCTCTTCCATAGTCACATTGTTAATATTGGTTATATGTGAACGTTTCAGATGGAATTAGGAGATATTATCATTTTAAAAAGTTAACTTCATACCAGAAGCTCTGAAATAAATATTTATTGCTGACATTATTTATTTTTCTTTCATGATATGAATGACTACACTCAAAAATGCATCATGTATTTTCTGGCCAATTCATTGCATTAGTAATGTAAAATCTGCATGGAAAGTACTAAATTGAGACTTAATGCACAATTGAAGAAAATCAATAAAATTAAGTCCCTAAACAAAAAATTCAAATTTAAGGAATGGACAATTGAGGCAATCATGTTTCTTCAGATTGTGATTAGAGGTTTTGATATTGATATGAAGAGATATACCTTTTAAAGTGTTGCGACATACATCTCAAAATGTTGATACACTCCTGCTCATAAATATGGAATACTTTTTTGAAAAAAAAGTGTCAAATAAAAGTTAATTTCAGAGTGTGAATGCAAGCAAGGTCCATTGTAAAGGTCAAGTCATCTTCTCAAATCACTCTTTAAAAGCCTCAACTACATTTTTTGCAAGAATTTTAAATTTTTGGTTGAATGCTCCTCACCCTACAGAACCCCCTGAATTTCCATATTTCGTGCTGCTGCAACTTTTCCTGGGGTTAACGCTGCTACATGCGTTTTAAAAGACCTCATGTTCTTCCCTTTAGCGGTCATTGGAAGTAGTTACCATTAAATCAGACCATCATGTGCTCCAGCATGAGTTGCTAAAGTTGTCAATTTCAATGGAGAATGCTGAAGTATTCCATATTTATGACCAACGGTGTATATAAATCCTGTAAAAGCCCTAGATATGTCTTATTATTGGCTATATTGCTACAGCGTTCTGCTACTTAACTAATGCAGTCGATGGATTAGGGACATTATGCACGTTCAGTTGATTGGACTCTAAATGGGTTCAAAGAATGTAGATTATAGTCTTGCAAGTTTGTAACACCTTCAGAATGTGATATTCCTTTAAAAACCACTTAAACATAATTCTGAATTTGGTCCACTGTATATATAAGCACCAGAGTGGAAAAGGAAAGCATTTCACTGTTAAGATTATCATTTTAAACATTCTATAATGGATATCTTGCTTGCGACAAGGGTGTGAAAAACAAACAATTTTTAATTTCAATTTCCTCAAAATTGTCCCAACAGATTTGTTTGATCTTTACATCAAATCGAAGCTGAGACCTCATACTACAATGCTGTGTTGTCAGATTCTTTGTACATTTTTTTAAAACACTAAACTTTGTTCAAGGACACTGTGTTTGGACTAGAAACCAATTCAGTTACAATATAACATAGCCAGTATGCTATATTTATGTATTAGACATCCTGATGTGAAATTACAAGCATTATGTATGTTTACTGTTTAGTAGGGTGCATCAGTTGCCCCAACTTTTTAGAGGAAACCTCTCCTTTCGCAGGAATGTTCCTTGTATAGTAGAAAACATTGTGTGAAGTTTCAATAAATTTGAAGAATTTGTAGGGGTGGCACACTTGCAATGAAGTTTCTAGGATTTTTGCATTTTCTGTCATTTTATCGGTTTCGCGGTTTGTTATATTTCATTGGTTATTAAAAATGATACCATGTGGTAGCTCTCATCATGAGCTTCAATTTGAATACCAACATGATGGGTTTATGACTTAGGGAACTATTTCATGGTCACATGAAATTTCGCAACCACATGTGTTAATGTTTAGTAGTAATTAATGAACAAGTAATGCTATTTCTTTGCAGATTTCTTACCAACTAAAAGACACATGTAGTTAAGCAAGAGACCATATATGAAACTGTTTATTGCTTGGAATTCAATTACCCATTACCTGTGGTGTGATCATACATGCATGTTATGTCAAACATAATATTCTCTTGAAGTCAACCTCCAGTTTCTGTCATGGAGCAGCAGTTAATTGCTAATGAAAATCTACATTAATGCCTCAATCAAATCTCCTACTTGTCAGATTGGTTCAGTTCTTAAAGCCCTAAAATACATAATAAGAGATGCAATTTCAGCTAGTAATATGTTTCTCTACCGAAGTGCTAAGACTCTTTCATATCTTGTTATTTGTATTAGTTTTTTTGCTACTTTCAGCGTGTTGGATGATGTTATGCACTTTAAAAAATTGTGAAATGAATGGAATTGATTTCTGTAGAATAGAATAAATCACATTGTCCTGCAAAGTTATTGTTGACAATGAAGTGGTAAATGTCATGTGAAACTGGACTTGCATAATTTAGGGCAGCTGAAAAAAAAAGACGTAGCTAAAATGGTTTCAAATTCATTGGCTTTTTCCAGCTGTAGGCCTGTATACAATATGGGAGAGGTTTGTGATTTTAGAAATTGAACTGCTGCAGGTTAGACTGACAAAGATGAAGAGACCAGCCCTATCACAAAAAATATCATTATGTTTATTTGGAACAAATGCTTATGAGTGAATAAAAAAAACACATACATTTGTAAAAGTTACGAAAACAATGCCATAATATTACAGTTTGAATTCCAGGTACAGAGTAACTATGATATGGTAAAGGAAAATTTGCCATGGTGAGCTTTTAGGATCTTTGGATTGGTATAAATCTTTACAGAACGGAAAATTTAATCCCCCTAAGAGAATTTTGGCATTGTTATGCCCATATCACTTTGGATGAGTTTCCTCGATCGGAAATTTGCTTGTTGCCTTAAGATTAAGCTTTGACCTTAATTGGTACTGTGGCACAATATCTTGTACATTTTTTGGCAGTTCAAAATCTTACAATTCTCATATAATGGCAGTAGGTCACTTTTTGTGCTGAGTAGTTTAAATGCAAGTTTGGCACACCAAGCCTTCGGAAATTAGTAACATTCACCAAAATGCAACAGATTGTGCAAATATAATGTTTATATAAAACAATGTATCTGAGCTTAAGGTCCCCTTTAACGGATGTATATCTGAATATCCCACTTGACATAATAATAATTATAACAGTATTAGAAATAAATCAACTTTTATTTATTCTAAGGAACTCAATAGTTGCTAATATTAAAATTTGTAATTTATGTATTATTGCCAGATAACTAGGATGGTTGCTTTTAGTACTCAAATTAAAGCTCTCTTTCTGCTGTACATCATGGTGACTATTTTTTTGTTCTTGAATAATTACTAAAGAAGTTATCACATACCGCAGATTCTGTAATGAGATATTTTTGGTCAAAATCAGTTAAACTTTGGGCATGCGTGCCACCCCTGGACGTGGTCCGATCAGGGCCGTGCAGAGCCTGCAGTAGGCCCAGGCCAAAATGAAAAAGTAGGCCCCCTTTCATCAGCTTTAGGCTAACAAATTATCACCATGTTAAATATATTTTCTGGAGGCGTAAAAACCAGCCCAGGGCCATTACATGGTGTGATTTGAGGCTTTTCCTATCTCACCATGTTAGTTTTTGGTCGGGGGGGGGGGGAGGGTACATGGGATATGGCCCAATACTCCCTAAATTACTCCACTGAACCAAGCATATTTCTCTTATGATATACTGCTAATTTATTCACACTAGACTTGTTGAAATTTTCTCACTCCGGGCTAAAATTTAAATTTCAAAGTCCTCACTTAAAAAATAACCTTAGATTTTGAATTACCAGCATACATTTTATAAATTCTACCAAAGCAAGCTAGGTGAAAACTGACAAGGTGCAATTATTACGAAGAATGCAATATACTTTTTATTTTTGACCTTATCGTTACAAAATGACCAAACTGCAATGGATGCTCAGAATAAAAAGTTCAAGATTACTGAAGAGTTTACCTTGGGCAATTAAGATACATCAAAGTACACTTAACTGATTCATGAGTCATAAAAAAATAGTTGCAAAAGCTGTGCAATAAAATGTGATATTTCAATACTGACTGAGATTCTGACTGTGATACTTTGGGGTTTACAGCCTTTCACAAATCGCAAGAAGAAATTTAGACTAGTATTTCTGACACAATTAAGTCAGGCACTCCCTTGCAAACTAATCAGCGAATCTTAAAATTTACCTAGTGAAAGGTTTTATTGCTTCTTTCGAAAAAATCTTCAATCAGATTTGAAAATTCCAGTGATTTTGCAATATAACTGTTGATTTACAAAGTAATAAGGGGACATTCTTTCCCTATCACTGAACAAAAGTAAGACATTATTCATATAAGAACATTAAAACTATGTTCATTTGATGCTAAATTTGACTGAGATTGTCTCTTTGTACAACTATTGTAATAGTATTTGGAACCTCAATATTCTATGAACAGATTGACCTCAATGACAGATACAGCCTTACTCCTTGTTTCTCATCTTGCATCTCACCTGCTTACATGATCAGGAACATACAAATCTGGGGTAGACTGGCCTATGTGGCAAAGTGACAGCTGCTACAGGTCCATTCACTCAGGGGGGTGGGGCCTGCATGATTTCAAAAAGAAATAAAAATTGAGAAAAACTATCTGTGAAAAAACTTTGGATTATGTTGCACCTGCTTACTGGATCCTGAAGCAGGACCTGGACCAAAAATCAAACTTTAAGATGGGGGCGCCAAATTGCCCAATGGAAGCGGGTCTAGTATTGTACAGGGCCCTCTCACATTGGGGCCGAACGGTTCACCCTGACAACAATTTCACGAAATACTGTCGCTAGAAATCACAGACAAAAATAGACTGTAAACAAGACATTTAAGATTTACTTAGAACCAATATAGAAAAAAAGTGATCGGTTAAATGTTTTACCTTGCACAGTACAATAATAATTATGTAAATTTTAAATTGCCGACAGTAGAGATGTGAGGGCCCACCAACTTATTTTGCTGCATAGCCCAAAATGGCAAAAGTCTAACCCTGTACAAATTGAATACCATCTCATTTTTGCAACGCGCGGTTAACCTTACTTTGGAAGTAGGCCCCTTGAAATTTGGGGCCCCTGCCATTTGGCCCCCCTGGCCCCCCCTCTGCTCAGGCCTGGGTCCGATTGTTCTGAAACTTCACAAGACATGTTTTTTAGCAAAAGGAACATTATTGGAGAAGGATAGGGGAATCAAACAATTTTTTTAATTTTTGGGGGGCAGCTGATGCACCCTACTGTTTAGCAATCGAAAGACTTGGCGATTCTAGTAAAAAATGCACCACTAAAACTGCCTAATCTCTCAGAAAACTTAACTGTTTGTTCCAAAATTTTTGATATGTTTTTTACTTGTACTATAAGACAGCATACTGGCTATACGGCAAAGTTTGTGGTTTGCTCTATATATGAGAACCAACAAAATGTAAACAAAGCAATTCTTAATTAGGTCACTTGATTTGTACACAGTGTAAAGCAGTTTAAACTCCATCATGGGGCCGATTTCACCAACATAGCTAGGACCAGGCTTAAGGTTAAAACTGGTCTTAGGTAATTTGCTTACTAGGAGGTGCCATTTTACAACTGAAATTGACCCTATAGTTCAATTTGGAACAAATTTGGTCCAGGTCTTAGACTTAGACCTATGTAATTTTGTTCGTGAACATGGTTCTTCTGCTAAGAATTATGACAATTGCATGCACTGAAAACGAAGTAATTCGATAATCTGGGCGAGGTGTTCTTCTGGCACTTAGCAACAAATTCCATTTTGAAATTTAAAAGCCCAGACTGTTGTTTTTCACAAGTCATCCACTTTAAGGCAGCCCTATAGTAATAATAAAAACAAAATATCAGCTCAGAAATCAAAGATATGATACCCATTATGAAAAATGTGCCCGTGCTATGTCCACTGATATTCCATGTCAAATGAAAAACTCAGTATGGAGGACCTTGCACAATTGCTTCAGCACGTTGGTTAAACTTATTTATAGTTGCTCAAAATGCAATTGGAAGCATATTGAAATACTGTCCGACTGCCAAGAAAGGCTTTTGAAAATAATCAACTGCATATTTGGAATAAATTGTATTATTATCTACACAGCTTTTAAAATTGCTGGATTTGGTCGAAAATTTTAGCTGCGCTGCATCCACTCACTTTTCGTTTCCATGGTAAAAGCAAAATGATTTAAACAGTTTCAACGAGTATGATATTTTTGGAATGGATAAAGAAATATCTGAAATTTGCACAGAGAAATTTCACCAAGCTTCCCCCAGAAGAAACGTCCATCGAAAAAATTGGTAAGAACTTTCTGAATGCCTCTCTTTTATCGTTTATCACCCGCAAATTCTCAAGTACCTTGCATGGTAACTCAAGCAAATACCTTTTAGTATGTCAATATTAATAATATTAATAATCACCAATCAGTGCTTTATTGCATGCACGGTAATCAGCGAGAAAATATTCCTGCCAATAAAATAGAATGGGGAAGTTATCTCAGAAAAATGTTATTATTGGCCAGACCAATTGTGTGACATAAAGCATGGTTTTCTTGTTCCCTTTCTGATTTCAACATGGAAATACTTTCCAGTGGCTTTGTTATTCATCTTGGTATTATCTTTCATTTTTCAACACCATCATTTCTGTCAGCTAGCGGTGAGTGAGACTTTTATTATGATGTTTTCTTTTAAAAACAACACACAAATGCACAAGTGGCATTTGTCCTGTAAATAGACAAATTCAGCCTCAGACTCAGATTGAATTTATTCAGCACATCATACACTGTATGTAGGCCTATGACAAATGATTTTTCAATAAATTATATTGAAATAATTGATGGCCAGCGTTCCTCCATGGCCTAATGGTTTAAGGTGCTTGTTTGTGCTACCACTGGCTCTGAGGGCGTGGGTTCGAATCCCACCCCGGAACATAATTTAGTCCGAGCCCATGGGACAGTAAATGGAGGCGGGTTGTATCCAGTATTCTATGCTGGGGCAACTGAAAGACCCTGGGCATCCCTGAATTAATAGGGTAAGTTCCAGACTCCCAGTCTTCTCATCTCATCATCATACGGCGGTCACCAAAAAATAAAAGTGCAGCTCCCTCCACAAAAGTTGGAGGTTGAGCTGCCCCGGCTGATCCGGGTACACCAGCACAACAGAAGCAAGCAAGCAAGCAAGCAGACCCATTGAATGTACCACAGTAGCTGCTTATGGGACACCCTCAGAATTGTTTTAGGAAAATTAAGTTGATAACTTGCATAATTATGGAGGATCAAATAAATGCATATACCGCATGAGTAAACAAAATTTTTTACTACTTAAAATTCATCAATTGATTTTAAATCATCAATATCTTCTACTGATATAGGTTGCTTTATAGGGTGAGTGGCAGCCTTCTCAATTTGGATAATCAAAAAGCTGTTTCAACTTATTCATCATTGTATTTTCTCTTACAGATTTCGGATATGTTGGATGCTACACTCCTTCACTTTATGTTGATTATTTCAAGGTGACACATAACAACGGTCCTCCAAGATCATCTTGCGTAGAAGCTTGCTTTACTTTTGACTTCAGATTTGCTGCTATTACTTCAAAGGTAAACAACTTCATTTGAATGTAACTGAATAATTATCTTCATAGCATTTGACTGACATTGTCCTCTATCCACCAGTAACTTATTGCAATAATTCCTGATCTCATATTCTTCACAGTTGACCAATGATATAAAGGCAGACTAATATATATTATCCCATGTCACCTGCAATATTTTCCTGATATAAGTTATTGCACCACAGAATTAACAATTTCACTGTTGGGTGAGACTACCAAAAATTCATTGTTAGACTAAAATATATGTCCTTTAGCCTAATCAATTAAAAAGGGACTTGATGCTAACTGTTATCCAATATATTTCCTTGTCGCATCGAAAAGTAAACAAAGACTACACAATTTGGCTGACTTGGTCATACAATAGTTTATTTACATTTTATTGTCCAAAGACGGTACACTCTACAGAATGCTTGTGCCTGGAAGATATGTCAAGCCTGCAAGAAGAACGTCCAGAAAAGTGTGAGAAACCATGCCTCTTTGGACAAGTTCCTTGTGGGATGGATGGATCAGTGGCAGTCTTTAAGGCAGGTATGTAGCTACCCAGGGTGAAAAGTGTGAGCAACCTTGCCTCTTTGGACAAGTTCCTTGTGGGATAGATGGATCAGTGGCAGTTTTCTAGGCAGGTATGTAGCTACCCAGAGTGAAAAGTGTGAGCAACCTTGCCTCCTTGGACAAGTTCCTTGTGGGATGGATGGATCAGTGGCAATCTTCTAGGCAGGTATGTAGCTACCCGGGATGAGAAGTGTGAGCAGCCTTGCCTCTTTGGACAAGTTCCTTGTGGGATGGATGGATCAGTGGCAATCTTCTAGGCAGGTATGTAGCTACCCAGGATGAAAAGTGTGAGCAACCTTGCCTCTTTGGACAAGTTCCTTGTGGGATGGATGAATCAGTGGCAGTCTTTAAGGCAGGTATGTAGCTACCCAGGGTGAGAAGTGTGAGCAACCTTGCCTCCTTTGACAAGTTCCTTGTGGGATGGATGGATCAGTGGCAGTCTTCTAGGCAGGTATGTAGCTACCCAGGGTGAGAAGTGTGAGCAGCCTTGCCTCTTTGGACAAGTTCCTTGTGGGATGGATGGATCAGTGGCAGTCTTTAAGGCAGGTATGTAGCTACCCAGGGTGAGAAGTGTGAGCAGCCTTGCCTCTTTGGACAAGTTCCTTGTGGGATGGATGGATCAGTGGCAATCTTCTAGGCAGGTATGTAGCTACCCAGGGTGAAAAGTGTGAGCGACCTTGCCTCTTTGGACAAGTTCCTTGTGGGATGGATGGATCAGTGGCAATCTTCTAGGCAGGTATGTAGCTACCCAGGGTGAAAAGTGTGAGCAACCTTGCCTCTTTGGACAAGTTCCTTGTGGGATGGATGGATCAGTGGCAATCTTCTAGGCAGGTATGTAGCTACCCAGGATGAAAAGTGTGAGCAACCTTGCCTCTTTGGACAAGTTCCTTGTGGGATGGATGGATCAGTGGCAGTCTTCTAGGCAGGTATGTAGCTACCCAGGGTGAGAAGTGTGAGCAACCTTGCCTCCTTTGACAAGTTCCTTGTGGGGTGAATGGATCAGTGGCAGTCTTTATGGCAGGTACGTATGTACCCAGGGCGAAAAGTGTGTGAAACCTTGCCTCTTTGGACAAGTTCCTTGTGGATGGATGGATCAATGGCAGTCTTCTAGGCAGGTATGTAGCTACCCAGGGTGAGAAGTGTGAGCAACCTTGCCTCCTTGGACAAGTTCCTTGTGATGAATGGATCAGTGGCAGTCTTCTAGGCAGGTATGTAGCTACCCAGGGTGAGAAGTGTGAGCAACCTTGCCTCCTTTGACAAGTTCCTTGTGGATGGATGAATCAGTGGCAGTCTTTAAGGCAGGTATGTAGCTACCCAGGGTGAAAAGTGTGAGCAACCTTGCCTCCTTGGACAAATTCCTTGTGGGATGGATGGATCAGTGGCAGTCTTCTAAGCAGGTATGTAGCTACCCAGGGTGAGAAGTTTGAGCAACCTTGCCTCCTTTGACAAGTTCCTTGTGGGGTGAATGGATCAGTGGCAGTCTTCTAGGCAGGTATGTAGCTACCAAGGGTGAAAAGTGTGAGCATCCTTGCCTCTTTGGACAAGTTCCTTGTGGGATGGATGGATCAGTGGCAGTCTTTAAGGCAGGTATGTAGCTACCCAGGGTGAGAAGTGTGAGCAACCTTGCCTCTTTGGACAAGTTCCTTGTGGGATGAATGGATCAGTGGCAGTCTTTAAGGCAGGTATGTAGCTACCCAGGGTGAGAAGTGTGAGCAACCTTGCCTCCTTGGACAAGTTCCTTGTGGGGTGAATGGATCAGTGGCAGTCTTTATGGCAGGTATGTAGCTACCCAGGGTGAAAAGTGTGTGAAACCTTGCCTCTTTGGACAAGTTCCTTGTGGATGGATGGATCAGTGGCAGCCTTCAAGGCAGGTATGGCATATGTGAACTATGTAGCAGAAGCTGAGATACCCAAGGCATAGTGAAATAATGAACATTGGTAAAAGAAAGATCATTATGTTCAGATCTCTCCTAAACATATAATATTCTAAAAGAAGACAAGTATGAAAAGAAATGCATGATAACGTTAAATGGCACCATACCTTAAGAATCAACAGCAATTTACCCTAATTAATTACCAGCTTTTGTTTACCATGAGAGAAAAGCAAAATCTTTCAAGGCCAATTCTTGGCCCATTTGTCCTTGACCTGTAGTGCCATAACAATTAACCTCTTCACAGTTCCAGATGATGACAGATACACTGGTTGCTACAAATACCATGCAACGGACTACATCTTGACTGAGATAGATGAGGAAAAAGCAAAGGGCAACATTTCAGAGTGTATGAGGATCTGCACGAAAAGAATCTACTCTCACTCCGCGATAAGCTACGTCAGGTCGCCGGGAGGAAACTTAAATATGGTACCTTAACTGGCCTAAGGCCTAGTATGTTTACCAGTATTTAAAGACTTTTAGAGTCTTTTCTGTGTACATTTACATGAATAGATCTACCCCTGTTGGCAACTAAAGATGTGCCTTTTTGGATTTCATGCAGATTTCTCAGCTCCTTTTGTTTGTTTGAAGTTATTACTATATATCTCCCAATGAATATGTTGTTTGTTTGTTTGTAAATTTATTAATAGGCTCCAGAAAAAGCCGAGGCTTATCTAGCTGGGGCCTTTGATGCCAAAAGATATGTATACATAAAAAATTTAAATGAAGTATGATATATAACAATAAACATAAAATTTAGTATTGGATTTTTTTTGAAAAAAGATAGTATTAATGACAAAATTGAAAAATACGGTTAGGTGACGCAACTCTTTACTTTGGCAAAGTTGTTTATTCTATTTGAATATTTATTTTTAATGTTTTGTTGTTTTTTTGTAACATGCTAATGATTCACTCTTTCCTCAGTAGTTTTTGATATAGTGGCAGTGCACAGATTTTTTGAAGCATTGTATTGATTTATTTGTCAGGTCTTCATTCAACTCCATCAACAAGGCATTCCATATTTCACTTCCTTTATGGCTCGTTTTGTTTTTATCTTGTTGGGTTTTGACTCTATCTACATGCAATAATTTTGATTGACATGTTTCTCTTTTATTTATTTCCTCATTCCTCTTCAAATAGTCATCGAACACTCTAGGCGACAGCTTCTTCCTTTGTTTATGAACAAATTGGGCAACAGTGCTCATTATATTGCACCAAAAGTCAATAACATTGCTGAACTGAATGGTTGCAATATTTTCAGGCCATTCCATTGGATAATAACAGGCCATCTGATGTTATCATTGTTTTGGAGAATGACAATCGTGACATTATTACATTTCGCTTCATAATTACAGAATCCCTTAAATAAGTCACAATTTTTTCAATCAAATGTAAAGTATCACTCTCCATAAGGATCAGTGCTTTTGACTCGACCTGTAAAGCAGTCGAGGAATTTTGTAGCTCCTACTAGTCTCCAGCATGCGCAGAGGTTAAAAATTGTTTGCACTATTTCTACTAACCATCTGCCTTAAAACTATTGATCCTGTCCATGGCAAGTTTTCACCAGAATCACATCTTTTTGTTAACTTTCAGAGCTCTGTATATTAGGATTTCACAAACTTTCTCTCTTCCAGGGTAGATACTGCTTTTGCTTCAATGCGTTTCCTCCAGACCAGAAATCGTACAGAAGTGCACATTGTCATGAGCCTTGTGCAGATCTATCGCAAATATGTGGAAGTGAAAATGACATGAGTGTATACTCCAATGAAAGTTAGTATTGAAATTATTGTTGTTGTGTTATAATATATATATATATATATATACATATTTATTCATTCAATTAAAAGCAAAAACAATGTAATTCCATAAAGGAATACCCAAGTCCTCAGTAACAGTACCAATTGCTAGTTTAGATCATGTGACATGCTTTCATCCAATAACTGCATAAAATGAATATGACAGGTATACCAGTTTATATCAGATTGTGATTTCTGTAATTAAAAGTTTTTGTGCTATTTCAGTCAGCATTCAGTGGCACAAGCGTTATGTAGGCTGTTACTACATGGGTGGCTATGCATTTGGGAAGAATCTTTCATTACACGCTCCTCCCATGTATGAATTGATATCACAAGATGTCTGTTCGTTTTACTGCAGGCTTTCATTGGTGGGATTTGTTGGAATTCTTGTGAGTATTCATTTTCTAAGTCTGTAAGTGTTAGACTGGTCCAGTGTCATGACAAGTTGGTAAAATTTGGGATTTTTGGTCATTTAGGACAAAAAATGGATAATCACAGATATGTTTCCTATATGTTAGTAGAATCCAAAATGCACAATTCATATATTGTAAATGTATTTTAAGGTAACAAGGCTAGTTGATGCAAGTATTTTTACACATAAATATGAAGGATTTACAAACTTAAAAGCAGTTTTTGTGATTCTTACTTCATTTAAATGGACTTGCAGGGAAAAGTTGTTAAGATATCACCATGAAATTTACTCAAAGTTTAGAAAATAATACCCTTTATACAAAAGTATGGTGATCAAACATTTTTCTCGTCATTTAAAAATAATGTGCTGCATTTATTATCAGTCACAAAGTTATGGTATAATGACATGGCTTTCTACTTCTATATGCAATGTGGTTGTAAGTTGAACCTATATCTTGGTCATAGCAACAAAACAATATCAAAATAACAGCCATTCTAGCATCAGTCCTTCTACCAGAAGCGTCTTAACAAGAGAAGTAGAAATATAATATTTCACTATCAGTAACAATGTTGATTCTGCTGTCAGTCTCAAAGACATTTCTCTTATAGTTATACATGATAGGTTAGACTTACAGCATTTTATACATAAATGAATAGCCAGACAGACAAGTAATGAGAAAATATCAAGATCGTAAGCATTCCAGCACAATTCCTCATCAAGAAGCATCTAAACAGGAGAGGTATGATATGAATTTCACAAAATTTGAGAGTGTCACTTTTTTCGGTCTTCATTTCGAAAATCCTAAACTTTTTTAAGGGGCATTGTGTCTGACATAATATTGTGTCCTGCATTTTATGGGGAATGTACTGCAGGTTGTAAGACAGGTCATCAGGATCATGCAGAAGTATGGTCTATGAACTTGAAGATGCATTCCTGAAGGAAGATATGTCAAGAAACCTAACACTGATTCAAGGGGTGTATACTTCTGCCACTCACTGTAGATGACAGGCTGAACAGACAGACAGACAGTTTGTATTTTTGCCATAAGAGAAAATACAAATGATGATACAATAATTCTCGATTTTGCAAAAAGAAAATGTGGCACAGGCGATGCTTAATTTGCCTATATAAAAAAGGCGCTATCTTATGCACCCCCTGTTGAAATTGAGAAATGTTAATTAATTAATTCACAATCACTGAAAGCTGAAATCCCGATAGTCTGGATTATAAACCAAAAAATATTTCTGAATCCCATACCCTCAACAAGACGCTTGCCCTTCCACACCCTTCAGTTCTTACCATCACCTTTCAGTTCTTACTTTCACCCTTCAGTTCTTACCCTCATCTTTCAGTTCTTACGTTCACCCTTCAGTTCTTACCCTCACCCTTCAGTTCTTACAATCACCTTTCAGTTCTTACTTTCACCCTTCAGTTCTTACCCTCATCTTTCAGTTCTTACGTTCACCCTTCAGTTCTTACCCTCACCCTTCAGTTCTTACCCTCATCTTTCAGTTCTTTCTTGAGGAGTATATAATTTCTTCCTGCAGTTCTGCAAAAAACTGCAAAATTCTGCAGTTCTGCAAAAAACTGCAGAATTCTGCAGTTCTGCAAAAAGCTGCAGAATTCTGCAAAAAACTGCAGAATTCTGTAGGAAACTGCAGAATTCTGCAGTTCTACAAAAAAACTGCAGAATTCTGCAGTTCCAAAACAAATTCTGCATTTTCAAAAAAAACTCTGCAGGAAGCTGCAGAATTCTGCAGTTCTGCAGCTCCCTGCATGATTTCTGAACCTCTGTTACTTCTTGCAGTTTATTGCAATGCATCTTCAAAGTTCAGACCTCTCTGACATGGGGCTTGCCGCTACCAAGGAAACGTGGTTTGGGGATTGTTGTATGAGGGATGAGGGTTTTTGTTAGTCCTCTCTCACTGCAGCGTTTCTGAAAAGTTTCTGCAGCAAAATCTGTAATTCTGCAGTTTCAAAAAAAAGCTCTGCAGGAAGCTGCAGAATTCTGCAGCTAACTGCATGATTTCTGAACCTCTGTTACTTCCTCCAGTGTATTGCATCTGTACAGTTCAGACCTCTTTGACATTGGGCTTGCCGCTACCAAGGAAACATTGATAAGGGGGGTTGGTTTGGGGGTTGTGGTTTGGGGGGTCGGGTTTTGGTAGTCCTCTGTCATTTCAGCGTTTCTGAAAAGTTTCTGCAGCAAAATCTGTAATGCTGTAGGAGATATGCAGCCTGGGAGGTTTTATGCAGTTCTGCAAAAAACTGCAGAATTCTGCAGAAAACTGCAGAATTCTGCAGGAAGCTGCAGAATTCTGCAGTTCTACAAAAAACTGCAGAATTCTGCAAAAAACTGCAGAATTCTGCAGGAAACTGCAGAATTCTGCAGGAAGCTGCAGAATTCTGCAGGAAGCTGCAGAATTCTGCAGTTCCAAAAAAATCTGCAGAATTCTGCAGTTTCAAAAAAAAACTCTGCAGGAAGCTGCAGAATTCTGAAGCTACCTGCATGATTTCTGAACCTCTGTTACTTCCTCCAGTGTATTGCATTTGTACAGTTCAGACCTCTTTGACATTGGGCTTGCCGCTACCAAGGAAACATTTATTTGGGGGTTGGTTTGGGGGGTTGTGGTTTGGGGAGTCTGGGTTTTGGTAGTCCTCTGTCATTGCAGCGTTTCTGAAAAGTTTCTGCAGCAAAATCTGTAATCCTGTAGGAGATATGCAGCCTGGGAGGTTTTATGCAGTTCTGCAAAAAACTGCAGAATTCTGCAGAAAACTGCAGAATTCTGCGGGAAGCTGCAGAATTCTGCAGTTCCAAAAAAATCTGCAGAATTTTGCAGTTTCAAAAAAATCTGCAGGAAGCTGCAGAATTCTGCAGTTCTGTAGCAAGCAGTTTGTGGAATGACATTTTTGCGAGCACACAGATCGCCGAAAAAAGTGCCGTACGGCAAAAAGAAACAACAACGGACAAAGACTGACTAGTGTATTAAATAGACCTGGTTGCAGAGTACCTGAAACTTTTTTCGGAATGAAATTTGGTTGAGAATTGACCGAGCAGAGAGAAAAATGTCCATGGAAGTTCATTATGATAGAGCACTGTCAGCAGTTTATGAAATGACATTTTTGCGAGCTGACCGATCGCCGAAAAACAGGTCGTACGGCAAAAAGAAACAACGACGGACAAAGACTGACTATTGTATTAAATAGACCTGGTTGCAGAGTATCTGAAACTTTTTTCGGAATGAAATTTGGTTGAGAATTAACCGAGCAGAGAGGCAAAACGTCCATTGAAGTTTATTTTGATAGAGCACTGTCAGTAGTTTATAAAATGACATTTTTGCGAGCTGACCGATCGCCGAAAAAAGGGTCGTACAGCAAAAAAAAAACAACGACGGACAAAGACTGACTAGTGTAGTCAATAGACCTGGTTGTTGGTACCTGAAACATTTTTCTGTATGAAATTTGGTTGAGAATTGATCGAGCAGAGAGGCAAAGCGTCCATTGAAGTTTATTTTGATAGAGCAGTTTCAAAAATGACATTTTTGTGATCTCACTTGTTTCCTCACAGTCCTCATTCTTGTATAGGTATTAATGGAGCTGCAGAACTGCAGAATTCTGCAGTTTCCTACAGAACTGCAGAATTTATTGCAGAACTGCAGAATTCTGCAGCTTCCTGCAGAATTCTGCAGTTTCCTTCAGAACTGCAGAATTTTTTGCAGTTTTCTGCAGAATTCTGCAGTTTCCTACAGAACTGCAGAATTTTTTTGCAGAACTGCAGAATTCTGCAGTTTCTATTGCAGAATATGCAGCTGCAGGAAGAAATTTAAGTGTACTATCTTTCTTTCACCCTTCAGTTCTTACCCTCACCTTCCAGTTCTTACTTTCACCCACTTAAATAAGTTTAAATTTGGAAGGCATATCCAAAACACTGCTTTATTATTGATAAGTCATTGCTGTGTTCATGCTGAAAGCAATTTTGAATGATATTATAATTTACTTGTGGAAATGAACTATAGTCTATTTTCCATGAGATGAAGCACAAAATCCCAACAGCACTATCCAATTTCACATTTGGTGACATTTTTAACGCCACAGATTGCTCTTTCTTGTCCTGATACACCTGCTTCTCATAAACATCAGCTCTGGTCCTGTTCTAGTATCAGTGTCAAGGGGCATAACTGGTAAATTTTATGTAGGTTCAGCAGAAGTAAAGGACTTGTATTTGCCCCCTTTCTTGAATAGCTGTGCCACAGACAGTGTTGCCAGGACTTCTGTGGTTTCCAGAATGATAAACAGTTCATGGTTTATAAATAATGTTGACATCTGCAGTTTAGGAATTGTTTGAAGTGCCGCTCTCAACTTTGGTGAAACAGACTAGATGTCACCACTTTAGTGATTTATAAGTGAGCGGAAGGAAGGGCTTTTGTATGGAAGCATGAAGTGTTGGGGGAGTGCAAGTGCAAGCATGCATGTGCTTGGAAAATTTATTGGGTTGTACTGTATGTTAATATCAATGATTTTTTACTCAAAACAATGTACCTTTCCTTAGGATGAAACTGTCTGCTTTTGTGGTAACTTTGTCCATGGTGTACAAAACAGTGAAGATGTGTACAATGCAACGGAGTGCCATGCGTGCACTGGAAAATCAACAGAATTTTGTGGAGGACCAAGTCACATGTCAGTGTACTTTGTAGGTAAATAAGCACTTTGTAGGTAAATAAGCACATTTATTTAACTATCAATAACCAAAAGCTTATAACTAAAGGTAACAGTGATAGCTGTTGTTTCTTACTAAGAAAATTCTTGTTATACACTCCTGGGCAAAATAATGGACCTAAGTAGAATCGCATTTGTTGCAATACACAATAACTAAGCTTCATTTCCTCAGTTAATCAATAGCACCATTATCTTAGTAGGTCTGTGAAATTGCCTTTCCTGTCGACTTTCGATGTGAATCTACGAATCATAACAAGTCCTTTACAAATACATGTGTGAGCTGTGGAAAGTAGTGAAATATGAATGGCATAATATATAGACATTTTGGCACAAAAAGTTGTGAAGAAGTGCAGGCAAAAGACTTGTTCTTCTCAAAAAGTCAAAAGGAAAAGCAATTCCACACTAAGATAATGTTGCTTAATTTTTATTTATTGACAGGAAAATAAATAAAAAATTCTTTAAAAAAAAGAATTGTAGCCAGCACTGGAATTCTAAAAGAATTATTGTGCATATAATTTTACATGCATTCGCATTATATGAGACTTGTCCACTTTGCACTTAGGTCAATATTGTTTTTTGTGATGCTGTCACGGGTAGGATATATGTTAAAATATACAAATTCTCTCCCCTGGAGTTGAACCCAGGACCTTCGAAATATGTCAGGTCTCTCCCAGAATACAATGACAGTCAAGTCTAAAAATAGCTCACAATAATGTCTGCTGGAGCCACTGCAAGCGCTGCAGTATGTTCTAAAAATAGCTTGCTTGTCAGAAGAAAAAACTGAAATCGAAAACTGCTCCACAGCTACATAGATCTACATACTAGTCTAACAATGATACGATGCAAGGAAATTCAGTTCAATGTTTTAGTAATATATATATATTTTGAATGGTACATACATCCTCCATCATAGGCTCGTTGAAAAGAGCAAAGATACAAAATCATTGCCCCAGCCGAGATTCGAACCTCGGCCCTCCAGCCCACAACCTCGCAAAATTTGAAAAGCCTACCTCTTAGACCCCAGATACAATAAATGGATGTCGGACTCGGAGTATTTTACTATATGTGACGTCAACTATGTTGTTTTAGGTCAGCGCCCCCACCGGTCATGGCGTGATAATCGTGACGTCATCAATAAGTCAATGAACTTTTCACTGGCCTTGCACTGGCTCAGATGACGTTTATGCTCGTTGTGCGCTCACAGGGGCCTCAGAGGCACTCTAAGCCAATGCTACCAATGCTCATGAATCATGATGTTTACTGAGGGCCGACCAGATGATTTTGGGGGGGGTATTTGGTGAAAAAAAAAGGATTGTTTCCCACTTGACACTGAAAAAAAAAGTTTGTTCAGCACATGGAAAAAAAAAGAAGAAGTTTGTTTCCACCTGCAGCTAGGGTACCGTTATGTTAAAATTGTGATAAAAAGGTTTTTCGCGAGTTTGCATGCAAAAAAATTTGTTTGTTGACACGCCGTGAATGAAAAAAAAAGTTTGTCCCGGGGTAAAGTCCATAGCCCCCCCCCCCAACTATCGTCTGGTCGGCCCCTTATAGAATATATATATATTGTAGAGTTTCTCTTCTCACTTTTTGCTTAATCTGAATTGGTTCAGCAACGACTGAACGTCACTCAGCTTACTGTACTGAGCAGTAGGCCTACCTATATTAGTGCATTAAATCACTCAACTCACCCTCCCGCATTGAGACCAATGGTCCAGGCAAAATCAGGGCATGCTTAATTAATTTGAAGCGCTCGAATTATTTAAATTACGTTTCATTTATACTCCCTACATAGGCCTATATGCAAACCCATACGCTCCAAATACGATCCCTTTTGTTAAAGTATAGGCATTTTTGCAGTACAATCGGAGTATATTCAGGGATGGATGCAGGGGGGGGGGACGCATCCCCCCCCCCCACCAGACCAAAATTTACATATTTTTTCATGTTAATTTTATCAGAGCGCTGTCGCGTTATGTTGCGAGCTATGCATTCCGCGACGTGATAGCTCGATGGACCCCCCGACCGAATTTTCTGGATCCCCCATGAGTACATTTGGCAATTTAAATAATTCGAGTGCTTCAAATGTACTTTTTTCTTATCTGATATCCCCACAATTATGAAGTCATCGGTAAATTATGGGTGAGGTGTTATATATGCCTTCAGCAAAAAAACATCCAGGCACCAAAGTTCATGCATTTCACTGCTCATTTAGGCATTATTGTGTAGGAGGGTTGAAACCCCCCCCCCCCCCCCACCAACCAAAAAGAAAAACGTGAACTTGACTGCCAACATCAAGCTGTGTCCCAGACCAATCACGGACAAGAAATGTTTGTTGACGTAACATTTCTGCTTGTCAATCATTTCCTGGCTCCTCCTATGAAGTCAATGACCTCTGAACTGTTATTGTCTGAAAGGTAAAATAGCGCAACAATGTAGCAATGTCAAGATTCCCAGACAAACAAAGTGTCTGTCTTTTGTTGCTCTATTGAAATTTTTATATTGCTAAATGACATTTGATTGACCTTTGCACCTGAGCATCTTAAACTTAATTAAAAATCACCTGAAGAAATCAAGTCCATTAGAAAATCACGAAATGCTGTAACTTGACTTCTACGTTAGATAGAAAGCTGGCGTTTTCGACTAACCACATTACTCTTTGTCACAAGTAAGCATGGGTTTATCCCATAATACAGTTTATAATACTTTACCCTGGGCCAAAATTTATTGTCTGATCCCGGGGGGGGGGGGACCGTTTTGATGATGCGTGTGCACAGGGAGCTACACTGTGTTTCTCCATTTTGATACTGCACACTGCAATTCTTCTCTTTTTGCGGAAGGAGCAATAACATTTTTTATTGCTACTAGCATATAACACCCGTGAAAACATGCATGTGAACGAAGGGGGAAATAAGGTGTTTTCTAATGGCCTATAGTTAGATTCTGGGAAACATCACCTGAATTTCTGAGACTGTAATTTGCACATGAAACCTGGCTAAGGACATTCTATAGAATACAGAAAAGCAGGTTGCAAGTTTTCATAACTGGGCAATCAGTAGTTTTGTAGGAGTAGCGTAAGGGTCCGTGAATTAATAGTATGATGATTAACACATTTACTGAAGTCTTAACTAGCAAACAAACTTTTTCATCCGTGTCAAGTAGTGTGCAGACTCTTCTTTTTTTTAAACCAAATCCATTTGTGCTCAACCCCTCATGCCCGGTCTGAATGTTCCCTTTTTTGTGGAGGCATAATTTTTATTTTTGTGTTGGCCTATTTCCATTAAAATTACACTTGGAATAGTTAAACTCATTCTGAAATTTACACTCTCCAAATTGTTTCAATCAGATGATCTTTTCGAGAATAAAAGTTTCTTTAAATCTTGACTCAGAGAAAAAAGCTTGATTGGCGCATGAAAATAAAAAAGTTTTTGCACATGCAGCTAGTGTACCCTATTCAGACTGATATTTCGAGGGAAAAAAATGGAGTGAGTGAGTGAATTTAAATTTTTTTAGATTATTTAAAAATTAAATTAAATTATTTATTTCAAGAACACCCTAAATGAATTTCTTTCTTTCACTAAAATTGAGCAGGAAATTATTTTACAAAAAATCCAGGCCACCCCCCCCCCCCACCTGGATGTTAAATGGTATCCCCCTTATTTTATATGCCTAATTGACTAATTGACACTTTGGAGTGGTCTTTGAAGTGAAGAACTTGAAAATATATAGCCTACGTTAGCTCTGGATAGTGTTGTAAATCCCAATGTGATTTGCACAACTGCCAAAACACAGCGGTCGGTCGTTTTATCGGGGCTATGATCACGTCATGATTATTATGTGGGATCGAGTCTGATCTGTTCATGACGCTACCTGCAATGTAGTTGCCGTGACGTCATAGACTGAAGTTAGTGCTCGCCATGACCGGTGAGGTCGCATGATAAAACAACATAACGTCACGTAGGCCAGAGTCCGTTGTCAAGTCTATGCTTAGACGCAAGTGCTCTATGCTCTCGCCATCAGCGCCAATTTCGTGTACTGGTGAAAAAACAAAATAACTTTCCTGAACACTCAAAGTATTCTCTGAACACAGAAATTGATGACGAGTGAATGTTTTGTATTTAAAGTCGCCGAAGAAATATAGCCCAGCCTGAGCTGAAGCTCCAGCTATGCAGATATTTCTGCCCTGGATCTGAGATGCTGGCTACAAAAAGTGGACATTTTATGAATTTGGATGAAATCTTAAAAATGTGGGTCAATAATGGAAACACTGAAAACATTTTTTAAGAGTTGAAATTACATGAAATATTGTTCATACTTAAATAATTTGTTACCAAATGAAGAATTGGGTTAAAATTAGTAACATTATTTGTATTGGAAAGAATACCCTCTGGTCTAGAGGTTATCTGAATTTAATTTATGATTTGAATGGCATACCCCATTTTTTCTTGATTTGTGAATTATTTTCTTTCAAAAAGGAGGTAACCTCAGAAGTTTTAGGAGATGGCAGGCAGGGGAAACATATGTTGGATGAAAAATTCCTTATGTCCCAATCATATTTGGTTTGGATGAAGTCGGGAAATATGATGATCCAGGAATTTTGACAATTTCTTGAAATATTGAAATTGTTGGACTGTATAATTATCAGAACCACTTTGCATGTACTGGAAAGAACACCCACGAAGAGTCCTTCCACATGGTACCATGACTTCCATTAAAAGTTGTTTGCTTCGCTCGCTGTTTGAAACAACACAGCAAAATCTGTTTACCTTGATAGCGGATCACGCATCAAACATGTACAAATTCTCTTCAAGTCTGGTCTATGTGTGATGCACATTCAAATATGATCTTTTGCAAAATCGTTTATGAATCCATCCAGTGGTTCATATGTTTTTGGCTGCCATGTGTTGAACTGGTAACCTGGCAATGTTGTGTTGTGACAAACAGTCAATAGCAAGCGATGCAAACAAATTTTAATAGAAATTGTCAAAATTACTGGATTATCATATTTCCCGACTTCATCCAAACCAAACATTATTGGGACAAAAGAAATTTGTCATCCAACATATCCTTAAAATTTCAGAGCTTAACTTCTTTTACAAAGAAAAGTATTCTCAAATCAAGAAACAATGGGGTATGCCAGACAAATCATTGTTCAGATTACCCCTAGAGGGTATTTTCTCCAATAAAAACAATGTTGCTAATTTTGACCTCAATTAATCATTTGGTAACAATTATATTAATGTACAGTGGTCCCTGCATTATAAGACTCCCTGTTGTAAGACCACCTTATCTTATGTGACCGCCTTCCCCCCGCACTAAGTAGTATTTTTAGTGCATTTTGCACCCCGATAAGGGACCGCACCCCACGAGAGAAAGCTACATGACCGCAGAAGGGGCAGTCTTATAATGCAGGGACCACTGTATCAACAATATTTCATGTGATTTCAACCGTTCAAAAATTCGGAATATTTGTAATTGTTTCCATTATTGACCCCAATTTTAAAGATTTCATCCAGATTTATAAAATGATCACTTTGTGATACGATATTGACCCAAAACTACCTAAAAAAGTTTTAAAGTCTGTTTGCAGCTCCTATTATGAAATGGTGTTACCAAATGTCGGCTCACTTTTTCATATCTGCCTATAGCCTGTTCCATATTTATGAGCAAGAGTGTATAATTTTAAAACTGCAGTATCAACGGAGTTGCATTTATCGTTGGTTAACTATGTCATCTCTGTCAAGGAGATGCAAGCATGTAATCTTTTAAATTGCTATTTTGGTTTATTCAAACATGCTGGAAATGCACACCAAATTTGAAATTTAGGTTAGAAAACAAGAAAATATTAATTTTTTTATGGTTAAGTCAGTATTGACCATGGTGGGCTTCTTTAATAATATTCTTTGAATTAACATCGAAAGTTTGCAGGCCTTTTTCTCTTTTTCTGTTGAGATTGTCCAATTGGACATTTTGGCCGGGCATGCGAAGACTGCAATTGTGAACCAGGCGTCTCCTGTGATGACAATGGAATCTGCAAAGATCATAAATGTGCTGCTGGATGGACTTTGTCCGAGACTGGACAATGTGATAAAGGTATTGTGTATTGTATAGAATTTGCCTGAGACTGGTCATTCTAGTAATTGTAGTGTATGTTGTATAGAATATAGAATTTGTCTGACACTGGACATTGTATTGTGATAAAGGTACATTTGTATTGTGCAGAATTTGTACGGGACAAGACATAGTGATAAAGATATTATGGAGAACTAGAAAACCAGTTGCAAGCAGGTATTGAGCCATTTAGGATTGGTTGTGGCAATGTTCAGTGAATTGAGGGCCAGTTAAACAAACTGTTGAGTTTGATTAATAAGCTTTCAAGATATTTGTAAATTAGACCTTTAGAAAACACATAGGTATTCAGTATATTGTGTTCATGCAAATGGGGTTTTAATAGTCTTGTTATATCTGACCCATAGAGCGGTGGCAGCACCTGTCAGTGGTCAGGACTGCCTGGCCTATATTGCCACCTGGGGAGTCTGCCAGGAGGCCTATGACCCAGTTATGCACACAGGTCAAATGTTGATGCAGAAGGTGTTAAATGACGATGGAATTCAAAGAAAGTAGGAATTGTTGAAGTACAGCTACTATTGCAAAAAAGTTAATGTAAATGATGTGCCACATGCAAAGTTTGATAGGTGCGACAAGAACATGGACAGAGTTGTGCTTGAGGCATGGAGCCAAGAGGGTTAGCACTTTTATATTTGGATTTGAGTGGGACAGGACACAGTGATATAGGTATTTTACAGGATTTACACATAGAGCATGTTGAAGTTTTCAATCTGGGCTTCTCTCATACCTTTTGATAATAGTGACATAATAAGAATAATTTTAGAATTCTCTGTGTCATACACTTCCCAGATGATTTTACATCAGACATGTCACTTTATAATGTTACCTGCATGGTCTGGGATCCGCACATAACATAACATAGCTGCTATACACTCTTTAAGTCCTCATTATATTATATAATAAAGATACCTCAGACCAGTTGAAGATCCCTGTAAACTCACTATAAGATACCAAAGGACACATGTATTTAATTTCTGACATAAAATGAAGTGAAAAACAAACCATTTCACCTATCTTAGAGGCAATAAAAAAGCAGTATTTTTTTCATGGTAAATACCATTGCCTGAGAATCTCATCTGAAAAAGTATCTTTTTTAATTAAATTTTGATTTAGAATGTCCCAGACAACGCTATGGCAAGGGCTGCTCGCAAGTTTGTCACTGTGATTCGTGTGATAGTTCAATTGGACTTTGCTTCAGTAGCTGCCTTGAAGGTTGGAGTGGAAAATATTGTCAAGACAGAGGTGAGTCATATATATAAAAATATTGTCAAGACAGAGGTGAGTCATATATATATTATAATATTGTCAAGACAGAGGTGAGTCATATATATATAAAAATATTGTCAAGACAGAGGTGAGTCATATATATATTATATCAGTTACTTTTAACAGAAAAAAAAATTTTCTCAGGACAACAAAATGTTTAGTGAAATGAAAAGAAGATTAATGGAACCTTTTTAAATTCTAAAAGGAAAAACCAGATGAAATTGCATTCTGTGTGGTTCAAGGAAAACAAATTTGTCTACATGCCAAATAATGAAAAATACCCTTACTGAAAATATGCATGGATTTTGCAGGGTTTATGCAAGATTTTTGCAAGGATGGATCCATGCATTTTTCATGAACCATGCCTGGATTTATGCATGAAAATCTTTAGGATCTAGCTGCTATCCAGGTCTCATAAGGATTATGCATGGAAAACGTATGGATTTTGTGGTACTTCCATGCATGCATGGAAAGTGTAAGAATTGCTCTTGATATTCCTTGCATGCAAGGAAAGTGTAAGACTTGTTCTTGCATTTTTCTTGCATGCATGACAAATGCATGGCAAATGCATGGCAAATGCATGGCAAATGCAAGATTTATGCATGGGCAATTCAATGCATAGACCGTGCATCCATGCATGGAATATGTATGGAAAACTTAAGGATCTAGCAGTTATCCGGGCGTTGTCAGGAATACGCATGGAAAATGTATGGATTTTATGGTGCTTCCATGCATGCATGGAAAGTTTAAGACTTGCTCTTGCATGCATGAGATATGCATGGTATATGCATGGAATCTGCAAGACCTGAATCTTGCGCCCTCCTTGCGTAATTCTTGCACGGGACGGCCGTTCCGCGAGCGGGCTATCGCGATTTTGCCCTGAAATTTTACAAATGACCGACCTGTCTGTGGCCCAGGTCAGACAAAAATTCCGACAGGAAACAGCTACAGATATACTAGGGAATTGACTGGACAATCAGCAACCTTTTCATGCCAGACACATGGCAATTTCCTTTTGTGTGGAGTGAAGCAATCACCAATTGACTGAATTGCAATTCAGCCAATTCTGCCATTCTTTGAGCTTCTTTTGACACTCAATTGCAATTCTGGACCATGCAGGCAAAACAAATCATGACAAAGTTACCAATCAAGAATAGAACACTGTAATATTTCCTGTGCTGTATACAAAGAGAAAACAAGAATTTCAAAGCTGGAGAAGTTCTGGTGCATAAATTTGGCTAGTCAATGATTAAGGTCTTACAATTTCAGTTACCGTACAACGGGATGACTTTGAACAGTTTTCGCCTCAATTATCTTACCATTAAAAGTGTATAAGATCCTAAAAGTATTTAATGTGATTAAATGTAAGCTACTGGCATCTAATTAAACTGTGCATCGGCATTTTGAGATATACATCACGTAAGTGCAAATTTTAGTGCATAAATGCGTGTTCAAACTCACCCTGAGGATACGGGGTGACTTTGAACAGAGTGTGTTTTAGTGAAAGTAAACCATCAATACTCAGAAAACCAATGTTTTATCTGTATATATGAATTTTTAAGGGCTTGATTGCCTTTGCCTAAAAATTTGTGTCTGTTTTTTTTTGTATTTCCTGAAATTATTATTCTTGGTATACTTCTACGCCATTGGAGCTAAATTATTGCTTAATATCAGTGTGATAAAATGTTCACACATTAGTTATATGCATAGTATCATGAAATATGATACAACAGTGAATATAGAGTACCCAAAAATGTGATGGTCTCTGTACTCTGTAGCACAATGTGGTGTTCAAAGTCACCGCGAAATTGTGTTGAAAGTCAAAATCATCCACTAAAATTACTTGTTGTCGGTGTCTTCGAATGGCTTGCAATAAGTTTTAGGTGGATTTCGGAAGTATTTGAGTGACATTGGAATGAGGCAGGTATTTATGAGGCCAGGCTTATTCAGTACTGTTGTAGGCACAGAAGTTTACACACTATGGTAACTTGCAAAAATAATGACATGGTGAGTTCATTTCATCAAAATAAAGGGGAAAAAAATCCGGTCACAATGACTTTATGCAGAAAGAAACTAAACCTCAGTAGGATATAGTCAGAAGTTAAATACTTCCAGTATCTTATACTTGTATAACTTTGCATTCACAGAGGATCAATCTTTTTCTGAAAAGTGTTCAAATTCACCCCCGGCTGTTCGAAGCCACCCCATTGTACGGTAGAACCAATTACGAATATAAAACTTGTAAAAACAAACAAGAACAGGTAGAATCAAGTATGCATTACCCAGGAAACAGCAGACACCTATGTAAACATAATAAATAGGCACTATAATTTTGTTTCTATTCTATTGGCAAACGAAAATCTGTTGACTTCTTCTTAATTGAGACCCATGCAAATACTTGAAGCAACATTCTGCATGACTGTTAGTTGGACAGAGTGCTAACTATAGATAAAAAAATGCCACAAGAAGAGACTTTGTTTGTCTGACAAAAATGAAAATTGTCTGACCAAAGCCATCTCTCTGTCAGACAAAATGTCTGACCAAAGCCAATTTGCTTTCGCGTGCACTGCTCGGGACAAATCTTTGTTAGGTTGCCAGAGCGTCTATGAACTTTTTTTTAGTTTGCGGACAACCTTTTTTATCACAATTTTAACATTATATACAGTACCCTAACTACAGGTGGAAATATTTTTTTTCGTGTGCTGAACACTTTTTTTTCCGTGTCAAGTGGGGAAACAACTTTTTTTTCAATAAAAATCCATAGCCCCCTCCAAAGATCATCTGGTCCACCCCTCAGCTATAGGCCTGTGCGATATATATTTGCAAAGTCCAAAACTTCAGGTAGGCTTGGGCACTCCACTTCTTTGACAGAACTTTCAGAGTCCAAATCAATTTACCAATCAGAAGAAATATTGATATTTTTTTATCCTCTTATGATGCCTGAATATATAGTTGAACAATTGAAGGTCTTACCTTAGCAAATATATCACAATCCAAGATTCAATCACCTTCATAATGACAAGCTTTTCACTGACACAACAAACATTGAGAGAAGCAGCCGACAGTTGAGAAAGCCCGCCCTTTGTTGATGACATCACAATAAGTTTTTGCGTCTTCTTTACAGGAGAGCTACTCTGGGAAGAGACTTGCAAAATCCATGCATTGAACTTTGTCTCTCTTGATGAGTCTTGCAAATTTCTTGCATCAGACTTAGTCTCTGACATACTCTTGCAAATTTCTTGCGTTGGAGTTTGTTTTTTACTCCTAGTCATGCAAAACTCTTGCATTGGACTTTAATTTTTGTAGAGAAGTCATGCGAAATCCTTGCAAAATTCTTGCAGATTCCATGATCATGGAATGAAGTCATGCAAATCCCATGCAAAATCCATGCAGATTCCATGACTACTGAGCTAATCTTGCATGTTCCATGCATCTAAAAAAGTTAGAGTCCAGATCCATGCATTTTCCATGCATATTTTTGGCATCCATGCATTTTCCATGCATAGTTTCAGTAAGGGTATATACATGCGTTTTTTTGCACTAGTTCCTGTTACTATGTTTAGAAGAGCTGGCTCCTAAGCAAAGGGGATATAAAATGTTTAAACAAAAGTCATGGACATATCTTTTTAGATAGAGTGGGTCGGGCAAAAAGTCCGGTTAGGTGAGAAGCCCCCCCAGGGTTATATCTAAACTTACATTTTTGGTGCTTTTTCTTATTGATAGGATTGAAGCTAGAGGCTTTTTAGGTGACGTCACAAATTTTCAGGGCAAACAGCACCAAACCATAGAAATAATTAAAGAAACAAAAAAAGGTGTATGGTTTATGTAACTTTGATTAATTCTTTGAAAGTGGCTGTCAGAAATAACTTTGGAAATTTTTAGAAGTATAATGGATATCTGCATTGCTTCACTTTATGACCATTACATAAATATGATTTGGATCATATTTTTTTGCATTTTAGCTCTAAATATAGAGGTCAAATTGAAATATGTGAGTTCGGGGCGAGAGGCCCCACCTGGTATGGGCATGAGGCCCCCCTTCACTGAGGCCTCGAAGCTGCTTCAGGAACCATTTCATAATGTTTACTTTACCTTAAATCTTGATAGAATAGCTATTTGAAATCGAAAAAATTTGGCCAAAATTTAAACAGGGCAAAAAATATTAAAAACTAAATGTATGAACAGAAAAATTCTGAAATTCTGAAAAAGTGAATAGAATGCCTTAAAAATGATAGAAGAACCCCAAGAAATAACTTTCAAGCTGAATGCGCTCGCAAAAAAAAAATGCCATAGGATTATAATAGGGGGCTTCTTGCCCGATGGGTGGGGTAAGAAGGCCATTTTATATTTTTTACAAAAGGGCTGTAACTCTTTTATTAAAATTGGTAGACATTTGTTTCACTAGTTATAGGTAGAATCAAGTGATCCCTTGCTGACAACATAAGCATGTAAATAATCGACCTCAAAAAGTAGGTCAAATCGCACCTCGAAGTTAAGGGGGCTGCATGCCCCGCGCTACTCTACAACTGCAAGGTACTTTTACTTCCTTGCTAACACACTGAACATGTAATTCAGCTGAACATGTAATTCAGCTGCACTTGTGTCGCTCATTGGCAAAGTGAATAATAGAAAATGTTAAACCAACAGTCCAAATTTAACATCACATACATGTACCATTTTGGCAGATTTATATTTTCCAGTTTGCGAGCCTGGATTTTTTGGCTCAAACTGCACCATTCCTTGCCACTGCAACTCATCATGTGACTTTGCTTCTGGTTATTGTCCAACTGAATGTACTGACGGTTGGCAGGGCTTCAATTGTCAAACGAAAATAGGAGGTAAGTGCAAAGTTAAGGAACTGCATCACTTCGGTGATTTGGATAATATGTATGTAATGAATGAAATGTTCACAGCAGTAGCAAAATGGAGAACTTTCAGAAGGCAATCACAATTTTAACTTTCAACAATTCAACAGGCCTCACGGTCTCATTTACAACAGATTCAGTTTTACCTTAAAAATAGGACTTTGTGAGCCATGGTGTCGATTACATGCCATCATCAAACCATTTATTTATTATTTCCAATCACTTTTTGGTGCAATAATACTCATGGGCAAATGGCACTGAACAGGATTATGTACTTGATTTCATGCATTTCAGACCAAATTCAGTTATGACATTTCATAAGGCCTCCTCTTCATCATGGCCAATCAGTGTTTGACATGTTAAATGTGTGATTATTAGTCATGACACATAAGGGGGCCACCATTTAATCTCAAGGGGGCCTTGGAGTTGTTGTTTTTTTAATAAATAATTTCTTGCTCAGTTTTAGTGAAATAAATTAATTCTTTCTGAGCAGTCTTGAAATAAATAGATTCTGGTGGGGTTTTTTCTGAAGGTGATGCTTGTTTTAGGAATGAATATTCAGTGACATCGAGGAACTCTCCAAGCCCCCTGATTATAATTATTAAATGGTCACCCAGCTCACCCCCAAATCAGTTGTCAGTAGTGGAAAGCTACATCTTCACAGAAAAAGTGCACTCTCTTTTCCTGTAAATAACAAAGTTGCTGCAGAAAGACTGAACTTGAACTTGAACTTTTTTATTGTTTATAGTGGCAGGTACAGTACATTCAAATTTCATTAAAAAATTCATTATAGTAAAAATACCCAGCCCTAATAGGGCTTATCTACCACTTCGTGACAGTTACAAAATAAAAATCCAGGCGTACAGTGCCAACAATTTACAAAGAGTCAAAATTTACAACTTTAAACAAATTAACGTAAGTGACAACTTACAATTTCAAACAAACAAATGACAGCTTACATATTGTATAACTTTAAACATCTTATTTCCCATGATTTTTCAATGTATTTACATAATTGACTAGGCTCATTTTTAAACATATATACAAATTTCTGTGCTGGTTCCAATTCAGTAAAATTATTACAGGTTATACTGTTGTATAATTTTGTTCTAATATCATTATATGCTGAACAATTCAATATAAAGTGTTTTTCATCCTCTATGGAGCTATCTTCACACATTTGACATAATCTTTCTTCCAAGACTGTTATCACAATGAATTTATTTTTATTTTTATCATTGCAATGTAATCAGAAATTCCGACTGACACCCCCACTTCTTCCCAAGCTGATATGATAATCTTGGGCACTGTAGCAGCAGTGTTGCTTGTGATGATGATCGCAAGTTTGGGTGTCATTGTGAAAAGGTACGTAAAATTGTATGATTTGTAAGATTTTCTTCCAATTTGCAATTTTATGGTCAAATAAAGATATATAATCTGAATCTGTATTGAATTTCGTTTTTGGTACTGGACTATTTTAGACTTTTTAACACTCTCAAATGCAACAACTATAATGAAACTGTTACCAATAAACAGTTCAACCAAAATAAGTCCCCTTTATGAAAGCTTGAAAATCTTCAAAGACTTCTTTTTTTCCAATTTCGATGAACATTGACCTATTTGTATACCCGCATATTGACATTGTGCCGGTGTATGTGTAGCTTGATTGCTTAATTTTTGTCTGAGCCAGCAGACCCTTTGTGCACATACTCCTCTTTCAAAAAAGAATTGAAGTTTTGGCTTGTCCAAATATTCTCTACCAAAAGGTGCTCAAATTCCACTCTTCTCTTTCTTATGTCCTCCAAGAAATCCAAACAGCACAAATGCCACAAAATAATTCCTAGAGTACAAATTTTTCTCCAGTCACTGGATGAAGTATGCCCATGACTCCCCCGCATAGTGAAACTAATCGTGTCCATTGGATAAGCACCAATTTTGAAAAAACATGGGTAGACTTACTCGAGTTTTGAATATGAGTTCTGAGAATAATGCGCAGAGCTCAAATACACACATTTAAGGTCAATATTCACACCTCCAATTTTTAAAAATCTGAGATGGAATATTTGAGATATTAAAGTTGAATCCCACAGAATACAGCTGCTCCACCTATTGTACTCCACAGTTCAACAAAAACACCCCAGCTGGTGGCTCCCCCGCTTGGTCAAATTGTTCATATGCATTGGAAAAGCCACAGATTTTTTTAAAACAGAGGTAGGCTCACTCGAAGGCTGCTAGCTCAGCCAGAAATAATGGCGCTAAACTATAAATGCACACATTTTGGGTCGATATACATGCCTATAATCCAATCCAACTTTCATAAAAATTGGAGAAGGAATCTTTGAGATATTCAAGTTTATTTTAAGGGGGACTTATTTTTGTTGAACTGTTTTTCATAATTTTCTCATATTGTACACCACAAAACTCTCAAAATACACCGGTAACCCCCCTTCAAAGACTTGTTTTTCAATAAAGTGTACTTTCAGCTGTATTCCTTTAATTTTTCATAAATATTTCATGGATATTGCTCGAGTGACGTTGCTTTCGTTATAAATAACACATTTTTTTAGTAATTTACTGTATGTTTTGATGTAATGACATAAGATTTTGAAAAGATCATAGTTCGAAAACTATGTTGGATAACCCACCTATTTTTTTTTACGTTGTAAAGCTTTCTTTTTGAAGAACTTTTTGGCAAAGTTTCGTGAATATCTCATGGATTTTAGATTTCTTGCCAAGTGTGGGATTCAACTTTAAGTTTATTTAAAGGGGACATATCTTTTCTTGGACTATCTGTACAAATTTGTTCCTATAGAAACCACATGGTTCCATCCACCAAAAAACTACAGGAAGACACAGGCATGAGGAGCACCCAGGATATCAGACATGCAGCCACAGAAGACAACACTGCTACTTGATTGGTTTCCTTCTTCATCCTGTCTACAAGTTGACCGCTGTTTCATTGCCAGTTTCCATTCCAGCCTAGACAGAACATATGTATGCTGACATGTGTTGCCACCTAGTTACTAGTGTGCTATTCCGCGCTCCTGCAAGCGGTCCACATCATTTGATTGTGGGGAACTCACTCAATTTTGTCTGGAAGACACCAGGGCTGTTTCTGAGAGTGCTGTTGGCCTTGTCTACTTCCTTAGAAAATGTGATTGCTGAGGCTGACTCTGGTATACATCAATGTTGAATAGAAATTTTGTGAATGTGCAATGAAATTGGAACTATTCTTGGGACAGCAATGCTGAACCATACAAAATCAACTTTTGTGCCAGGTGGCAGCAGCATGCAGTTCTCATTTTCACCAGACTGTTCTTCATCTGTATCCCATCTGCACTCTAAAAAATTTCAGACAAAATTGGTTTTTTAGATTCAAAATGGTTTTTTGAAAAACCAAATTTCAATGCAAAAAACCAACATGGATTTTTTTAAAATCCATGTTGGTTTTGCATTGAAATTTGGTTTTTCAAAAAACCATTTTGAATCTAAAAAACCAATTTTGTCCCGACATTTTTTAGAGTGTGGTCGTGACTGGCAAACCTTCAAAAGGACATTGACCCCAGCGGCCAGTTGGTCATTGTTTGCATGATGTGATAATTGATGTTATGAAGTATATGTACTTGGATAATAACTCTTTGCAATAAAACATAATATATATATAGTGTGTTTAAGAGTTACTTACGGGGATCCATATCCAGATTTTCGTGTTGTTCTTTTTAATGAAATGTATTGGCAGATATACAGACAGGACTTCACAAATTTTCATTTATTTCACCTCAATGATTTGTACTGTGTATATATATTAGTATTATTACTTGTTAAAAAAAGTATGACAATGGAATGAAGTGAATTATAATTCAGATGATGTGGAAGCTACAGTGATTAAAAAAGTACCGGGTACTGTACTGGGTACTGGAACCATTTGAAAAGTACTGTACTGGACTTAAGTACTTCGAAAAGTACTGATTAACAGCCCTGATAGTAAGTTGCCCGTAGATTGGAATAAAATAAAATGAAGTAGATACAATGAGATAGATAGTCGGATGGACTTGAAAATGGGAGAAATTTGCCTCAGTTTGATCAGGAACACACATGGGAAAAAGGAAGATGAGACATTAGTGTAAATTGAGATAATTGGCCAAAGTGCATCATTTAACTATATCGCTAAAAGCCCTTGCTACCTGTAGAATTAGTTGGAAAGATGTATGAATTATACTGAGATGCAGAAACATCCAAGTTGCCCAGAAATATAACGTGATGCTCATAGAAAGGTAGCAGCATGTAGAGAACTTGCAGAACGGCCTCTTGTGTATTGTATCTGAATTAGTGTAGGAATTAACTTTAAACTTATCATAATTAATTGGAGCATTTATAGAAGTGTGATAGGCCCCAAAAGGGGAGGCCCAAGCGTTGAGGGAAATAGGAAGGCTCAGGGAAAATTAGAAAAGCAGACACTGAGTATAACTTGAGATTATTCCCAGATCTTTTCATTTTAATTGTGAGACGATGAGATGAAAATTAAATAAAGTGATGATGAAGAGGAATGGAGATGAAGTGGAAATCCCTGCAAGTATATTCTGCACAGGATATGTACAATGGGAAGTAAAGAAATAGTAACATTAAGTTATACATGTATGACTCAATTTTTGGAACAAGAAAATTTTTTTAACAAAAAATACTGCCGATGTTAAGCCATTTAGATTGATGAAAGTTACTGATACTTCAGTTATCAAAGCAGTGATTCTGCAGGCTAAGTCATGCTTCAATACAGATTTTCTTTTAAGAAAGTAGTTATCAGTTCTTCTTGCAGTGTATTTTGGTTTTGCATGCCTTTGAGTTTCTTGAGTGTTGAATGTGAAGGGCTTGCCAAGTAGTTATACCAAGCCATGTGAGACAATGTGAAAATTTAATTTAGCTGAAGCTGTTATCGTCAAAATTTGATCTATAATTCATTCAGAGTGACTTAAGGCTATTCTGTCTTTTTTTTCATATTTGGTGTCTGATAGCATTTTCACACTTCAGCATTTTGGCCGTTTACTTACATGCTTGGTGTATGCCATGTTAGTAGATTAGCCAAGGGTCCCGGAAGGAAATAGTTCAGCAGGGGCAGTCGTTTGAGAAAGGGCAAACCTATTTTGCATGACAAAAATTTAATGTAGCACCAATAACAATTTTTAATGTATACTTACAGATTTTTGCCCAAATAAAATTAACTGTAAATTAAGGTCTAACAATGTTTTTTCTGGAAGATGAAAAGGGCAACCTTGCCCCTACTGGTCAAGGGCAGGAGGGGCAATTGCCCCCCCCCCTCTTCCGGCACCCTTGAGATTAGCATTGCCCCCAGCCACAGCCATTATTGATTAATGCACAATTTCTTGTGAACACATTTGCTTTTCCCTCTATTCATATGATAAACAGAACAAGAAACTGACCCAAGATAGAGAATTTAATAGGAAAAAAAGAGATAATTATTATTCCAGTAGTATCAATCTGTACAACACTTTGTTATGTTCTGCTTGCAACACAAATTCTAGTTATGGTTTCTTTCTTTATTTCAATTGATTGCAGCGCCATGATGTGGTGAAACCGGGAACTAAGTAGCATGGCAACACAGCAGTAACAGCAGTAAAACAACAATAAGCAATCAGTTTTAGGAGTTATCTGTGGCAGAATGGAAAAAAAAACAGCAGTAGACAGGCCTGTGGAGTTGGTGATTACACTGATTAGCCATTAACAGGCCATGAGGGAGGATGACCCCAGGTGACCTCTGTGCCTCTCATTTGCATAGGAGTCCTCAAACAGATGTAAAACAGCAAGAAACAGGAGCTGTTTGTTTGTGTGTGAGCAGAAGAGTAGAAAATGAAAGTATATTAATATTTCAGAGGAATGACAGGCCTACGGTGCCCATGAATTTTAGCCACAAACAGGGCTGTGACCTTAGGTGACCTCATTTGCATGTAATTTACATACCTTAGTGCATGTGTACACATTCTGATGATGTTGTGCAGCAGCCAGAAGGAAAGGATCTTAGAAAATTTTTGAAAGGTTAAATTAAGGCAATTACAGCTCTGACAATAATGAAAATGTTATAAATACAAACAAATCATTAAATATGATGACAGAAAGTTCTTGTAGTCCTTTCAGTTCTTTCAGACTGTTAAAAATTACAAAATTAAGGATTTTTGTCACTCAAACTCCATCTTGTGAGCATCCTGTATTCATCTTGTTCTTCCTCTTAGCTAAACAGATATGTAAGAAATAATCATCTGCGCCTGGCTGAGGCATCGGCAGAAAAAAATCTGTATTTAATAGCGCAATATGATCCTAATAAATTATTCAAGCAGACAAAGGAGTTCATTTTTGTATTTCAATTCTATCAAATCAAAATAATTTGCAAAAAATCAGGCAAATGAGTGAATACTGAAGGACTCTATTTCGTATATCACAGACTATACCCCAGAAATAGCTAGTAAACATGTTTTTAAAAAGTTTCTTTCTGTCAGGCGACTCCGCCGCTCTTAGTGCGTCATTCCCTTGTGTCAAAAGCCAGGTGCCCCCCCCCCAATGAACTTTTCAACCTTGGTTATACTGACTTACTTATGACTAAGTTTTTCAAAGAGTCACATAAATAAGTTGATTAATCATAGGCGCACCCTTTATGAAGTTGTTACTGTATTACATACCTGTGTTTCCGGGCAACGCAAGCAAATACCAATTTCGGCTAGTCAACAGCAATAATCATAACCAATCAATACTTTATTGCATTACCTGTTATTAGTGAAACAAGATTTCCTCCAATGGAAAATACTGGGCAGAATTGTAAGATGCATATATCATAATTGGCTGGGCCAATATATTACATAAAACAAGTAATTCTGAGTCTTTTACTTATTCCAATATGGAAGTACATTTGGGCAGCGCTGCTGTTTTTCTCTGCATCATTTTTCATTTTTCAGTCCTGTCATCCCTGTCAGCTAATGGTGAGTGAATCCTTTACTTTATGATAATTTCTGCAAAAAACACAAGTGATGTATGCTCATGTAAGACTCAGACTGTAATTAATACACAATACATAATACACTGTATGACAAGTGAATTTAAAAAAAAACACCACATGAATTGCATACATAAAATTGAATTAAATGGCAGTTATCTCTATTTCGACAATAAAAGTGATATCTCGCTTTATTCCTTCGAGTGTCAATTTTCTCTCACAGATTTAGGATATGTCGGATGCTACACTCCGTCACTTCAGGAAGATTATTTCAAGGTGACACACAAAAACGGTCCTTCAAGATCGTCTTGCATAGAAGCTTGCTTCACTTTTGACTTCAGATTTGCTGCTATTGCTTCAAAGGTAAATACCATCATTTATGTCATCTCTTTTTTTTTATTCTTGCATAATTCATTACACCACTTCATAAATGTTATTCAATAAAAATTTGTGAATTTTCTATAAATTTATTTCAAAGATATTTTATGAACTGAAGGTACGAGTTACTGCAATACAAGTATACAAAGACCACAGTGCACTCTAAAAAATTTCAGACAAAATTGGTTTTTTAGATTCAAAATGGTTTTTTGAAAAACCAAATTTCAATGCAAAACCAACTCGGATTTTTTAAAAAAATCCATGTTGGTTTTTTGCATTGAAATTTTTTAAAAAATCCATGTTGGTTTTTTGCATTGAAATTTGGTTTTTCAAAAAACCATTTTGAATCTAAAAAGCCAATTTTGTCCCCACATTTTTTAGAGTGCAGTGTTTGGCTAACATAATCATGCCACTTCACTTTTTCATTTGAAGACTGGGCACTCTACCGAATGTCTGTGCCTGGTAGGCATGTCAACCATGAGAAAAGAACTTCCAGAAAAGTGTGAACAGCCGTGCCTCTTTGAACAGGTTCCTTGTGGGGTGAACGGATCAGTCGCAGTCTTCAAGGCAAGTACGTGGACAATTCAAAAACAGAACAGGCTATTCTATACATGCACTAATGTATTGTAAATAGTAGGCAAAGTGTGGCAACATCCATCTTTGGACAAGTTCCTTGTGGGGTGAACAGATCAGTGACAGTCTTTGAGGCAGGTAGGTAGACAACATAGCAGAAGTACTCAAATTAGTACAAAGTGCTGCATACAGTGCCCATTTTCTTCATAGTTACAGAAGATGTAGTTGAAGTTGATTTTTTAGTTTTTGTGCAGTAGGTTTTCAGTAAACCACAGGCACACTCCTGTATTAGTCGATTGATATTCAGTATAAATGTCATCAAGGTGCATGACTTCAAAACTGAGGCAAAAAACAGCTTTGTTTTCAGGGTCCAATTTCAAGCATCTGAGATTTTGTCACAGCTGCAATTTTTGTCAAATCCAATACAGCTGCTCCACCTATTGTACTCCACAGTTCAACAAAAATACCCCACTGGTGGCTCCCCCGCTTGGTAAAATTGTTCATATGCATTGGAAAAGCCACAGATTTTCGAAAAACAGGGGTAGGCTCACTCGAAGGCTGCTGGCACAATCAGGAATAATGGCACTAAACTATAAATGCACACATTTTGGATCGATATACAGTCCTATAATCCAATCAAACTTTCATAAAAATCAGAGAAGGAATCTTTGAGATATTCAAGTTTATTTTAAGGGGGGACTTATTTTTGTTGAACTGTTTTTCATAATTTTCTCATATTGTACACCACGTAACTCTCAAAAAACATTGGTAACCCCCCTTCAAAGACTTGTTTTTCAATAAAGTGTATGTTCAGCTTTATTCCTTTAATTTTTCATAAATATCTCATGGATATTATTCGAGTTACGCTGATTTTCGTTATAAATCCCACACTCATTTAGTATTTTACTGTATGTTTTAATGTATGACTTAAGATTTTGAAAAGATCATAGTTATAAAATTATGTTGGATAGCCCTACTATTTTTTTTACGTTGAAAAGCTTTCTTTTTGAAGAACTTTTTGGCAAAGTTTCATGAATATCTCATGGATTTTAGATTTGTTGCCAAGTGTGGGATTCAACTTTAAATAACAACATCAATGCTGTGAAAATGGAACTTAGTGTGTCATCATGCTGATGATTTGTCATGATCAAACCCAATACTTTCATTGTTAATTTGATTGAAGGAGACGTATCCCTCTTGTTGGTGACAGCCAAACGAAAGGATCATGCATCTGATTTTCACTCTAAAATCCGTTATGACAAGTCAAATGGCTTCCTCTTAATCATGACTAATCAAACAGCCTCTATGTTTCCATGTTGAAAGTAGAGAAGATGACACTTCATCGGCTATCATGAGTCACGAAGTGCCATTTTCACAGTGCCGCAGTCCACTCTAATTCTATATGAAAGTGTTTCGCTGTAATGTGACAGCAAAATCAGGCATGGCCAATTCATTGCAAATTTGAGTTTGAAGTCTAAAACCATGCATGTAACAACTAACCTCATCACAGTTCCAGATGATGACAGATACACTGGTTGCTACAAATACCATCCAACAGACTACATCTTGGCTGAAGTTGATGAGGAAGAAGCCAAGGGCAACATTTTTGAGTGTACGAAGATTTGCACAACAAGAATCTACTCTCACTCCGGGATAAGCTATGTGAGGTCACCTGGAGGAAACTTGAATATGGTACTTTATAAACTGGCTTAAGGCCTACACTCTAAAAAAATTAGGACAAAATTGTTTTTTTAGATTCAAAATGGTTTTTTGAAAAACCTAATTTCAATGCAAAAAACCAACATGGATTTTTTTTCCATAATTGTGCAATCCCGTAACTAATTCACTTATAATATTATTATCGTTTTCATAGCTACATGTTTTTCAAGTTTGCAATTTGCTTCATTCCAAAACTGTGATGTCAGAGACTAATTTGAATAATTTCGTTTATTACAAGCACAGATTTCAGGAAACTGGAAAAGTGCAGTGACACATGGATGATGTGTTTCACTGTGCACTGTAACTGAACCAAACAAACTACTTAGCCTCAAAGGAGAGTTGCAATTACTGACAAAAAAAGTTGTTTGAACTTGTGATGACTGGTGTCTTGTGAAAAACACCAACACATTTTGTTTGGAAAACAATGAGGTGCAACACTCAGCTTGTACATGCATTGTTTGTTGTGGTAGTACACAAATAGTAACATTGCCTGACAGTTTTAAATTCCTTTGTCATTAACTGTGATGTCAAACTCTGAACTGATATGTCACAGATTCAAGATTAGACCAATCATATTGACAGATACCCGATGATGTCACGGTTTAACTTCAAAAGGAAGTTTTCAAAAAACACATAGCTATGAAAACGATAATAAATCAAATGTAAAGTATGACTCTTGCTGAGAATCAGCACTTTTGACTTTTGTTGTAAAGCAGTCCAGGTATTTACTCCTACTAGTCTTCATGCAAAGGGATTAAAAATTGTTCTTTGCCACTTATACTACCTGCCATCTGTTTTGAAGTCCATAATCACCTTCACTCCATCAGGATTATATTTTTGTGTTGCTAAATTTTGTCTGCATTCTGTGATTTCTCACATTCTCTCTGTTCCAGGGGAGATACTGCTTTTGCTTCAATGCGTTTCCTCCAGACCAGAAATTGTACAGAAGTGCACATTGTCATGAGCCCTGTGAAGATCTATCACAAATATGTGGAAGTCAAAATGACATGAGTGTATACTCCAATGAAAGTAAGTATTGAAATTATTGTTACTGTATTATAATACATATATATTCAATTCAAAATTCAGTTGGCATGATTCCAGGCTAGAGTGTAACAACTAAGTTGGCACCGCGACCCTTCCACCACAGGACCAATGGTGGAACCTAATTTTTCGACCCAGGACCAATTCAGAAACTGGTTGAGATGATTGAGATGATGGTAGAAATACCTTCCAAAAGTCATTCTGTGCCTTACCCGGGGTGTATAGGGTCACACAGTATGGGGAACCTTCCATTCCACCACAGGACCAATGGTGGAACCTTTTATCCACCACAGGACCAATCGAATAGATTGAGTCAGCTTTTGATAAAAAGCTTGTTATATGTCTCTAAAAAGACATTTTGAGTAATTAGGTCAGTGTTGGGTTACATGGATGAAGGAACCCTGCAATCCACCACAGGACCAATGGTGGAACCTTCCTTTTTCAACCCAGGACCAATTCAGAAACTGGTTGAGATGATTGAGATGATGGTAGAAATACCATCCAAAAGTCATTCTGTGCCTTACCTTGGGCGTATAGGGTCACACAGCATGGGAAACCTTCCATTCCACCACAGGACCAATGGTGGAACCTTTTATCCACCACAGGACCAATCGAATAGATTGAGTTAGCTTTTGACAAAAAAGCTTGTTATATGTCTCTGAAATTTCATTTTGATTAATTGGGTCAGTGTTGGGTTACATGGATGGAGGAACCCTGCAATCCACCACAGGACCAATGGTGGAACCTTCCTTTTTCAACCCAGGACCAATTCAGAAACTGGTTCAGATGATTGAGATGATGGTGGAAATACCTTCCAAAAGTCATTCTGTGCCTTACCCGGGGCGTATAGGGTCACACAGAGTGAGGAACCTTCCATTCCACCACAGGACCAATGGTGGAACCTTTTATCCACCACAGGACCAATCGAATAGATTGAGTCAGCTTTTGATAAAAAGCTTGTTATATGTCTCTAAAAAGTCATTTTGAGTAATTAGGTCAGTGTTGGGTTACATCGATGAAGGAACCCTGCAATCCACCACAGGACCAATGGTGGAACCTTCTTTTTTTCAACCCAGGACCAATTCAGAAATTGGTTGAGATGATTGAGATGATGGTGGAAATACCTTCCAAAAGTTATTCTGTGCCTTACCTGAGGCGTATTGGGTCACACAGCATGGGGAACCTTCCATTCCACCACAGGACCAATGGTGGAACCTTTTATCCACCACAGGACCAATCGAATAGATTGAGTCAGCTTTTGATAAAAAGCTTGTTATATGTCTCTAAAAAGACATTTTGAGTAATTAGGTTAGTGTTGGGTTACATGGATGAAGGAACCCTGCAATCCACCACAGGACCAATGGTGGAACCTTACTTTTTCAACCCATCACCAATTCAGAAACTGGTTGAGATGATTGAGATGATGGTGGAAATACCTTCCAAAAGTCATTCTGTGCCTTACCCGGGCGTATAGGGTCACAGAGCATGGGGAACCTTCCATTCCACCACAGGACCAATGGTGGAACCTTCTTTTTTCAACCCAGGACCAATTCAGAAATTGGTTGAGATGATTGAGATGATTGTGGAAATACCTTCCAAAAGTCATTCTGTGCCTTACCTGAGGCGTATAGGGTCACACAGCATGGGAAACCTTCCATTCCACCACAGGACCAATGGTGGAACCTTTTATCCACCACAGGACCAATCGAATAGATTGAGTTAGCTTTTGACAAAAAAGCTTGTTATATGTCTCTAAAATTTCATTTTGATTAATTGGGTCAGTGTTGGGTTACATGGATGGAGGAACCCTGCAATCCACCACAGGACCAATGGTGGAACCTTCCTTTTTCAACCCATCACCAATTCAGAAACTGGTTGAGATGATTGAGATGATGTTGGAAATACTGACCATAAGTCGTTCTGTGCCTTAACCGAGGCGTATAGGGTCACACAGTGTGGGGAACCTTCCATTCCACCACAGGACCAATGGTGGAACCTTCTTTTTTCAACCCAGGACCAATTCAGAAATTGGTTGAGATGATTGAGATGATGGTGGAAATACCTTCCAAAAGTTATTCTGTGCCTTACCTGAGGCGTATAGGGTCACACAGCATGGGAAACCTTCCATTCCACCACAGGACCAATGGTGGAACCTTTTATCCACCACAGGACCAATCGAATAGATTGAGTTAGCTTTTGACAAAAAAGCTTGTTATATGTCTCTAAAATTTCATTTTGATTAATTGGGTCAGTGTTGGGTTACATGGATGGAGGAACCCTGCAATCCACCACAGGACCAATGGTGGAACCTTCCTTTTTCAACCCATCACCAATTCAGAAACTGGTTGAGATGATTGAGATGATGTTGGAAATACTGACCATAAGTCGTTCTGTGCCTTAACCGAGGCGTATAGGGTCACACAGTGTGGGGAACCTTCCATTCCACCACAGGACCAATGGTGGAACCTTCTTTTTTCAACCCAGGACCAATTCAGAAATTGGTTGAGATGATTGAGATGATGGTGGAAATACCTTCCAAAAGTTATTCTGTGCCTTACCTGAGGCGTATTGGGTCACACAGCATGGGGAACCTTCAATTCCACCACAGGACCAATGTTGGAACCTTTTATCCACCACAGGACCAATCGAATAGATTGAGTCAGCTTTTGATAAAAAGCTTGTTATATGTCTCTAAAAAGACATTTTGAGTAATTAGGTCAGTGTTGGGTTACATGGATGAAGGAACCCTGCAATCCACCACAGGACCAATGGTGGAACCTTCCTTTTTCAACCCATCACCAATTCAGAAACTGGTTGAGATGATTGAGATGATGGTGGAAATACCTTCCAAAAGTCATTCTGTGCCTTACCCGGGCGTATAGGGTCACAGAGCATGGGGAACCTTCCATTCCACCACAGGACCAATGGTGGAACCTTCTTTTTTTCAACCCAGGCCCAATTCAGAAATTGGTTGAGATGATTGAGATGATTGTGGAAATACCTTCCAAAAGTCATTCTGTGCCTTACCTTGGGCGTATAGGGTCACACAGCATGGGAAACCTTCCATTCCACCACAGGACCAATGGTGGAACCTTTTATCCACCACAGGACCAATCGAATAGATTGAGTTAGCTTTTGACAAAAAAGCTTGTTATATGTCTCTAAAATTTCATTTTGATTAATTAGGTCAGTGTTGGGTTACATGGATGGAGGAACCCTGCAATCCACCAGGACCAATGATGGAACCTTCCTTTTTCAACCCATCACCAATTCAGAAACTGGTTGAGATGATTGAGATGATGTTGGAAATACTGACCATAAGTCGTTCTGTGCCTTACCCGGGGCGTATAGGGTCACAGAGCATGGGGAACCTTCCATTCCACCACAGGACCAATGGTGGAACCTTCTTTTTTCAACCCAGGACCAATTCAGAAACTGGTTGAGATGATTGAGATGATGGTAGAAATACCATCCAAAAGTCATTCTGTGCCTTACCTTGGGCGTATAGGGTCACACAGCATGGGAAACCTTCCATTCCACCACAGGACCAATGGTGGAACCTTTTATCCACCACAGGACCAATCGAATAGATTGAGTTAGCTTTTGACAAAAAAGCTTGTTAAATGTCTCTGAAATTTCATTTTGATTAATTGGGTCAGTGTTGGGTTACATGGATGGAGGAACCCTGCAATCCACCACAGGACCAATGGTGGAACCTTCTTTTTTCAACCCAGGACCAATTCAGAAATTGGTTGAGATGATTGAGATGATGGTGGAAATACCTTCCAAAAGTTATTCTGTGCCTTACCTGAGGCGTATTGGGTCACACAGCATGGGGAACCTTCCATTCCACCACAGGACCAATGGTGGAACCTTTTATCCACCACAGGACCAATCGAATAGATTGAGTCAGCTTTTGATAAAAAGCTTGTTATATGTCTCTAAAAAGTCATTTTGAGTAATTAGGTCAGTGTTGGGTTACATGGATGAAGGAACCTTCCATTCAACCACAGGACCAATGGTGGAACCTTCTTTTTTCAACCCAGGACCAATTCAGAAACTGGCTGAGATGAATGAGATGATGGTGCAAATACCTTACAAAAGTCATTCTGTGCCTTACCTTGGGCGTACAGGGTCACACAGCATGGGGAACCTTTCCATTCCACCACAGGACCAATGGTGGAACCTTTTATCTACCACAGGACCTATCGAATAGATTGAGTTAGCTTTTGACAAAAAGCTTGTTATGTGTCTCTAAAAAGTCATTTTGAGTAATTAGATCAGTGTTGGGTTACATGGATGAAGGAACCCTGCAATCCGCCACAGGACCAATGGTGGAACCTTTCATTTTTAATCCAGGACCAATTCCGAAAAAGGTTCAGATGATTGAGATGATGGTGGAAATACCTACCAAAAGTCATTTTGTGCATAACCTGGGGCGTATAGGGTCACGGAGCCTGGGGAACCTTCCATTCCACCACAGGACCAATGTTGGAACCTTTTATCCACCACCAGTAGCGTAGCCAGCGGGGGCGGGGGGCAGGGGGGGCAAGTTGCCCCCCCTGAAAAAATTTAGGGGAAATTTTTGCAGATATATTGCCAAAAATAGGGAAAAAAATGGGGAAATTGTAAGGAAAATGGGGAAATGACCAGCAAAATTGGGAAATGATGAGCTAATTGGGGAAATGGTAAGCAAAATGGGGAAATGACCAGAAATTGGGGGAAAGCATAGAGAATAATGGGGAAATTGATTAAAATGAAATGGCGCGCCACAGAGAGCCCAAACCATTTTTAGGGTTAAAAAAATGGCCCAGCATAGCCACTGGCGCCATTACGCAGCTTAAAGTCAGACGAACAAGCAGATGTCAAGAACAAAAAAATCTGTTGGGAATTTTTTGAGATATACATTTTTTAACATTTCTGACTTATCACACCCAGTATTTAACATCAAAAGTCATGTTGAAAGTCTTCCAAACGAGCGCCATCGTTGCAGAATCTGTCTTGAGGACAGATGATGTCATTAAAAAGAAACAGTAATCCTTTATTTGAAATAGAAATACATGCAGTAGCATTTAGTGTCAGGAAGGTGTGACAAACTCGTGAATGCAAAAATTCCAAGTGAAGTGTCAATTTTCATAAGAATTGAAAAAATTTGCATGCTCAATCATTCCAAGGGCATAAATTGGAAATCTTACTGCGACATATTATGTGCATAGAATAGAATAGAATAGAATAATATTTTATTAGAGTCTCACCTCAATATTTACATCAACGTAATAAAACACATGTATATAAAAATATTGAGCCAGTCATATTGACTTACGAGAGACTAGTTTATAGCATATCACAGAATAATTAAGTAATAAAATCGTATCATTCAAAATCAACAGTTAAAAACAGATAAAATAATAAGTTAAGTTAAAAGCACATAAAAACCAGTAAAACAATTATAATATTAATACATGAGGCATCTTCGTCTTCTAAGCATATCACATATGGCTTTGGCACATTCATACATAATCTCTGGTTGGCTCAAAACAAAAATCAGTTTCTCAATATCAGGTTTTAACATAAAATTAACATCATGGATACTTGCAGACTGAAAAAGTACTTGTCTTATGTCTGCATATTGTTCACATCGAATAACAAAATGTTCTTCTGTCTCTATTTCGTTGGCTTCACAAAATACACAGGTCCTCGCTTCTTCGGGTATCGGGGGTCTCTCAAAATGGCCAGTCTCCAACCTGATCGGGGCTGTTCCAGAACGATTTTTTGCCAAGGCAGAACGAAATTTTTTAGGCATTATAGCTGAAACGTACTTTTCACAGTGGGGTTGCCTTTTAAATAGACGATAAGTTCTCAACTTATTTCTGCCTGGACCTTGGGCAGCTTCTTCCCGGTCTACCTCACGCTTCCACTGATCTTCATAGAAAATGGTTAGCACATTATCCAAAGTGCTCACTGCAGAGCCGGGACTAACTCCGCTCACTGTGTCAAGCAGCTCTCCAACATCAAGGCCATTCAGATGAGATGAGATATTCGATAAATAAGACCTCTGGGACCTTGCCCACACAAAAACTTTTCTGTTTAGCCTCCTGGTGTCCATGTTAGATAATCTTCTCCACAGCCGAATAACACATAGCCATATTCGATGTTGGGCTGTCTCCAACCGGTCTCACCATAAAGCACTGCCAGGGGAGTTTTGGGACCAACGCCTAGGTAGTATCTCGATGCTCGGAATTGCACAGAATTTATGCAAGAGAATGACTTGTAGGCCCATACACCTGCCCCATAGTCTATTATTGGTTGCACTAACTGATCGTACAGTTTACTGAAACAGGTAAATGGCATACCTCCTTGTGCCTTGTCCTTTGCAATTAGTAATCCCATACATGCTTGACAGAGCTTTCGTACTATTTTAATGTTCTGGTCCTGTCGATTAAGAAGGCAAGGGGAAAAAACATTATTGTTAATTTGTGATAACTAACAGGGTTAGTTAAATAATCTAACAAAACTTGACCTGTAACATACTGTATGACTCCAATCCATTTTTAAAATAATACTAGGTTTTGTGATTAGATGAACATGCATGGTGCAACTTGATCAGTACTGGATTAAGATAACATTTTGCATGCACCATAATAAAATGCAAGGCTAAGATTATGTACGTAATGAAGGTATGTTTGAAGCTTCAAACCTGTGCATTGCTTGACATCAAATTCATTTAACCAACTTGAAAATATACCTAATTCTTTCACGAAATTAGAGTGAAAATAACTAATTTAAGAACATTTTAATCTTAGGTTTATAAACCTTATAAGATTCAAATGTAATAAAACCATTTCAATACTTTTTCTTTAACATTAAACTGTGAAAGGCAGACACACAGGCATACATCATAGAATAAATAGGCAAAACTGTGCATGTCACAAAGAATGATAAAAATATATGGCTACTCTGGATATATGTGTATAACCCGAAATTTCTACTAAAAGCTATTAAATAATTAGTTTTTATTTATTTATTTATCAAGATATTGTGTCAGATATTATGTCATTTCCTTCTTAAAGTCATAGGTAGAGTAGCGCGGGGCATGCAGCCCCCCTTAACTTCGAGGAGTGATTTGACCTACTTTTTATGGTCGATTATTTGAATGCTTATGCTGTCAGGAAGGAATCACTTAACTCTACTTATAACTAGTGAAACGAATGTCTACCAATTTTAATAAAGGAGTTACGGCCCTTTTTGTAAAAAAATTAAAATGGCCTTCTTACCCCACCCATCGGGCAAGAAGCCCCCCTATTATAATCCTATGGAAATTTTTTTTGCAAGCGCATTTAGCTTGAAAGTTATTTCTTGGGGTTCTTCTATCATTTTTAAGGCATTCTATTCACTTTTTCTGAATTTCAGAAATTTTTCTGTTCATACATATATTTTTTATTATTTTTTGCTCTTTTTCAATTTTGGCCAAAATTTTTTCTATTTCGATTAGCTATTCTATCAAGATTTAAGGTGAAGTACACATTATTACATGGTTCCTGAAGCAGCTTCGAGGCCTCAGTGAAGGGGGCCCCATGTCCCATACCATGTGGGGCCTCTCGCCCCAAACCCACATATTTTAATTTGACCTCTATATTTTGAGCTAAAATGCAAAAACATGATCCAAATCATATTTATGTGATGGTCATAAAGTGAAGCAATGCATACATCCATTATACTTTTAAAAATTTCCAAAGTTATTTCTGACAACCACTTTCAAAGAATTAATCAAAGTTACAAAAACCATGCACCTTTTTTTGTTTCATTAATTACGACTATGGTTTGGTGCTGAATGCCTTGAAAATTTGTGACGTCACCTGAAAAGCCTCTAGCTTCAATCCTATCAATAAGAAAAAGCACCAAAAATGTAAGTTTAGAAATAACCCTTGGGGCCTCTCACCTAACCCGGCTTCTTGCCCCGACCCATTCTAAAGCTAGTAATGTTACATAGTGCTAATTAATATGCAATTGAAATTTATCACACAAACCATCAAAATGCGACTTTTCCCAATTTCTATAACAGTTTGTATTTCAATTGTTATTTAAAAGGCAGTAATATATTTCTTTTGAAGTTTATTCGTGTGAAATTGTAATTTGCACCCAGGTTTGATGGAATATTACCAAAACGAAGGAATGTGACAAACAAGAAATAGAAAAATTTAAATATACAGATTTTTTTGTTCTTTATACCTGCTCGTTCGTCTGACCTTAAGCTACGTGATGGCGCCTATGGTTATGCTGGGCCGTTTTTTTAACCCTAAAGATGGTTCGGGCTCACTGTGGGCGATTTATACTAAGTTTTATCAGATTTTCCCATTTTTTCTTCAAAATTTCCCCATTTTTTCTTCACAATATCCCCATTTTTTCTTCACAATATCCTTTTTGTGTCTGGCCGGTATGATACGAGTCCACAAAAAATTCCACACTTTTTTTTTTAAAGTAACCAACGTATATGGGACAGTTTTTGAATGTGCGTTCTTTGGAAATTGTGCTGGCCTAAGGTATTTTCAAATATTTTTTATCAAAATATGTATCGAACAAAATTTGCAAGGTTTTTCAATCTTCTGATTTGAGTCTTTACTAATTTGCACCTTATATCCCTTAAATTTACCAATTAAAAGAAAACCAAAATGTTATTTCAAATTTCCCCAAAATTAAAGTTAAACCACAAGAAAAAGGTTCTCTGAAACAAAATTTTCTCCATAATTTTTGCAGTTATGTGTCTGTGAAAAGAAAAAATTCTCAAGAGCTTTCATTTATCATGTTTATATCTCAGCAGAATGCGTAGAATTCTGCAACATCAGTTATTCTGAGTTCTTCCCCCCACAGATTCATGGTCCTGGATTTTGCCGATTTTGTAAAGAAATCCTTAATATTTTTTGTCACTGTTATATATGTCTTCCTTAAGTTACCAATTACCAAAAAGAGAACACGTTAACTTCTTCTGCTTCTTTTTTTTTATAGACATTTCACAATTTCCCTGCAGCATCTATTTCACTGGATTTTAGATCCTAGATTTTCCTATTTTCGCAAAGAAATGCTTAATTTTTTCAGTTATAAATTATCCTCCGTATTTTTCTCTGAATTGACTTCCAAGAAAGTACTAGTTTCCTTAGCTATTTAAACATTTCCTAACTTTTCAGCATTTTCACCATATTAGTCAGACGTATTAGTAAATATTATTAATAATTTAGGGACAACCACAAAAGGAATGAGATTCTGAAGAATTTTTTAACAATGCGTTACAAATTGGACACGCGAATAGCTGTTGGTAGCGTAGAAAATTTTGGGGAAATGTCTTGATGGTTTGCCCCCCCTGGAAAAAATCCTGGCTGCGCCACTGTCCACCACACGACCAATTGAATAGTTTGAGTCAGCTTTTGATGAAATGTTTGCTATATGTCCCTTAGAAGTAATTTTCAGTAATTACATCAGTGTAGGGTTACAATTTGATATATACTTTGTAAAGGGTCCCATTGCCTAGCGGATCCCACAAGTCAATTTTATAGTGAAATCTAACATTCCATGTATAAGGACACACCGCTGAAAGGGGGTCAGAGAAGTGAGAATAAAATAATTCTCAACAGTACCAGCTACTTGGAAACGCTCACAATACAACATAAATACATTGCAGTCCATGAGAAAAAGCAATAACGATGCCACTGTGTATATTTAGTGCCAAAATATCTCACTGTTTATTCTTCCCTTGATTAAATCAAGGAACAATTTTTAATCACCTGTGATATGTTTGCTACCAGATCAAAATAGGTTGTATGTTGGAAAGTTTGCATGTAGTTTTAAGATTGCTATGTAGTGTACAGAAGAATTATATCACAAGTACACCTTCACACTTGGGAGATCACTCCATCACCATAGCCTTTCTTGACTGCCGCCAAATGTGAAAGAGTACGGTAATTTCATTTATGGCTGTGAACAACGTCCATAAAACTGCTTCATGAAAGTTTTTTCAATACAACTTAATCACATATTTTATGATTAAAATGTTTATGCAACATGGCGAACCTACAGCATCAGGACTTCCAACGGTGAACCATAATGCGGTGTTACAGTGTACGGTACATTCTTGTATGTCATAAAAAACCCGCGACAACAGAGACAAACCAATGATTCAAGGCAGCTGTTTATGGTATGTTAGCCGTTGTGCTACCTGGTCTTATTTTGAGCCTATGTACTTAATTGGTTCTTTGAATGTATTTAATAAAACGTCCAATAATGATACACAAAATAATATGTCACGTTTTTCATATGTCCCGCTCTCTGGCTTTTTCTAATTGACAGAACCAGTTTTGAATCATGTCAACAGGTAGTGTATACTGTTGTCTGGAACATACAATAGGGTATTACCTTGAACAGTTCAAGCATCAGCTATAGTTTTCAAAAAGCCCTTTCAATGTCTCTGTCAAAATACGTCACATTTTTTGTACGTCCCATTTTCAGACATCACACATTTGGCCAGAGATGGAAACCTACTTTGAGAGTTACTAATTTTGGGGAAGTAGATATGGCCACAAGGCCAAGCACTGGTAATAAAAGCACTTTTGTATTGCAGGCCTGGTCTAAAGCCTACGTCATGAGTGGGTCGAATTGCAGAAAATGCCCAATGTTATTGTGCTTCACAATAGGAGTAGATACGTATCTCATCACATAGGAGGTATTAAGCTCTGAAATTTCTCTGGTTAGTGCCTGGGATGGTCCCCTTTGAAATAATGTTTGATGTTGAATATCACAGGACACTTTATTTGTCGCCCTGTGGTGGCCAGAATCTGTACGCGTGCCCATGCTACAAGCCTATTTCATTATTCACTTCACAATAAATCCCCAAAAAGACCAGGAACCTCACCTTCCTCCCCAGGACCAATGGTGGAACCTAACCTCCAGCACAGAAAGAGACCATATTATTTGATAATTTGCAAAATAACACATGACAAAAAATGCCATGAAGGACCAGGAACCCTACCTGCCACCACACGACCAATGGTGGAACTTGGCCTTCTGCACGTAACTATCATCAATATTTCCTTATTTCTAGTACATGCCTCACCATAAATGCCCAAAAATACCAGAATATACTCATCAATAAAAGAATCAATCAATCACTGATTAAAATCTGTCATTTCAAGAAATATGTATGTTTAATGCTTAATATAAACAAATAACTTCCTCATTCACTATATATAGGTTTCTGTAAATTTTATGCAGGTCTCACAATGTCAGGTGCAGGGCTTTGGAGTTGGAACTGGTAGTGGAAATCGGAGAGTCTGAAATTTTTGGATGGAGTCAAGAGAACTTTGATTTTCAGGTGGAGTCAGATTCAGAATCGAAGTTGTATCTGGTAGCTCCTGACTTCCAAAAATTATTTGAATGATTGATAAAACCAATTACGAAGCAAATTTTAAAAGTGGTCCTCTTCAGGGGAAGAGGTTGCAGTATTGCTCATGTGGTGGATGAGAGGTTCAATGATTTGTGTAGTCTCCATAATTTTATATTTAGCTACAGTAATTAAATTTTAACAATTATAGTCCTCTTGAGGGGAATAGATTCCAGCATTGGTCTTGGTGTATGATGAGGTTCCGAAACTTTTGCAGCCTCCATAATGTTATACATATTCCAAGCTATTTTAAAAAGAATCAAACAAATGCATAAAGCTGGGGAAAAATTCCACCCTTCTGGCCTTTTTAAGTGTTATCAGTTCATAGTCATGTAACATTGCTTGATTTTGATCCCACTCCTTGGTAAGTTGATCCGTCATAGAATGGCCTTGTTACTGTATACCTGGCCCCGTCATTGTACACTTGTCACAACAGACTTGGTGTTATCATGCACTATATACTGGCCCATTCATTGTAGATTGTAACAATAGATCTGACCCCATCACAGTATATTTTGCCAAAATAGAATGGCCGCATCACTGTACACTAGCTCTTTCCTCAGAGACCAGGCGCCATAACTGTTGAGCGGGCCCCGTCACCGAACATCGGGCTCCGTCAACGTTGTATTCAAAATACAATTTTCACTCTGTTTATCCAATACCAAACTCAAATCAAATACTAAACTCAAATCAAACATCCGACATGAAGAAGAATAGGAACAGGAAACAGGAATCTTTAGAATGGTGTTCTGTGGTGATGGGGCCAGGTCTACGGTGATGGAGCCACTATTTGGCACATTGCTCAAGACTGGCCCCACTGTAGAAAGGTCTCTCCACTTTAGACCAGATCACATCCAGACAGATTGAGTCTGTTCACTGTAAAGAGGCCGCAGTCCCATAAACCGTAGACCATGCAGGTGCTGTCAGCTTGGATCGAGCCCCGTCACCACAGCATTCAAAATAGGATTTTTGCCCCAGGTAGGGCACAAAATGACTTTTGGTAGGTATTTCCAACATCATCTGCATCATTTCAACCCATTTCTGAATTGGTTCTGGGTTGAAAAAAAGAAGGTTCCACCATTGGTCCTGTGGTGGAGCGGAGGGTTCCACAGCCTGTGTGACCCTAAACACCCCAGGTAAGGCACAAAATGACTTTTGGTAGGTATTTCCACCATCATCTGCATCATTTCAACCCATTTCTGAATTGGTTCTGGGTTGAAAAAAAGAAGGTTCCACCATTGGTCCTGTGGTGGAACGGAGGGTTCCACAGCCTGTGTGACCCTATACGCCCCAGGTAAGGCACAATATGACTTTTGGTAGGTATTTCCACCATCATCTGCATCATTTCAACCCATTTCTGAATTGGTTCTGGGTTAAAAAAAAAAGAAGGTTCCACCATTGGTCCTGTGGTGGAATGGAGGGTTCCCCGGGCTGTGTGTCCCTAAACACCCCAGGTAAAGCACAAAATGACTTTTGGTGGGTATTTCCACCATCATCTGCATCATTTCAACCCATTTCTGAATTGGTTCTGGGTTGAAAAAAAGAAGGTTCCACCATTGGTCCTGTGGTGGAATGGAGGGTTCCACAGGCTGTGTGACCCTATACGCCCCAGGTAAGGCACAAAATTACTTTTGGTAGGTATTTCCACCATCATCTGCATCATTTCAAACCATTTCTGAATTGGTTCTGGGTTGAAAGAAAGAAGGTTCCACCATTGGTCCTGTGGTGGAACGGAGGGTTCCAAGGCTGTGTGACCCTATACGCCCCAGGTAAGGCACAATATGACTTTTGGTAGGTATTTCCACCATCATCTGCATCATTTCAACCCATTTCTGAATTGGTTCTGGGTTGAAAATTAGAAGGTTCCACCATTTGTCCTGTGGTGGAACGGAGGGTTCCAAAGGCTGTGTGACCCTATACACCACAGGTGAGGCACAAAATGATTTTTGGTAGGTATTTCCACCATCATCTGCATCATTTCAACCCATTTCTGAATTGGTTCTAGGTTGAAAAAAAGAAGGTTCCACCATTGGTCCTGTGGTTAGTGTTTCCAATGAGTCTCGATCGACACCTCTCGAGAATGACATGGTCTAGTGCACGAGAATCGAGAATTTCTCGAGAAATCTAGGACACTGTCCTGCCATTGGCACAATGATAAAACAAGAGAGATTTAATCTTGCAATGAATCACATTTTTTGGCTTTTATGATATCCTTTATAGTTTAATGTTAATCTGTGTGTTTTGTTTCCTATAAATCACAGCTAAACATCCAGATATCATACAATTTTAAAACATTTGTACGAGTTCAACTTTAGCATTTATCAGGTATGCAATGGGGATTATCATCAACATATATTTAAATTGAACAATGCAGCAAGTACACAATAACAATAATATCAAGCAAAACAAAACAACAATCCAATGCTTTGTAACCGTTATAAACATAAACACATGAACACCATGTCAAACAATGATCAACACTTCAATTCTCGAGACTCGCTCGGCGAGACGAGAAAATGCTGAGTCATTGCTGATCTCGAGACTTCTCGAGAACTCTCGCTCTCATTGGAAACTCTACCTGTGGTGGAACGGAGGGTTCCACAGCCTGTGTGACCCTATACGCCCCAGGTAAGGCACAAAATGACTTTTGGTAGGTATTTCCACCATCATCTGCATCATTTCAACCCATTTCTGAATTGGTTCTGGGTTGAAAAAAAGAAGGTTCCACTATTGGTCCTGTGGTGGAACGGAGGGTTCCTTAGGCTGTGTGACCATATAAACCCCAGGTGAGGCACAAAATGATTTTTGGTAGGTATTTCAACCATCATCTGCATCATTTCAACCCATTTCTGAATTGGTCCTGGGTTGAAAAAAAGAAGGTTCCACCATTGGTCCTGTGGTGGAACGGAGGGTTCCACAGGCTGTGTGACCCTATGCGCCCCAGGTAAGGCACAAAATGACTTTTGGTAGGTATTTCCACCATCATCTTCATCATTTCAACCCATTTCTGAATTGGTTCTGGGTTAAAAAAAAGAAGGTTCCACCATTGGTCCTGTGATGGAATGGAGGGTTCCACGGGTTGTGTGACCCTAAACATCCCAGGTAAGGCATAAAATGACTTTTGGTGGTATTTCCACCATCATCTGCATCATTTCACCAAATTTCTGAATTGGTCTGGGTTGAAAAAAAGATGGTTCCACCATTGGTCCTGTGGTGGAACGGAGGGTTCCACGGGTTGTGTGACCCTAAACACCCCAGGTAAGGCACAAAATGACTTTTGGTGGTATTTCAACCATCATCTGCATCATTTCACCAAATTTCTGAATTGGTTCTGGGTTGAAAAAAAGAAGGTTCCACCATTGGTCCTGTGGTGGAATGGAGGGTTCTTTAGGCTCTGTGACCCTATACGCCCCAGGTAAGGCACAAAATGACTTTTGGTAGGTATTTCCACCATCATCTGCATCATTTCAACCCATTTCTGAATTGGTTCTGGGTTAAAAAAAAGAAGGTTCCACCATTGGTCCTGTGATGGAACGGAGGGTTCCACGGGTTGTGTGACCCTAAACACCCCAGGTAAGGCATAAAATGACTTTTGGTGGTATTTCCACCATCATCTGCATCATTTCACCAAATTTCTGAATTGGTCTGGGTTGAAAAAGAGAAGGTTCCACCATTGGTCCTGTGGTGGAACGGAGGGTTCCTTAGGCTGTGTGACCCTATACGACTCAGGTAAGGCACAAAATGACTTTTGGTAGGTATTTCCACCATCATCTGCATCATTTCAACCCATTTCTGAATTGGTTCTGGGTTGAAAAAAAGAAGGTTCCACCATTGGTCCTGTGGTGGAACGGAGGGTTCCACAGCCTGTGTGACCCTATATGCCCCAGGTAAGGCACAATATGACTTTTGGTAGGTATTTCCACCATCATCTGCATCATTTCAACCCATTTCTGAATTGGTTCTGGGTTAAAAAAAAAGAAGGTTCCACCATTGGTCCTGTGGTGGAATGGAGGGTTCCCCGGCTGTGTGTCCCTAAACACCCCAGGTAAAGCACAAAATGACTTTTGGTGGGTATTTCCACCATCATCTGCATCATTTCAACCCATTTCTGAATTGGTTCTGGGTTGAAAAAAAGAAGGTTCCACCATTGGTCCTGTGGTGGAACGGAGGGTTCTTTAGGCTGTGTGACCCTATACGCCCCAGGTAAGGCACAAAATTACTTTTGGTAGGTATTTCCACCATCATCTGCATCATTTCAACCCATTTCTGAATTGGTTCTGGGTTAAAAAAAAGAAGGTTCCACCATTGGTCCTGTGATGGAACGGAGGGTTCCACGGGTTGTGTGACCCTAAACACCCCAGGTAAGGCATAAAATGACTTTTGGTGGTATTTCCACCATCATCTGCATCATTTCACCAAATTTCTGAATTGGTCTGGGTTGAAAAAGAGAAGGTTCCACCATTGGTCCTGTGGTGGAACGGAGGGTTCCTTAGGCTGTGTGACCCTATACGACTCAGGTAAGGCACAAAATGACTTTTGGTAGGTATTTCCACCATCATCTGCATCATTTCAACCCATTTCTGAATTGGTTCTGGGTTGAAAAAAAGAAGGTTCCACCATTGGTCCTGTGGTGGAACGGAGGGTTCCACAGCCTGTGTGACCCTATATGCCCCAGGTAAGGCACAATATGACTTTTGGTAGGTATTTCCACCATCATCTGCATCATTTCAACCCATTTCTGAATTGGTTCTGGGTTAAAAAAAAAGAAGGTTCCACCATTGGTCCTGTGGTGGAATGGAGGGTTCCCCGGGCTGTGTGTCCCTAAACACCCCAGGTAAAGCACAAAATGACTTTTGGTGGGTATTTCCACCATCATCTGCATCATTTCAACCCATTTCTGAATTGGTTCTGGGTTGAAAAAAAGAAGGTTCCACCATTGGTCCTGTGGTGGAACGGAGGGTTCCACAGCCTGTGTGACCCTATACGCCCCAGGTAAGGCACAAAATTACTTTTGGTAGGTATTTCAACCATCATCTGCATCATTTCAAACCATTTCTGAATTGGTTCTGGGTTGAAAGAAAGAAGGTTCCACCATTGGTCCTGTGGTGGAACGGAGGGTTCCAAGGCTGTGTGACCCTATACGCCCCAGGTAAGGCACAATATGACTTTTGGTAGGTATTTCCACCATCATCTGCATCATTTCAACCCATTTCTGAATTGGTTCTGGGTTGAAAATAAGAAGGTTCCACCATTGGTCCTGTGGTGGAACGGAGGGTTCCAAAGGCTGTGTGACCCTATACACCACAGGTGAGGCACAAAATGATTTTTGGTAGTTATTTCCACCATCATCTGCATCATTTCAACCCATTTCTGAATTGGTTCTGGGTTGAAAAAAAGAAGGTTCCACCATTGGTCCTGTGGTGGAACGGAGGGTTCCACAGCCTGTGTGACCCTATACGCCCCAGGTAAGGCACAAAATGACTTTTGGTAGGTATTTCCACCATCATCTGCATCATTTCAACCCATTTCTGAATTGGTTCTGGGATGAAAAAAAGATGGTTCCACCATTGGTCCTGTGGTGGAACGGAGGGTTCCTTAGGCTGTGTGACCATATAAACCCCAGGTGAGGCACAAAATGATTTTTGGTAGGTATTTCAACCATCATCTGCATCATTTCAACCCATTTCTGAATTGGTTCTGGGTTGAAAAAAAGAAGGTTCCACCATTGGTCCTGTGGTGGAACGGAGGGTTCCACAGGCTGTGTGACCCTATGCGCCCCAGGTAAGGCACAAAATGACTTTTGGTAGGTATTTCCACCATCATCTGCATCATTTCACCAAATTTCTGAATTGGTCTGGGTTGAAAAAAAGAAGGTTCCACCATTGGTCCTGTGGTGGAACGGAGGGTTCCTTAGGCTGTGTGACCCTATACGACTCAGGTAAGGCACAAAATGACTTTTGGTAGGTATTTCAACCATCATCTGCATCATTTCAACCCATTTCTGAATTGGTTCTGGGTTGAAAAAAAGAAGGTTCCACCATTGGTCCTGTGGTGGAACGGAGGGTTCCACAGCCTGTGTGACCCTATACGCCCCAGGTAAGGCACAATATGACTTTTGGTAGGTATTTCCACCATCATCTGCATCATTTCAACCCATTTCTGAATTGGTTCTGGGTTAAAAAAAAAGAAGGTTCCACCATTGGTCCTGTGGTGGAATGGAGGGTTCCCCGGGCTGTGTATCCCTAAACACCCCAGGTAAAGCACAAAATGACTTTTGGTGGGTATTTCCACCATCATCTGCATCATTTCAACCCATTTCTGAATTGGTTCTGGGTTGAAAAAAAGAAGGTTCCACCATTGGTCCTGTGGTGGAACGGAGGGTTCCACAGGCTGTGTGACCCTATACGCCCCAGGTAAGGCACAAAATGACTTTTGGTAGGTATTTCCACCATCATCTGCATCATTTCAACCCATTTCTGAATTGGTTCTGGGTTGAAAAAAAGAAGGTTCCACCATTGGTCCTGTGGTGGAACGGAGGGTTCCTTAGGCTGTGTGACCATATAAACCCCAGGTGAGGCACAAAATGATTTTTGGTAGGTATTTCAACCATCATCTGCATCATTTCAACCCATTTCTGAATTGGTCCTGGGTTGAAAAAAAGAAGGTTCCACCATTTGTCCTGTGGTGGAACGGAGGGTTCCACAGCCTGTGTGACCCTATACGCCCCAGGTAAGGCACAAAATGACTTTTGGTAGGTATTTCCACCATCATCTGCATTATTTCACCAAATTTCTGAATTGGTTCTTGGTTGAAAAAAAGAAGGTTCCACCATTGGTCCTGTGGTGGAACGGAGGGTTCCACAGGCTGTGTGACCCTATACGCCCTAGGTAAGGCACAATATGACTTTTGGTAGGTATTTCCACCATCATCTGCATCATTTCAACCCATTTCTGAATTGGTTCTGGGTTGAAAAAAAGAAGGTTCCACCATTGGTCCTGTGGTGGAACGGAGTGTTCCACAGCCTGTGTGACCCTAAACACCCCAGGTAAGGCACAAAATGACTTTTGGTAGGTATTTCCACCATCATCTGCATCATTTCAACCAATTTCTGAATTGGTTCTGGGTTGAAAAAAAGAAGGTTCCACCATTGGTCCTGTGGTGGAATGGAGGGTTCCACGGGCTGTGTGACCCTAAACACCCCAGGTAAAGCACAAAATGACTTTTGGTGGGTATTTCCACCATCATCTGCATCATTTCAACCCATTTCTGAATTGGTTCTGGGTTGAAAAAAAGTAGGTTCCACCATTGATCCTGTGGTGGAACGGAGGGTTCCACAGGCTGTGTGACCCTATAAGCCCCAGGTAAGCACAATATGACTTTTGGTAGGTATTTCCACCATCATCTGCATCATTTCAACCCATTTCTGAATTGGTTCTGGGTTGAAAAAAAGATGGTTCCACCATTGGTCCTGTGGTGGAACGGAGGGTTCCACAGGCTGTGTGACCCTATACGCCCCAGGTAAGGCACAATATGACTTTTGGTAGGTATTTACACCATCATCTGCATCATTTCAACCCATTTCTGAATTGGTTCTGGGTTGAAAAAAAGATGGTTCCACCATTGGTCCTGTGGTGGAACGGAGGGTTCCACAGGCTGTGTGACCCTATACGCCCCAGGTAAGGCACAATATGACTTTTGGTAGGTATTTCCACCATCATCTGCATCATTTCAACCCATTTCTGAATTGGTCCTGGATCGAAAAATTAGGTTCCACCATTGGTCCTACGGTGGATAGGTCGCGGCGCCGACCTCTATCGCTCTTGCGATAGAGGTCGGCGCCGCGACCTATCCACCACAGGACCAATGGTGGAACAACTTAGTTGGCTCTTGCCGGGCCTATGTTGGATGGCTGTTTCAATCATCCTTCACCTCATTTCCGTGTCCTCCTCCTGTCCTAATTAGCCTACCGAGTGCGTAAATACAGAACGTAAAGCCCCAATCATCCATCCGTCACGTTGGGATTTCTGAAATGTAAAATTAATGTGTAATTTTGCTATATATTTCAGTCAACATTCAGTGGCACAAGCGTTATGTAGGCTGCTTCGATATGAATGGTAATCCATTTAATAAATCAGCACGAATGGAGTTGCAAAAACGGATATCTGTTGATTTCTGCTCGGCATACTGCAGGTTGTTGTTGGTGGAATTTATTGGAATTCTTGTGAGTATGTCATTTTCTAAGTCTGTGAATGCAAAACTTAAACTGTCTACGACTACGACACTCAGGGGAGTTGGAGCTTGAGGTTTAGCCTTGATTTCAAATTGTTTGCCAATTTGGACATTTAGTTAGTATTTTGCATAGGTACCAAGTAAATTATTTGGTTAGACTTTGATTAGAGTAACAGCGAATTCACTTGATATTTATGACCCTTTTACCAAAAAACCAAAGGCATTCCAAATTAGCACACAGAAGCATTGTAACACAGAAGCATTGTATTATACATCTTTGATAAGACAGAAGAATAAACCATTATTGTGTTCCAGATGTGATGAATGAAATTTAATCACACATCGAACAAAGTACTTTATGTTGGCTGCAATGTATATCACACAAATGTTTCTGATCCAGACTGCAAGTCAAAGTAAGTTAGAATTTTTGCATTTTACTACGGACACAGAATGTTTTTGCATTCCTGGAGGAAAAATATGGGAAAAAACCTACTTTTAGATCCAGAATGAACAAAGTGCTTAAATTGCTACACACTGTAATTTTAGACAAGCATTAAAACACCAGGTTTTGACAAATGGATGATATTAAAGCCAGGAATTTAAACTTAATTTGTATCTTAATAATTGAAATTTAAGTGGAAAAGAGAAAATTTCAACTAAACTTGATACAAGGCTGTAGATTGTGAAACCACAATTTGTGAAATTCTCAGGTTGGTTAATGTACTTTTCAGCTTTTTTTAACAGAACTGAAATGCCCTTAAAAGATGCTCAAACAAAGGCATTTATGCAGTTTTAGTCAAAATTTCGGCATCAGAAGTCTCATAAAACATGTCAAGGGGAAAAAAATCAGGGGGGGGGGGGGGTCACTGTATCTTTTAATAGGAAAAAATGCTATTTTTTAGCTTAAAATCTGATAAAAACACTAAAATAGGTGCCGAGGGATGAATTTTAATAGTAGAAGTGCAAATAAGGTGTCAAATGAGAGCAGAAAAATAGCACTATATGATACTGGAGGCGCTTTATTTGAATTTTGGTCCGAGTACTTTTTTTTGCCCAATAAAGATGCAAAAAAGGGCTCAGTTTCAGCTAAAATCCTATGGAACAGGGATTAAAATTCAAAATTCAAAAAAGCGCTTCCAGCGTCATATAGTGCTGCTTCTCTACTTGCATTTGACACCTTATTTACATTTCTACCATTAAAATTCATCCCTCGGCCTTTTGTTTAAGTTTTTTATCAGATTTTAAGCTAGAAATAGCATTTTTTCCTATATTGAAAAATACAGTGACCCCCCTGAAAACCAGGAGCGCCATTTCCTGGCATTTTTTGGTTGCGTATAGAACAAAGCTCTTCACTAAAACCTGCATTATTAACCTTCTTATCACCATGTGACTGTGTTGAAAGACTTTACAAGTCAATTTCATTAGTATTGCTGCTTTTAAGTACTTTTGATACCCATATGTGGGAGAAAAAACATGCAAAATAGTGTAGTCCTCGGATAACACCTGTAATCACACCTGTGAACCCCAAATAATGTCAGATTGATGTTAATGTATGAGAGATGCCATAAACATCATTGTTTCTTTGGAAATAATTGGAGTATCATCTTTTAAAATGCTGTTTCTGATATTGGCTTAAGCATTCAAATAATTTTTTTTCATCAGGATTAACTTTTTTCAAATTTTCCAGAAAAATCCATTTCATTAACAAGAAATTCTTTTACAAAAAAGAATTGTAGTTTGCTTTGTTATGCAGAATAGGGAATTTTTGTAACAAAAATTATGTATATTGCATACATGTATAGGGGGCGGGCTGATGTTATGAGTGAGGTGATTTTGAAGGAAACAAGGATGGCTCAGCCAAGATCGAGAGCAATCATTGAAATTAACACATGCAGTAGGGTGAGGTGAAATGACGGGATGGAAGAAGCAAATTTAACGATCATGTATAGAAGATATTTCCATGAAAATTTCATGTCAAATGTTGATTCATTACACATTTTGATGTCATGAAGCAGTGAATAAGAGCCATTGATTTTCAATGTTGGTTTTCAAGTAAGTTGAAGAAATATTGTAGGAAGCCCTTTTAATAAAATGCACATGGCAAGTCCCAACTGTCCACGCTTGACATTTTCACTTACACAGGAGTAAATAATTGCTATTACTAGTGAAATGACGGGTTCAGATCAGAAGATGAAGAATCAGAAGATGAAGAACCATGTTGATATTTGCATGCCAAATGTTGGTTCATTACATTTTGATATCATAATGCAACAAATAATTGACATTGTCAATGATGGATTGACGCTTGAATCAATCTGAAGACTGAAGAAACTGTATAGCAGGAAACCCTTTTAATGAAAGTCACATGTCAAGTTCCCTACTGTCTGTGCTTGACATTTTCATCTGTAGTGTACATGAATGAGTAATCAATATTGTTGTCAAGGTACAAAGACACTGAACAGATAATCACAGGAAGACCAAAGGTAACACGATAAAACAATAAATTCAAAGTATTACTGAGAAAAGGCCTTTTAATGTCACTTATTTTGTCTTGCAACAGTCATGTTATCATAGAGCAGTGTGTAGGAGTGTCAATGAAATAGACAGTGTAGAAGCTCAGGCTGTTATAGATAAACGATAATACGATAATGCCCCAGCATAGTAGCAGGGCTCTTTCAATCTTATTGTCATGCATACAAATTGTCCCTGGCTGACCATACTAATTTCAATGATTTCAATGAGCCAAAGAGATGCAAGTTGCTATTTCATTAAGCTTTGAACCATGTCTTTATATAAAGTGCAATTACTACCCAGAAGTAATAATCTAAAGATATAGATGTAACATTAAAAATGTGAATCAGGAAATTAAAACTAATCAAAATTCATTGAAAAACTGTGGGAGTGTCATGCAGATTTGCAAAAGGTAACCTGAAATCCACCACTTTAGCTTTGATGAGAGTCACATGCCAGTTAGGAACACTGTAAAATTTGAAAACTGAGTTGATGCAATAATTTGAGCTATCTGAGAATGTTAATAATTTTCAAGCTATGATAGCTCAATCCTATAAGTTGTCAAGGTATGATAGCTCAATGCTGTAAGTTTTCCAAACGAATCATAACATTAAGCTGTGAAAACATGAAAGCTTCAGTTGTTGCAGATAGCTTGACATCTCAGTCATGCCACATATAGCGCCATCTATAACAAGCACTTCTCATAAGACTGCATTTAGTTTTAAATAATTATTTACTTACAAGAAAAAATAACATTTATATTACACTATCTCAGAGAAAAAATGAGCAGCACGTCACTTTAGCTGGTTACTTTTTTATTTTTATCTCTCTTAAATTAATTTGTGGGAGTAATTAGATGCATGCTTTCACACGTCAACCAACATTTCCAAGTCAGAGTGTGTTCAAATATAGGCTTCTAGCACTGTATACCAACTGAGATGAGCCACAGGCCATGGGGATTTATTCACAAGAAATTGATTTTTAAATCTCCTTGTGATTAGTGTTGGGACGATACTATAACTATCGCGATACTTCATCGCCAATGCAGTCACAATACAACTATCGTGAGGAAAAATTATGCATGATATATCACGATACACTATTGCCAAAGGCAGCAAGTATCACGATAATCGCGATAGTAATTGTCTGCTTAAAAGCATAGTTCCGCTGATTTCTGACATGCATTTTAATGCGCATCACACCTCTATCTTGTGAGAAATCCATGAAAATCGCATATTTTTTGCTTCAGTTTTGTGAAATAGAAAAAAAAATTTTGCTCAACTTTCCTAATACTAACTTCATACAGCAATAATGTTGAATTGATACCATAATAAATGATGTTTTTCAAGCTTTTTCTGGTAATTTACCTATCGCAATAGTATTGTATCATGCACCTCAATTGTTGGCAATATATTGAATCGTTTCCTCACTTGATAGTATGTATCGTTCAGGTATTGTATCGCTAACTAAGTATCGTTTAAACTATTGTATCGCAAAATCCTCACGATACCCAACACTACTTGTGATGCAATGGTCTTTGTTGAATGCATCTTGGGCCTGTCCATGATGTGCTGAAATGAAGCATACTGGATCAGGTGGATCCCTTGAGAGATCAAACAATATTTCGGGATTACAGCCCATATTCATAAATAACTTTATAAGACAGGTCACTCAAATATAAATGAAAAACAACTAAAAATAAGTCAACACAGCTCAAAATTTTGAGTTGTGTCAGCTTGGATCAATAAGTCAACAAAACTCAATATTTTGAGCTGTAAGTCAACACAGCTCATTGTTTTGAGTTTTCTTAGCTTGAATACCTTAGTCAACATAGCTTAGTATTTTGAGCTATCTCAGCTCGGTATTTTGAGTTATCTCAGCTTAAAACATTAATCTATGTTAGCTCAATCAACTTGTGCAACCATCTCACTCAATCAATTGAGCTGAATCAGTGCCTCCGATTTTACAGTGAAGTTTTATGAAACCAACACTGCCTTGTATAAAATTCCAATTGACAAGGAAGAAGTAGACACCGGGTTAGCTGTCACCAACTTGTTTTTCAATATGTAGCTTTGACAAGTGGTAAATTTGTGGTGGATCCATCATGACCCAGCCAGTGCTTGACAGATTCAATATTCAAACCAAAATTAATGAAAATCCAAAGCTACTGGAGGTTGTATTTTGCTCCCATCCCCCCCCCCCCCAGTCATAAATTCTGAACGGTCCCTTAACAACTAAAAGATCATGAAAAGAAATCAAATTTTAAAATGAATCTTCTCCCAGGAAAAAAAGAAAATTTTGCTGGTCAAGTTCTTGCCATAGATAATCAAAATTTAAATCAAAAGATCTAGACTTTGTAATATGCAACTTCAATGAAATTCACAAGCCAAATATAAGAGGTTGACATTTTCATTTAATAAAGCTATGAATAATTGACAGATTTTTATCAAAAGACGGACTCAGAACCAGAGATGCAAGACAAAGCCAATGAAAGGCCCAACCAAATTCAATGAATCAAAATCTCTCTATGAAATTCACAGGACATATTTCAGACCTTTTCCAATGTATATAATTGATTTGCATGAGCCACCAATCGACTTCTTCTATTTATATGTATCAAATAAACAATAGATTGGATGATATTCACAATGCTATTGTTGCTAAACATTTTTCATGTCCTCACCCAAATCAAAAACACAGAATTCAATAAATTTTATTCAGTGAACTATAGTCACTTAGGTTGCGTGTCCATAGTATAGACCCTAGGTTTGTTGTGGAGGTATCAGGATCATTGTAGTGAAGAAGACCTCAGGGACTCATATGTTCCATTGAAAATACTAATTGCAATTAAGATCTTATTCTCTCTAATCTGCTTCAGTCAAATACAACCAATGCGATTAGCCAATCCGTTTGACCAAAACAAGTGCTCTTTAATTACTGCCTGTTATTTGAAAACCACATTATGTCTTACAGGTATAAAGAAACATATAATAAATTAATCCATTTTGCTAACTGGAATTGATTTTCAAATCTAATCAGCAACGATTAATCAGTTTGTCGTGAGAACTGTAGCGTGAAGCAATAAATTTTCTTGGATATGGGTCAATCATATGAGTTGAGGGGTGCCGGAAGGAACCGCGGGCGGCCGGGGCAGTTGGACGAAAAAGGGCAAATCATATTCGCGCCAATTTCATATGACAAAATTTAAATAGAGAGTCAATAATAATTTCAATATATACTTACTAATTTGTACCTAAAATTAGTAAAATAATTGCCCCCCCCCCGGTTGAGTTTATGCTTGAAATATTTCTGCAATTTTTTTGGCTAAGTCTACCTTTAAAACAGATCAGTCACATGCAGATGTACATCTAAATGAAATTGAGATCCTCGTCATGAGTTCCAGCAAATCGGGGCACAGTGTCTCCTTTTTAGGTAATCTGTGTGATCTGTGTGACATCAACTCGACAAGGGCTGAAAAAGAAAGAAAAATTATTTTTTCAACATATTGAATAGTTACTAATAGGGCTTTATATCGTTGCCGACATTCGATACGATACGTATCATCGATACACTTGATCGATACACGATTCGTACCGTCAGTCCGCAAATTCAGGCCCGATCCGCATTTTAGAGAATCCGCCTCCCGAAATAACAAATTTTTGGACCGGAAAGTTGATCTCACACTAGAGCGTTTTCAACATGTTCAATAGTTACTAATAGGGCTTTATATCGTTGCCGACATTCGATACGATACGTATCATCGATAAACTTGATCGATACACGATTCGTACCGTCGGTCCACAAATTCGGGCCCGATCCGCATTTTAGAGAATCCGCCTCCCGAAAAAACAAATTTTTGGCCGGAAAGTTGATCTCGCACTAGTGCGCACGTCAACATGACGAAGTTGGCGAGTTCAGTTCATGATTTTATGGATATTTTCTGTTAAAACTCGGCAATAAAACAACTTTTTTGGCTAGAAATTGCATTATTACATCGAAACGAAAGTGCTGCTTTGAAAACTGGTTCGGGAACCGGCCAGACTGTACCAGTATGGCCGGTATTTATCGAACCGGTATAGACCCCTGGTTACTAAAAGTTAAGTAATATTACTATACGACTCTGGACCCCAAAAATCTGAACTTAGTTAAGAGGTCCATTTATGCGAAATTCAGTAAATGTATGCGCCATAGCTTTCTAATGCAATGAGGTCACAACAAAAATATGGATCATTGGTGAATTAAATAGTTATCTATCATAAATAAGCAGCATAAATTAATTAACATGCATAAGTTCTGCATATACCCACGGATTGATCCATCGAATGTCTTGGAGTATGATGGTGATTCATGGGAGTTTCAATGACTTCTAACAGGCAAACTACACACTTCCAGTGCAACTTTTTCCACTGCAAGACAAAAAGAATAAAATGAATTATAAAAGTGGCAAAAATAATTCTTATTGTATTTTGGATAAAAAATATTATAATATCACTGAGATATCCATGAACTTGTTGGCCACAAATATAAGACTCTTAAATGACACAAGCAGGTGGTACAGTGACTGTTTTGTATAATCATTAAATATTTATGCATCTTTTGATTTATTTCACAGTCAATTCTAAATTGTTAATTATAAAAATTAGTAAGTTAGATCAAACATATTTAATTTTTAGTTTCTTGGATCAACTGACCCAAAAGACTTTCTACCCTTGAAAAAAAAGGTGCCGAACAATGAATTTTATTTGTTTGCAGAATGAAAGTCAAGATTTACTACAAAGTCTACAATTTTTTTGTCATCCCACAAATTGACCATAAAAAGATAACAATCAATTGCCAGGCCTAACAGGAGTTTATAAATACCTTATCAGCACAACAATTACTTATCGGATAAACGTCTAAGCATACATTCCAAAATGTAAAGAATATCTGAAAATCCAATGAATTAACTTTTCAACACAAACCTCTCAACTTACCCAGAGAGCTCTGTCAACACTTTTCACAATTTATAGAGATGTGTCAATGCAATGATCATATCTCATTGAGTTATAAGTGGTTATTAAAATTGCTCGAGGACACCGTGCATGCATTGCATGCTATTTTTCATTATTACCTTGTATTAGTCTTCAGTGAGTGAGTGAGTTTGTGTTTTACGCCCCATCAGCACTGGTGTGGGCTATTTAGAGGCAAGTATTAGTCTTCAAGAAGCAAAGCGGAATCTATGCTTGAAGGCAGCATATCCAGTGATCCATTAATGTTATATTATTCCCCTGAAAAATGAAAAATGTATGGTTAATTAAATGTAAGTTGATGTAGTACATAAAAACATTTTATGGACAATATCATAACTACATTATTGCAATTAATCAAAACTTCATCTTTTATCAAAGAGATCAAGTTATGCAATAAAACTTATAAAATTATAACAGTAAGTAAAATTAATTATTTTATGATAATTCTCACCATTTGTTTTATCAAGAGATCAATATGCAATAAAACTTTGTCACATGATTTATCGACATCACGTCATGACGTACACTTAATTATCGCCAATGTGCAAAATAGTGGACGTCCGTTGTTCCTGACCAGTGAAATTTTACCAAAAATTAATAATCACCATGTTAATTTGAGTGCCCTCCAAGTTGGACTAGGGCTTTCTGAAAGCCATTTCTCACGCTGATTATCACATATATCATATCTCAGCTTAATAGGCTATTATCACGCAACAGTACGTGACTGTAACACACAAATGGTTTTTCATTTGTCAGACTTATCAGTGCAGTAGGCCTTTAGTTTAAAAATAAGTAATTTCATTGTTAGAAAGGTTTAAACCTTCAAATCCATTTGTTTTGACATACCATGAAAATGTCATGTGCAGTGCAAGGTTGAGCCTGAGCAGTAGCCGTCACAAAACTTGCAGTTAGGGGTAGACTGGTTTAAAAACTATTAGTTGGTCGCATGCATATCATCCAGCTTCACCATGGAGGTCTGCTGCTGTCCTGTTGAAAATAAAGTGAAGAAGGTAGTCAAATTTAAATCAAGGCAATTTAAATCACATTTATTTAATGATTTTAAGGTGCAAATTGAAATCATGATGTATTTGATTTAAACAGATTTATTTGATTTAGATCACATAAAAATCACTGAATCTGAAAAAAAAAACATAGCCATATTTAATCTGAAGAATAGATGGCGCCATAATAAAATTATGTATATATACAACTCATCATGTCAAGGCCAGGACTGGAATTGTGAATGTCCTCATGTGACGGTTATTTCCCAGACTCATAATTAGTGGATATATGGTGCCCCAATGGGTTATTCTGGTATAAGTATAAAGTTGAAAATCAAATTAATTGAAATGGAAAATGCACACATTAAGGTTAATTTATGGACCTTTTGCAATACATCTAAATAGTATACCACAGTTATTCTCTGAATACATGCCATTGATCAAAATGACATAATTAATTCTCCTATGTCAGACAGTGTCAGAGAGATATGAATTTTGTCACTTTTCATCCTTGAAAACTAGTGAAAGGCTGATATTTCAAATAAATAAAAAAACATTGGCCTTTATTTACAATTACCCAAAAGCTGAGTAGTTGGCCAGGCCTGTTGTTGTTGTTGTTGTTGAAGTTCTTATGCTGCTTCTTCATCAGCCAATGACCACTGGTAATTTCAGTGGGCCTGCTGAGTTTACCCCTGCCGACTTGACCAATCCCCCCCCCCCCCCAAATAAACTTCTGACAGAACAGAGCCCCTGCCCCTATCTCAGTCTCTGGCTCTGATCAAACAGGTAAACAGTGAAACCCTTACCTTCAACGACTCTCTGCAACCTTCATTACTGCAAAATAGGTGAAAATCCCTTGTTAGTCACTAATGTTGGAATAATATCTGTCAGAATCATCCGATTTGAAAAATTTAAAGTTCTTCATGTGCATCTGCTTGCAATGACGCCGTTCATGCAGGTTCGAAATGTGCTCCGCGCACGAGAAAGAATCGCGAAAAATATTAATTTAATGAAATGACTGGATGTTTGATCAAGATTGGCCTTTGATCCACCTATGTATTTTGAAGACTAGTATTTTAGAAAAGCTATAATGAATGTATTTAATTGAGAAAGTCATTTAAGATGGAACACAGATATTGATGATGTCATTAACTTGAGTGGGTTTCCAAGGTGATTCTCCAGCGTTTTACTAGTTTGCTGGCTTATGTAATTCATACTCTGCTTAAGCCTGTAACATAGATTTCAGATGCAAACTACAAAAAATTAAATGCACATGATCCTAACTTACTTACACTACTCTAAAACATAGGACAGTTTATTTCATCATATTTGCATTTTTCTGTGAAATATGATGAAAAATCAAAGTGTGCAAATAATTTCTGTGTTGACTGTACTTCCTTGCAGGATGAAAACTACTGTTTTTGTGGTAGTTTAAGACGTGGCATCGAAAACAACAAATACATGTACAATGCCTTGGAATGCTATGAGTGCGCAGGAAAATTGACAGAGTTTTGTGGGGCATCAAGGTTCATGTCAGTGTACTATCTATGTAAGTAAACAAATACTTGTAATTTTTATTAACCAAAGGTCTATGACAAAAGGTAACGAATGGTAGGCGTGGTTTCTAAAGAGAAAAACTCCAGTGGAATACAATTTCGTGAAAGAAATTAAAAGACATTGATTCATCCAAGATCATAGGCCTACATGGTGCAACAACGTGGCAGCACTGTACATGCTGTACATGACTTCCAGTTTGATCAAAACATTGGCTTGGAGAAAGCGCATGTTTCAGAAAAAATCGATTCATATAAAATCAAAATGCTGTCAGCTATAGAAAATCACTTAGAACTGTGTGTGTAGTCACTGTGGACCAAACCTATGCAAAATGTAACCTTGAAACATCTTTGACATTTGACTAACAGCCTCTAAGTTTCAGTGTGAGTTTGCAAAAAAATTCTGTGTTGACAAGGCCATAGGAGAATTCAAATAAGTATCATATGATTTGTCTTGCTAGCCATTCCAAATAATAGATATCCCATGCAATATAGCTATAGTCTGTGAACAATTCCATACGGATAAATGCTGAAATGTTTCAATTATCAATTCTTGAGCAAAAAGTCCCTGGCTCTGTTAAGTATTCTTATGCTCTGACTGTGTTCAAAGGGGCCCTTTTACAAAATAGCTGCTGGATTGTCTTATTTAGCATTGTTTGGCATTGAATGTTTGTGGAAATCACCTGTTTCGAACCCCAGTTCATTGAAGTGCAGCAATTCATCTGTTAATTCCACATGTGTGGTTGTTGGACCATAGGCCTACAAGCTCCGTCGAGGAGATACAAACATGTAATCTTATAAGTTGCTCTTTTGTTCATCCAAACATACAGGGAATACCCCTTGACTTAAAATTTGTATGGTTTTAAAGCTGGTATATTGTGCATCTTTAATAATAATCTTTGAACAACTATTATATATATGCCAATTATATGTTTGTCACACACTCTTTTCTCTATTTTATGGTTAGATTGTCCTATTGGCCATTTTGGCCGGGCATGCGAAGACTGTCATTGTGAACCAGGCGTCTCCTGTGATGACCAGGGAATCTGCGAGGACCATAAATGTGCTGCCGGATGGACTTTGTCTGAGACTGGACATTGTGACATAGGTAAATGTTCCAACCAAATTTGCTCAATCATATGGTCCCCCATTTTCATCAGGGTTAACCTTAAACAGTTCCATGAGACTATCACTTTGTCAATAGGACTAAGGGGCCGACCAGACGATAGTTGGGGGTTATTGCTGTTACCCCCTGAGACAAACTTTTTTACAAAAGAATATTTTTCACGTGGACGCGTGACAAACTTTTTTTTCACAATTTTAACATTGTGGTACCGTAGCTACAGGTGGAAACAAACATTTCTTTTATTTTCATGTGCTAAACAAACTTTTCTTCTTTCAGTGTCAAATTGGAAACAAACCAAAAGCCATAGCCCACCCCCCCCCCGCTCCCCCCTCAAAGATCATCTGGCCCCTAACCCCGAAAAGGGTCTCTTCCGTTTTGCTGTTGTTATTTATTTTTAAGCCGATTTAGAGGAAGTCTTATTTGTCTCTGGCACCTTCATTGTCTTGCTAGTCACAAAACTAAAATTTTACCTTCCATCAATATCACTACTCTTTATATTATTTATAGACTCTGTATATATTTTCAGAATGTCCCAGACAGCACTATGGCAAAAACTGCTCAGAAGTCTGCAAATGTGATTTATGTGACAATTCAAATGGACATTGCCTCAGTGACTGTCATGAAGGCTGGACTGGACAGTATTGTGAAGATAAAGGTAGAGGTTTAGTCCAAAGTATTTGTTGCTTGGTATTTGGCTGAGTCTCAGAGAGTAGGGAATGTTGATGTTAAAGCCTTCATATGGGCTTCTATTATACCTCCACCATGAAAGCAGAGCTGTCATTGGATGAGAGCAACTTTTTTTTTTTCAATTTTTTTTTGTGAAATTAATTTTTTTTTGCAAAATTGTTTTTTCCCCAAAATGTTTTTGGAAAAAAATGAATTGCTTTTGTAAAGACTGATAATTACGCTGAATCAGTCCACAAAACAAGAAAAAAAACTCAAAACTAGTAGCCTAAGTTCAATGTTTGTGTCTGCATAATTATTCGGTATAATAAAACAAATATAGACTGACTATCTCGGGCAGTGGTCAAATCTATTTCCCTCTCGTGTATGTAAGGAAAACTATTTCCCTGAGCCTTCAGACTCGTGAAATAGTTTTCACTTACACACTCTCGAGGGAAATAAACTCAACTAATGCCCTCTTAACCAGTCAATGTTTGTATAATATGACTACTTTTTATATTTTGCAATTATGTAGTGATGTAGTATAAATTGCATTACATACCATCAACTAGACAAGGGTCAAAATTTGATAAGTATGAAATTCTTGTCTCTAGTGTTCAACAAGAATTCATGATGGCAGGAAGGCACATGGAAGACCTCTTGTTGTCATTGTCGTAGACAAGGATAGTGGCAAAACTTGAAACACAAAAAACATGTGGTAGAATATTTTTATCCCATCCAATAATAGCATTGAAGTGGCTAACCCCCTGAAAATGGCCTGTCTGCACCAACACTTTCTTTGAAAGATTGCATCACAAAAACTAGTACAGGATCCTGATTCAATTAAACTCTTTCGTAAATGGAGACTTGAGTGTCAGTCTTCTAAAATCTAGTTACCAATAGCTGAAATAATATTCTGCATAAGAGCAGGAGGTTGTTGTGTCAATGTCTCCAATATTGCGTCATTAGCATCACACCGGATTTGTTTCTTAATGGAAATTAAAGGGACAAACATTCTGTGAGAAAACCTTGTCTGACATTGTCTGAGAACCCTAGAAAATGATTGAACTATCTGTAACTCTGATGCTTCTCTGAAAATAGTCATCCAATAGGGGGTGCCAGTAACATTTTACCATTGACTAGCATCTGAAATGAGGTTTAGCAAAGACATTGGGCGCTGGAGGGAGTAGTGGACATCATCTTTATTATTCAGAATCCAAACTATTGATGAAACGAGTATTTTTGTTTGTGTTTGTAAATTTCTGTTTCAAGGATATGTTCTATCTCAATAACTATTGGTCATAGAGACCTGAAATATAGCTTTATGTGTGCAGAATAGCCACTTTCCCATATGTTGGTAATGCATTCTTCAGCTCTAAGTGGTACAGATTTCAAGTTATAGACATGATGCTAATGACACACATATTTGGCATTTTAATTGATCAAAATTCAGTTTCTCAAAAATAATTGGCACTAGAGACCTGGACCTGGCCCAAAATGTGCAAGCAACTTGCCTAATCATTGGCAATATATATTTTTTTAGCCCTAAGTGGTCAGAATTGTTTAGTTATATAGGTGTGATTTTAACGACAGTCAAAAAACATTTTAGCTATGTTTATCACTTCAGTGCAGATCAGCAGAGCATTTGGACCCTTGGACATGAATGTGTAGCGATAGCTGATTGTTTGACTTACCCAACGGAAGCTTTAAAAGGCTTTTCTGAAGCGAAAAATTTTCAAAATTTTTTCAGCTGAAATTTCAAGGTTTTCAAATTTTGACCCATTAACGAAAAATTCACCATCATCATTTACGAATACTGCCTCATTATGACACGAGTCATATGGATGATAATGAGACTCTTTGAGAACACTTGTTCAGGTTGTTTTAAATAAAGTCTGCCAGCTGCACCTGGAGGTGATTTGCACCCATCACAATGCTTTCGGGCTCAAATTAAATCTTCTCTTGCCAAACTTACCTAAGTGTGTGCACCAACATCAATGTACGTACATCATCTGGGGATTCTCTCTGACAGCCAATCCAAATCCAAGAGATCAAGGAGCCATCTGTTGAATAAACTGCAATCTAACTCTATCACATTGCCAACTTATAGTACGAATGGCTTGGCCAAAATGTGATCATTTCATGTGTTGTAATGTGTGGAGTCTGTGTGATTCCTGCTAATTTCTATATTTCAGTTTGCGAACCTGGATTCTTTGGTCTGAACTGCACCTTTCCCTGCCATTGCAATTCCTCATGTGACTTGGCTTCTGGTTATTGTCCAACTGAATGCCATAATGGTTGGGAAGGTTTCAATTGTCAAACGAAAATACAAGGTGAGCATGTCACTTGTATTTTTAAAAGAAGATCTAACTTATGCCCTTGCTGCGCGAAATGTTACAAGTATTTCTAAAATGTTGAACAGCGGTACCAATTACCCTTTAAATCAACTGAAAGACATCAATGATTTGTTAAATTATCTTGCAGGTTGGGTACATTATAGACCTGCATAACTACAATAAATAGTCATGTATATTGATAGCTCAATAGTATTTTTACCACCTGAGCCACCAGCCTCTTTTTGAAAATCTCTGGCCTTTCTAATTGATATGACCACTTTTTCCTTTTTAAAGTTGAATCCCACAGAATACAGCTGCTCCACCTATTGTACTCCACAGCTCAACAAAAATACCCCAGCTGGTGGCTCCCCCGCTTTGTCAAATTGTTCATATGCATTGGAAGAGCCAGAGAATTTTGAAAACAGGGGTGGGCTCACTTGAAAGCTGCTGGCTCAGCCAGGAATAATGGCACTAAACTATAAATGAACACATTTTGGGTCGATATACAGGTCTATAATTCAATCCAACTTTCATAAGAATTTGAGAAGGAATCTTTGAGATATCCAAGTTTATTCTAAGGGGGACTTATTTTTGTTGAACTGTTTTTCATAATTTTCACATATTGTACACTACGTATCTCTCAAGAAACATCGATAACCCCTCTTCAAAGACATGTTTTTCAATAAAGTGTATTTTCAGCTATATTCCTTTAATTTTTCATAAATATTTCATGGATATTGTTTGAGTGACACTGCTTTTCGCTATAAATTCCACACTCTTTTAGTATGTTTTTAATGTAATGACATAAGTTTTTAAAAAGATCATAGTTTGAAAATTATGTTGGATAGCCCCCCTATTTTTTTTTACGTTGAAAAGCTTTCTTTTTGAAGAAGTTTTTGGCAAAGTTTCATGAATATCTCATGGATTTTAGATTTCTTGCTAAGTGTGGGATTCAACTTTAATCTAGGCCTATTTAGTGGACACCAAATAATTCTTTAGAGATGTTTTTGCTGTTTGGATTCTTATGGTTACATTTGAAATCAATTTTTTAAAATGGAGATTGCACACCTTTTGGGAAACCTACAGTAGAGCGGGGTAAAGTTTGCAAGCCGGGGGAAAGTTGGCCGCCTATTTTAACCCACTTATAATGGCAGAAAAGCCATCTTTTTTTACTGAGATGTGATTCTTTGGGAAATGTGCCACCTGCATCCTTGAGGATAGTTGGCATTTCTGCATTTAAGTGGGTTAAAATAGGCGGCCAACTTTCCCCCGGCTTGCAAACTTTACCCCATTTTACGGTAACATTTTCGAATGAAGGCCATTGAAGGGTACCTGCTCTTCTCAGACAGAAATGATTTAATGAAGCAAAATGCATATATATACACAGTCCTAACATGCAGGCCTACAACTAGTCAATTTTCATTAAAATCTAAAACATTTATTAATCATTGCAGTTTTCTTTGCTTATTTCTTCTTACTGTTCAGTTGAAGTTCCACCCAGCAATTCAACATCTAACACAGCAGTGATAATCTTGGGTACTTTGGTCGCCACGTTGTTTTTGATATGGATTCTCAGCTTGAGTGTCTATGTGCGAAGGTAACTGTTGAAATAAGTTTTGTAATTGGTATAAACTCCCCAATGGGCATGCACATCTATACATCGCAGCAACATTGTGATAACATTATGATTCTGGTGAAAAATGATATTGAATGAATGGTAGCAATATCAAAATACAACGTTGTGACAACATCGTGACAACATTGTGACAACATTGTGTCGAGATTGTGACAACATTGTGACGACATTGTGACAATAATATGACAACATTGTGACTACATTGTGACAACATTGTGAAAAAATTGTGACACATTGTGACAACATTGTGACACATTGTGACAACATTGTGACAACATTGTGACAAATCTCAATGTTGTGTTCACATTATGGCAACATATTTCTACTAATATAGTACCATATATCTCAACGTCATTTATAAAAGAAGAGCCCTCCATCAATTGGCAATGTTGTGTTTACGTTGAGTGCCCTTGGGGATCACTTTCCTTGAAGTTTTCAAGAAAATTTTCCAATGCAATCACCTATGCCATGACATTTATTTGCTTGTTTATTTTCTTCCAAAGAAGGTACATGGTTGGACCAACCACAAGCAGACTGGAGGAAGACAAAGACACGAGGAGCACCCAGGATATCAATCTTCCGGGCTTGGAGAACACTACACATCCCATATGACCATTTGTAGAAATTCCTGCCGGGGAATGTTGATAGGCAAACCAAGCCTAACCTTCCTAAGGACATCCAGGGTGAAGACTGATGGAATGCAATGTGTTCTTTAGTTGTGATTGCAAACAAGATGTAATTATTGGCCCACCTGTATTGAACTCTAATATTCCTGTGAATTGAATGCATACTTTAAAAACCACTTCAATGGTATTTGTTAATTATGCAATTGTAAACGTGTCACAGTGTAACCAGCAAAGCAAAACAGGATTAAAGTAACAGTTTGTGGTTTTACACTTCGCCAACAAAACTACAAAGCAGTCTGGTGAAAATGAGAACTGCATGCTGCTGCCACATGGCACAAAAGTTAGTTTTGTATGCTTCAGCATTGCAGCTCTAAGGAAATAGTGTCAATTTCATAGCACATTCACAAGTTTCTATTCAACATTGAGATTAACCAGAGTAAGACTCGCCAATCACAATGCTCTAAGGAAGTAGACAAGGCCATAAACAAACTCAGAAACAGCTCTGGTTTCTTCCAGACAAAATTTTGTGAGTTCCCCACAATGGGTTGGTGTGGACCGCTCCCTGGAGCTCGCAGAATAGCACACTTGCCACTAGATGGCAACACATGACAGCATATGTTCAGATCTGCCAAGCTGGAAAAATCAGTGGCAATGAAACAGCAGTCCACTAGTAGACAGACTACAAACAGTAAACAGAATTTTTGAACTTGGCAGCTCCATATCAAATCAAATTTCGACCAGAAGCATGTTCGAAAGCCAGCTGTGATTGATTGCTTGCTATCCTATTAAACATACTTGGTTGAATTTCAGGTTATTTTTCGTGTCACCAAAGAAACAATCTCCCCCCCCCCCCCCCAAACATAATGCCTCAGTTTTTGCAGTGGTATTATTGGCTAATCTGACCATGACATAAATGCAAGGCTATGATGAAGTTGTCCACAAGAAATGATATTGGCCAGTTTGAGCTATGACATCATAGCTTGCACCAGAGAGACTTCAGCTATGATATAACAGGTCAACACTATGAAAAAAATGATTTCCTCAGAGCAATTGCTAGAGCTTTTATTGTTATTGTCATGAAAAACAAAAAAATTCCAGCCACAAAGAAAGCTGCACTCTTAAAAGTATTTGTTTAAAAAACAGTTTAAAACAAATACATAATTTTGGACATTTTTACTTGGCGTCTCACCACTCTGCGATTCGTCGCACCATCATATTCTATTAAAGTTCCACACAAACATATTGTCACAGGTTTGCAATTAAAAATTCAACAACAGTACTGGTCATAAAACTATGCATTTAATTAATGGGATTAATGGGATATGGGTGTCCAATTCAAGCGTAATATTCTCGCAATCATATACAACAGTATGATAGAGAACACATAACTTTTGAAGGAAAACAGACTGGGACTTGCTTTAACATATTGTAGCTTATTTATTTGTACCTAAAATTATTACCGTAAACCTCTTGGCCTGAATTATTATATTAATCATTAATGATTCTAGGACCCCAATGAAAATAAGTCCCACTTGGGACTTATTGGGTGTTACCATGGGAAGATGTTTCTATTTTTTTTATCTAGACAAATGGTCTACAAAAAAACTATTAAAAATCAAATCATCCAACATCATGTTTTTACTGTAACTGTATTATTGCATCTATATGTATATATATATCATTCATCTTCCTTAATAAAGAAAATCAAATCAAATCAAAAGGTTTCGAATTCATTTCCTAGCTGACAACTTTTTCAATTGGATGCATGTCTCTCAGGTGGCAGAATTCTGTCTCGTCACATGTCGGATGTCTTGGGTGCTAGTTATTTCTGTGTTTTCGTACAGTCTTGTAGTAGCTGGTCCAACCATATACTTTCTGTTAGGAGGAAAACAAATAGCAAAAAAAGTATGATAGTGATGAGAGCTATCGTGCCGTAAAATTGTAGTGAAATCTTAATAGAAACTGAAATGCCGATGCTAAAACTAATTGCAATAGTTACCTTCTGACGTAAACAGCCAAGCTGGTAATCATTGTCAAAAGCAGCACAGCGACCAAAGTGCCCAAGACAATCACTTCAGTGTTAGGAGATGTTGAACTATAGTGTGGAATTTCAGGTGGATTCTCTGTAACATCAAACACAGAACCACAGAGTAGGAAACAAAAAGACAATAGTTAAAAGAATTTTTCATAACATTTTTGCCAGGACTTTTTAGCACACATCTTCTCAAATAAAAGTTAATTATTTACCTTGTATTTTTATCTGACAATTGAAACCTGTCCAATCATCAATACATTCAGTTGGACAATTTCCAGAAGCAGAGTCACAAGAGGAATTGCAATGGCAGGGAAAGGTGCAGTTCAGGCCGAAGAATCCAGGTTCGCAAACTGAAAATTTATAGAAATCAGCAAGAAGTTTGTGTAGTGACGATACAGTTTCAAAATGTGTGGTTTTTTTTATTCCCACAAAAGAAGAATGTAATATGAAAGCTCTTCAATATCACCAACCCTCAGCCAAAAACCAAACAACTGATAATATGAAATACAAATCTTTACCTTTATCTTCACAATACTGTCCAGTCCAGCCTTCATGGCAGTCACTGAGGCAATATCCATTTGAATTGTCACATAAATCACATTTGCAGACTTCTGAGCAATTCTTGCCATAGTGTTGTCTGGGACATTCTGAAAAAAAAAACTTAGTATATAAAGTGAAAGTTACATAATAACTTGTGAGTGCACACTTTTAAACACCTTTAGGTTGTTTCATAAAAACCCAAAATTAATATAATAATTTCTGAAAACTTTTCAGAATCTAACTTAAAGTAGCATAACTTGTCTATAGATATCTACATGAAGCTATTCTCGAGATGTACATCCCAATGACAAACAACTGCCGTTACTGTGAGACAGTGACTCAGCGAGCATGTATAGAGCAATCTGCTGGTAACATTTACCTTTGTCACAGTGTCCAGTCTCGGACAAAGTCCACCCTGCTGCACATTTATGATCTTTGCAGATTCCACTGTCATCACAGGAGACGCCTGGATCACAGTGGCAGTCTTCGCAGGTCCGACCAAAATGTCCGATTGGACAATCTCAACAAAAAATAGAAAAAAGGTATGTGCACGTGAAGACAAGCATACACGCTAAAAAAATTCAGACAAAATTGGTTTTTTAGATTCAAAATGGTTAAAATTCATGTTGGTTTTGCATTGAAATTTGGTTTTTCAAAAAACCCTTTTGAATCTAAAAAAACAATTTTGTCCCGACATTTTTTAGAGTGCATTAAATAGCTAGTCCCAAAAAAGAAAAACGGCCTGCAATTTGACAGAGAACGTACCACCTCAAATTGTGCTATCATCCAAAAGAAAAAACCTGTACGTAATTTTAGAAGATTTAAAGTTGAATCCCACAGAATACAGCTGCTCCACCTATTGTACTCCACAGTTCAACAAAAATACCCCAGCTGGTGGCTCCCCCACTTGGTCAAATTGTTCATATGCACTGGAAAAGCCACAGATTTTTTAAAACAGGGGTAGGCTCACTCGAAGGCTGCTGGCTCAGCCAGAAATAATGGTGCTAAACTATAAATGCACACATTTTGGGTCGATATACAGGTCTATAATCCAATCCAACTTTCATAAAAATTGGAGAAGGAATCTTTGAGATATTCAAGTTTATTTTAAGGGGGACTTATTTTTGTTGAACTGTTTTTCATAATTTTCTCATATTGTACACCACATAACTCTCAAAATACATCGGTAACCCCCCTTCAAAGACTTGTTTTTCAATAAAGTGTACTTTCAGCTATATTCCTTTAATTTTTCATAAATATCTCATGGATATTGTTCGAGTGACGCTGCTTTTCGTTAGAAGTCCCACACTTTTTTAGTATTTTACTGTATGTTTTAATGTAATGACATAAGATTTTGAAAAGATCATAGTTCGAAAATTATGTTGGATAGCCCGCCTATTTTTTTTACGTTGGAAAGCTTTCTTTTTGAAGAACTTTTTGGCAAAGTTTCATGAATATCTCATGGATTTTAGATTTCTTGCCAAGTGTGGGATTCAACTTTAAACATAATTAACCTGGCCCTTTTAGGGGATATGCAATCGACATTGTTTTGTTTTTTTAGTTTTTTGCACCCTAATATTTACATAGTATTATTATGTATTCAAAGATCATTACTAAAGAAGCACAATACCAGCTAAACCACGCCCTGGACACCCGCGTGGGTCTCGGGGCTTAGCTTTACCATATAAATAACAATAAATATTTTCTGGCCTCAATTTTCAATTCAATGACCAATTAAAGGATTACATTTTTTCATCTTCTTGACAGAGCTTACCTGCTTACAGGCGTGCCATCCATGTGAACACATATTTAACAAAAATTAAATGAGTGTCATTTAATTGCACTTTTGAATGTCTGTTCTTCCACAGCTACATTTAAGCTATGAACCTTTGGTTAATCATATTTAAAAGACTATTTACCTACATAGTAAACCGACATGTGACTTGGTCCTCCACAAAATTCTGTCCATTTTCCTGAGCATTCGTAGCATTCCATGGCATTGTACCCATTTTCCTCGTTTTGAACACCGTGCACAAAGTTACCACAAAAGCAGACAGCTTCATTCTGTGAAGAAGTATATTGTTCTTGGTACAAATTATTTTTAAAATGCATATTAACTATTTGAAATTCATTCTGGATCATAATGCTAAGCGGAAAAAAGAAAATTGTGTTTTTGTGATAGGGTTCCTTTAACGTCATATATAGTATAGTGTGTTGGGTATAATAGGTTGCTCCTAAGCACTTGGATTGGGGGCCAGCCCTTTAGCTCTACCGGTTTGATAGCACACCTTTAAGGGGACAGTATTACGTGTATAGTCACAAACTTTTTGGGGGGACAAACAACATTTGCCCAAATTTCAAGTTCCAGATTTCATCCAATTCCAAGGGTCCTGTCTTCAGAACCATTGATACTGTAGAACGGGGTAAAGTTGGCAAGGCGGGGGAAAGTTGACTGCCGAGTTTAACCCACTTATTGGCAGAAATGCCAACTTTCTCACTGAAGCAGGTTTCTTTTGGAAATTTCAATATGATATGATATATCTGTTTGGGTGCATCTGATCCCCCTTAAAATGCTAAATTTTGTCACATCCCTTCTGACTTTTTGTTGGTGGTGAGGTTCATAGAAAGGAGTAATTCTGCCATATTTCATCCATTTTGAAGTTTGCCTAGGGGTGGCTGATTTCATTTGAAGATCGCAAACTCTAAAAAGCTAAGAAAATGCCAAAAATCCTCATATTTTGTGAATAAGTAGAGGGATTATTATCATGGAAATTTGTGGGGACCCTCTTAAAGCATGCTCATTGTCTCCAGAAACAAGGAAAATATTACCAAACCTAATTTCAAGGCTTATTCCAGCTGCTACTGGCTTAAATGTCAAACCGCATCTATTTAGATGTCAAATATCGTATTTGCCATAAATATATGAAAACTATTGACTTTATTTCATATAAATGTAATGACATTGAATACAAAAATGGATAATCTCAACATTTTTAGCATCAATTCCAATTTTGTAGGTTCAATGGTTATTGAGATATGGCCTTTTGGGTGAATAATACTGAATATTCATTGAAAAATTACAAAATAAACTCATCTCTTGAGACTGAGATTTGAAAAAAAATTTATATTATGAGAGACAATAATCTGGGACGGTCCTGAAAATACATAGGCATCACTTTAAAGAAGTGGAAAGATGTTCTAAAAATATATTCTGTATGTCTATTTTATCTTCTCTGTTAACTTCATCAGTCAGTAGGCCTACCGTTGCCATTCACAGGAAAAATTTCAGTCACGATAGCATGTGACTTTAAATTGCTGAATGCTGTTTCAGGCTTCAGTGTTGGAGAAAAATACAAAGCTGTTGAGGCTCACATAAATTAATCTGCTGCTCACAATAAGAGAATGGCAACTATAGGCCTACTAGCTGATGAAGTTAACAGAGAAGATGCTATTAGGAACCCTTTTGCGTCAGCGACACAAGACTTAATTTTGATACGATACGATACAAAACGATACAATACGATACGATACGATAATACTTTATTGAATCATTGAAAACAATGAAACTCATTTGATTTGCATGGCTCTGAGTTGGGTGTGGCAAATATATTGAAATGCTATTTTATTGAGGATGAAATAGACATGCAGAATAAATTTTTTATGCTGTATGAGAAAATTTAATCAGAGAAAAGATTCACAGCTGTCACATGAACATTCAATGTCTTTGTTTGAAAATTTTCAATAGCTATGGAATTATTACTGGACCTTCCATGTGTTCCAGCCGTGGCAGGTCATGTCAAACCTGTTAATCCTTTCTAGCAGAAGGATACACAATCTAGAGGCTATTACCAAATAATGCTCTGTCATATTTTATCACTGGGAGGACTTCAATGACTTTTTGAATTCCAAATATATTTCCAAAGGACACATATAGCCTGCATGCAAAGTGTTTCTAGTTGCAGCATTAGGATTAGGACTTCACATTACTTCCCAGAGTTCCTCGAACCAGTTTTCATAGTATAACAGAGATGGTACCTAGAAGGTAAAAGGGTACATGGACCATACCAAATATGACCATTCCACACATTTTGAGTGTATTTGCAGCTCTCTATGTGGAAAGGTTGTTGAGATATAGCCCAAAATTCCGAAAATGGCCACTTTTTTAATGTAAAATCAAAATTAGGGGGTGAACCGGTGTAAGAACATCTTCAATTGACCTGGAATTTCACGGGAAGTCTTCTGGACTCCGTCCACAACTTTTGGGAAGGTTGGGCTGTGATCAGTAAAACTTTGTCGAAATTTGGTACGGCCTAGCATAGAGTCATTAGAAAAAGCCTCATTTCTTGTCAGAAAACAACGACTACCAGTGCTTAAAACGCATGAAAACATAGGTTGTTGGCATTCATTTTTAATGTACCTCTAATATTGGCCAAGTTACGGAGACCTGCGGTTTAATGATCGAAAAACATAAATATTGTGTAATTTTCAATTGCAATCAGCCACCACTAGACCTTAATGGATTTCAATGAAATTTTAGGCTTTTATTCAGGACACCAAACCTCTACCCCACAAAAAAGTCAGAGGTGATCCAACTATGTAAGGGGGTTAGATGCACCCTAATATCTGTTTAATCGCCAGATTTTATTGCGTTTTTGTTCAAATTTTTAGTTTCCACCAAGTTTTGATGTGAGACAAATAGTTTCAGTCTCAGACTCACAGACAAATGATATACTCACGTGAATCCCAACATATTGCACCAATGATAGCCTGCAGTACACCGAGCAGACGTCAAGTGACAGCCATTTTTCCAAAGGGTACATGTATGCTGAATAATTCCTTCCTAGTGGATAACCACCCATGTAGTAGCAGCCTACATAACGTTTATGCCACTGAATATCAACTGAAATAGCACACAAAATTTCGGACAGAATATTATGAATATGAACTGATGAAATTTTAATTCGCAAATTATACTATATAATATCCTTCTGCAGCTTTGTTGTGTAAGTAAATGGTTCCCTTTTATGCCACTTTCGCAAAGCTATGAGTTGTCCCCCGAATGATTTCCCGGGATAATTAGCATATTATTTGATTGCTGACCGGCAGAATTTTGTAACAGCTCCTCAAAATCATAGTAAGTGACAAAAAATTTCAAAATTTCGGGTCTAGAAACATGTATACCATCACGCATCTCCTGACCTTTAATTTGGAGGGAAAATTGTCAAGGTCTCAAGAAATTTTGGTAAGCGCTCTACACTCAGTGGCGGATACAGGGGGGGGCCTAGGGGGCCCGGGCCCCCCCAAACCACCAAGATAAAGCAGGCCTGCGAATGTCGAAACACGTCCGAGCCCCCCTAGACTATCGTGTCTGGATCTGTCACTGACACTGATAGATCTATACACATAGAGTTGATATCGATCAACCAAATCTGCTGAACTATACAGGTCGAGCCTTCTGGTCGTCAACCATATAAAGAGTTTTGAACATGCTCAAAAAATTTAGTGACTAAATGTAGACAAAATACAACATAATAAAAATATTGATGTGTGTAGAACAGTGGACACACTGGACAACGTGACCTACATGTATTTGAAGGTGTTTGGCGTCAATAAGAATAAATGGTCAATATTTGAAAAATTATTATTATGCGTCCTAACCTTAGTTATAGATCAAACCTTATCTACCTGTAGGTCTCTGATTACAGGGTGACCCACCTCAACTTGTGCATGACTTTAACATTTTACTGAAGACAACAAAAATGAGACAGGCAATTTTTGAAAACATATTTGTCGAATTAGTAGTAATGGCTGTTAAATAAAGTGAGTTACAAGCCTCTGCAGTAATTCTATCAAAAATGACAGGCAAGTGAAAATGTGTCGCTGTTTTCTTTTGTGCCGAAAAATCTGCCGAGAATTCAAAGTGCACCAACATCAACAAAGTCCTCCAAAACTGCCTGAGATGACTTTGATATGCAGAAGGAGGTTCTTGGGGAAGGGAATGGATGGTGTTTGTGAGATTTAGGGTCCAGTGTATGTTACCAAGTCAGAAAATTTAGAATGACAACCAGTCGGAGACAAACAAGTCAAAATATGGCAAAAAATTAGCATTACCAACAGTCAGATAATTTCCAACACAAAATAGTAAGGTATTATGATTGTCAGAGACAATAGAAACGTAAAACACGACACTCAGGTTATAAAAGCTAAGAGAAAAATTCTAGCAACACTTCTACCAAAATCCATTTTTGTTGTCATCCATTAAGTCACAAATTTCCATCCCTCAAAATCTGGTCTTCTTTTCACCAACATTTGTGATGGAAACACATGCTTCTTTAATACTGCCAGGCGTAGAAGATTCCCCTCAACAAATTCACTATGTCATTTGGCCTAATAATCCAAGCCAAAAGTTCTGAAATGCGTGACCTTGACCTACTTCTGTGACCTTGGTGGCCATATTTGTGAAAAGCTAGTGTACACGATAACTCCACTTATATTGACCCAAGGATCACCAAATTGACAGGGATTATGTATCACCGTGAGACCTTGAATGAGTTTTGACATGAGTGACCTTGACCTACTCCAAATCTTGAAAAAGCACTGTTTCCATGGCCGAGGGTAGCACTTGCCTCAGCAGGTATTTTTACTGTTGTATTCTCACATTATTATTATCTGCCATGTGTGATTTTTTGTATGAAAATCGGTTGTTCAAAAGTCTTTGATGTGTTGTCCTCAATGGTGGCTCTGTCTGGAGAGTATTGAATTTTACATTCAACATTACTGAGCAATTACTGCTGTTGATATTAAGCTGAACATACACTCTGGACTATACCAAACCAAACATTTTGGTTACAATTATTTGAATCCTTACTTTCATTGGAGTATACACTCATGTCATTTTGACTTCCACATATTTGCGATAGATCTGCACAAGGCTCATGACAATGTGCACTTCTGTACGATTCCTGGTCTGGAGGAAAAGCATTGAAGCAAAAGCAGTATCTCCCCTGGAATAGAGAAAATGTGTGAAATCAGAACATGCATCTGATATGTTAGCGCCAGAAATGTGTGCTTTCTAGCAGTTTTTAATCTCTTTCCTATACTGAAGACTGATACAAATTGCGCAATCATGTTAATTGGTTTAATCTCAAAATGAATGCAAGACACTTGGGTGCTCTACAGCAAAAGTCAAACATTTTGATTCTTCTTCAGGGTGACATAATACTTAAATGAGTGACTGCTATTGGTTGAGTGAGTCACAGCAAATTAAACTGTAAGTTTGTCTTGCTGTTATAATCCAGTCAGACAGCCTCAGAATACGATATTCTGAGCCACTTCAGTTTAGCTCGAATCAATGCTTTTGACTTCAGCTGCAAGTGTTCGTAAATTCAAACATAGTCATCAGGCCTTTAGATAGTAAGTTAATGTACCATCTTAAGGCTTCCACCAGGCGACCTCACATAGCTTATGCCCGAGTGAGAGTAGATTTTCGTTGAGCAAATCCTCATACACTCGGAAATGCTCCCCTTTGCTTCTTCCTCATCCATCTCAGCCAAGATGTGATCTGTAGCTTGGTATTTGTAGCAACCAGTGTACCTGTCATCATCTGGAACTGTTAAGATGTTGACAATTTACAGTGGATCTACGGTAGTAACGGTAAGGTCAGACATTTGGAGGTGTTTTCTTGAGTTCGACACTTGATTGGCAAATTGTAGGCCACCTGTCACTGTACTTGGTTCCAATATTTGGCCAAATTTCCCTTTTCTGTTGTAGAGTATAAGTATTAGTGGTTTTTAATAGCACCGAAGATGGGGTAAATAGTCCATTTTTCTCCTTATTTTCAGTAAGAAGGGTACAGTGTATGGCATGTATGCATCTTGATACTATTTCATCAGATTGAAAGTATCTGGCATGTGCAATCGACTTACCTTCTATTCTATGAGCTCTATCTATTTTGTACTGAAACAATATATAATACCCCGGCACATGTCCCACATACCGGACCAGTGCCTCCCCTAGGTCCCCCCATATGAACTTTCCAACTGTGGTTAAAATATACAATTAGTATAGTTTGTGTCCCCCCCTGCTCGAGACCCCCCATTTACGCCACTGCCCATTGTATAAGTGGCTTATGAGGCAAAAACTATCTGATAATGTTCAAAGATATTGTTCCTAAGATATCAAGCAACTGTCATAAATGCTTAGTCTACTAGATAGAATACAGTGGTGCATGTTTAGACCCCACAAGGAACTTGTCCAAAGAGGCAAGGCTGCTCACACTTCTCACCCTGGGTAGCTACATATCTGCCTTAAAGACTGCCAGTGATCCGTTCACCCCACAGGAACTTGTCCAAAGAGGCAAGGTTGCTCACACTTCTCACCCTGGGTAGCTACATACCTGCCTTAAAGACTGCCAGTGATCCGTTCACCCCACAAGGAACTTGTCCAAAGAGGCAAGGCTGCTCACACTTCTCACCCTGGGTAGCTACATACCTGCCTTAAAGACTGCCACTGATCCATTCACCCCACAAGGAACTTGTCCAAAGAGGCAAGGTTGCTCACACTTCTCACCCTGGGTAGCTACATACCTGCCTTAAAGACTGCCAGTGATCCGTTCACCCCACAAGGAACTTGTCCAAAGAGGCAAGGCTGCTCACACTTCTCACCCTGGGTAGCTACATACCTGCCTTGAAGACTGCTACTGATCCATTCACCCCACAAGGAACTTGTCCAAAGAGGCAAGGTTGCTCACACTTTTCTGGACGTTCTTCTTGCAAGCTTGACATATCTTCCAGGCACAAGCATTCAGTAGAGAGTACTGTCTTCAAATAAAAAATTGAAATCGACCGTGAAATTACTACACTGGATAATCAGTGCAATGTGTTAGGCAGGTTTCAAACTATGCTGGTTAATGTCTCGATAAATGGCAAATCGAAATAAAACCATGCAAGATATTTTTAAAAAGCATTTGGAATTTAGTGTGTAATACTGCATTATATGCTGTTATAGTAGATCATGAGGGTAATATCTAAAAATTAATGGATGTTGTTTACCTTTGAAGCAATAGCAGCAAATTTGAAGTCAAAAGTGAAGCAAGCTTCTATACAAGATGGTCGTGGAGGACCGTTGTTATGCGTCACATTGAAATAATCAACATGAAGTGACGGAGTGTAGCATCCTACATATCCTAAATCTGTAAGATAAATTAACTTGGAATACATTTGGATGTCCTTTTCATTTTCCAAATTTAAATGATTGCCACTTACCCGATTAAGGACCTTGTCAATTGAAGGTATTGATGATTAAAAGTAATTTTGTTAAATTTTCCCTTTTACAAGATTTTGTTTACCCACTCACTAAATGTTAGCTATTGATATACCATCGCTGTGCGAATTATTAATTTTTTTTACAACTAATCCAAAGGCCAACCGCAAGCAGAGGGTCTCAAGACCATTAAAAACTTAATAAATCCAATAATTGTGTGTTTTTTAAAAGACAAATACGATAATAAGGCTTTACTCACCACTGGCGGACAGGAATGATGATGTAAAAAAATTGAAGATGAAGCCGAGAGGAATAGCAAAGCGGCCTGAATGTATTTCCATGTTTAAATCAATGAGGGAACAACGAAATCACTTGCTTTATGTTATGTAATTGGCCAAGCCAATAATAATATTCATCTGAGATAGGCCTATCTTGTTCATTACATTTGATTGGAGGAAATGTTTTCTACCTCATAACCGGTAAAACAATATAGCACTGATTGGTTAAGATTATCACTGTTGACATACCAAAATGTTTATTTACTTGATCACACAGAAACAAGGTGAAAATAAGTAGCAGTAACTGCATAAATTATGTGCCAATCAATATTAATTTCTTCCGCGTATAAGATTAGCATATATACTTGATATTATAATGAACTTAAAAAGCCAATCCTGCTAAAACGGAATTGTTTTTCTTTAATTTCTAAAAAAGACCTGATTAGAAAGACAACAAATGCAAATAACTTGCCACTGCGAGCGACTTGGCATCTAACCAATAATTTCATTTCTTGCACCGTCAACTCCAGCACTACGCGGGATCAATACAGACATAACTTGCCCAGTCCCACACCTACATATATGGAGTTAACCTGCCCTGTTTAGGTGTTGTTGTTTTTTTCAGATCAGATATCACAGAATTTCCCTAATTGTGACAGAACCAGGGAAAGATATCAAATTGCAGGGAAGGATACCAGCTCCAGCCAATCAAAAATATGGATCATGATATCCTTCCCCTGTCTTTGCCCAATCAAGCACTGAGTTGTGATATCCTTCCCTGCCTCCATAAAATTAATGTGGCCTAAAGAACAACATTCCATCCAGATACGGATCTTTGTAAGGAACGCTATAACACATTGCTTGGTGATAATATACTTTTTGGTGAAGATATAATTATTAAAATAAATAAACATCGTAATACATGAATATCTCATCATATGATGACCAGCTGACAGCCAGTGGGCAAGTCCCCTTCAATTTGAAGATTTACCGAAGCCAAACATTCACAAATTGCCTATTTTAAAGAAGGTAATAATTCGATCAGCTTGAAGTATTGTCTTCACTGCTTTCGAGTCTAATATCCATGGTGCTCCTCATTCCTGTGTCTTCTTGCAGTCTTCCAGTAGGTGTGACCATGTACTCTATGCTGGAATGAAATTGTATGTAATGGTTTCACTGAGTTCTGACAAAGCCAGAGTGCTCAAAAGACATTTGAGGAAGTGAGGTACAAATTGAAATAAGCAATATTTACCTTTTCACAAAGACAGCCAAACCTACAACCATCAACACAAGCAATACTGCCACCAAAGTACCAATATTATCTCGATACAGCGCATTAAGGTGCGTCAGAGGCGTAAAACACAAATACCCAATATTATCACATCAGCTGTGGTGGTGCTAGGGCTCTCTCAATCTGGTGAACATCGCGCCTTTATTGGAAAAAGATGACGGATTTATTTGCTAATGGGAGAAATTAAAAGCAGCTGTATGTTATGATAGTGCTATGTTTGGGCTGCTGCCAGTCAGAGCATCTTGCTGTGATAACTGACAGGGCATTTTTTGTCATTTTGCGAGTCAACCACATCTCTTCACTGTAGGGGAGAGTGGCACACAAAAATGCCGCACCATGAGCCATGGCCCCTACAAAACAAATGAAGTAATTGAAGCTGAATTGCAACAACAACTCTGTTGTAAATCCAGAACTAGAGTGCAAGACATCAGCAGCTGTTTAGGACACATTTCTGCTATTTTGATAGAAAAATATGCAAAATCCATCTTATCCATATTGTGGCATGTGCCAAGGGGAAATTTCAAGTAAAATATCTGGTTTATGAGATGGCAGTTCTTTACAGTTGAATGAAAAGGATAATACATGTATGTAAACAGCCCCCCATGCCATGGCTCATGATGACCCAGGGTCGGGGCACAATGAACCGCTTGACTACATTTTTTTAAAGACGATGTTTTGACTATTTAAGAGTTAAGAATATAATGTAACAACAGTGAATATTGTAGCAAAGAGGTCTTGCTATGATTATATAAAGCAACCAGCCATTTACCATTGAAACTTTAGGCTCAGGAGCTTAAAATCAGAAAAGCGGCTCATGGTGCCCCGCTCTCCCTATTGCTATCATAGTGATACTTAACTGAAGGTGGCTCCTTTGAAAAGCGAAGCCTACCATGTGCACCACCTAGTGTGAAAGTCTTTGAGTGCATGCCAGAAAGAAAGCTCTAGATCTAGAGTAAATAGTGTGGGCATTTTCAGAAAGGTTGCACGGGTAACTCCTGAGACACAGGTAACGAGAATTTGTTTCTGACAAAGCAGGACAGGACTGATCTTACTGATATGATGTGAGAGTGAAGTATCTATTTATAGCTGCTTGGGTCCATGCTTGATATCCAGTGGTTTCCCAAAGTACTACTGACATCCTGCTATTCTGTGTTCAGTGACTGTTCACAATATTTAGGTCACCACTACTAGACTGCAGGGCCATTCCCTCCACAGTATATGTACAGTGTGTGTGTGTGCAGTATTATTCAACAACAGCAGCAAACCTGTTATGTTACATGACTGATCTCGGGACTGATCTATGGTAAACATCATTAACTTATTTTTTCTAAAGTTATCAACAGTACATTTAACATTTTCCAGCAGCACCAGATGCAAGCCATTCTATTATAGCTGTTTGCAGATTGGCGGTCCAAACAGTTTCAAAATTAACTTTCAACCTGGTCGTGTGATGTCACTGGCTAATTGTTTTGTTTGTGTCAGTTTTTAGTTAATCAGTTGATTCAGTGCTTATCATATCCAGCAGCATAGGTGATAAGAAACAAACTAATTAAATGACTTAGACCACGGGCTGAGGGCCTTTAATGGACAAATTTTCTTATCAATCTTAATAGAATTTCTTGTTATAGTACACAATGGGCTATCCGAAAATGCTTTTCTTAAGTGTCAACGTTGAGGTTTATTCACGATTGACCATATGGTCAAGACACAGATTAACAGCTTCAGGTGTTATCAACTGCCAGTGCACTTCACAGCTTCAATGCTTCTTTTGTATTTGACCACTTCTGGCTCAGTTTTGTTTCAGTCATGGAACAATGACAAACACAAAATTACTGACAATGGGATGATGGGCTTTGATGGGAATTGAGCTGAACATTTATTGTTTTTATCAATAACTGTATGATACGTCAGGGGGTGACCATGAGATTTACAGGAGGGGGGCTTGGAGTTTTCCTTGAAGGGAAATTATACATATTTCATGGTAACAATGACAGTAACTTTTTATTTAAAGGTTGGCCCATATCCATTCTTATTTTGAAAACAAGCAACTCCACGTTAAGAAATACCCGTAGCAGAAATATTTATTTTTAGAGTACCCAGGAAGAGTTTATTCTTGATTTTCAAAATCCAAACCAGAGCTTGTTACACATATATAAAAAGTTCATATGTAATGACTTTCTCATTTTCATAATCACAGATGATAATATTTTTTATTCAGCTGCACATTGTGTGAATGCTTGCACTTAAGTATGCCAAAAGATTACCCATATTTCACGTGAGGCAAAATGTGCAGGGATCAAATTTTGTTATTTTCTGCCCTGTATTTCAGAAACAATTAAGTAGCCTCATGGCGGGATACCACCCCTGCACACTCAAGGTGACTCCTCTAGCCTCGAATTCCCTAACCTAAACCCCTTTTACCCTCACCTAGTCTCAAATTCCCTCAACTTGCCTAAAATTTCCTCACCTAACCTAAAATTCTATCAACCACCCTCAACTTTCCTGAACTGCCCTGGGCTCCCCTCAACTATCCTTGGACTGCCTCAACTGAACTCGGGTACTCAGCTCTCCTCAACCACCATCAGCTTTACCCTCTGTAATCTTTATCCCTCAACTACCCTTGGTAACAGATCCAACATTGGTTGTCCAGACAGGAAAAAGAACTAAGGTCCCAGAGGTTAGCCTAAATCTTAAGACAGAAAGAAAACTGTTTATTTAATTCTCTTTCAGGGAGATAATTATTATGATTTGGTCCCCACATTTTGATTATAAGCAAGTTCTGATCCTTCAGTTCAGCAATCAGTCAAATCTGAGCTGTTATTCACACTGTTTCTTGGTTATGTCTTTTAGGTAACCAGGCGCGTCTGTCTGCCAAACTGATAGTCAAAACCAAAAGAGAGTTTTAAAACAGTGGTCAAATACAATGGAATTGCTATAACTGTGACACATTTCAAAAAGGTGTCTGGCCATATGGCCATTCGTGAATAAACCTCATTGGGGGGGGGAGATTAGCACAGTCGTTGCACAATGGGCTGCCAATCTCTGGTCCAGGGTTCGATTCTTGCTCTGGTTGGGTAACATGGGCTTATGCTGGGATAGTTTCAATTATCCATTGCCTCACTGTTCTATCTAGGGGTCTCTAGCAGGGGGGGGGGGCACCTGGGGGGGGGGGGCATTCAACTCTCGGGGGGGGGGCACCCAAAATACTAACTGTATATTTTAGCCAAGGTTGAAAAGTTCATTATGGGGGATGCCACTGAGCTCCTGTTAATCTGCCAAGTGCATAAATACAAGACTGTCCTTCAGTCATTCTTCTTCCTTTCTTCTGCCTTTCATTCTCTTCCCATTGTTCCCTTTCTTTCTCTCTTCATTGCCATCTTCCTTTCTTTCCTCTTGCCTTTCTTTTTTTAATTCCTTCCACTTTTTTTCCTCTCTTTGTTCTCTTCCTCTTTTCCTTTCTTCAGTAGAACACGGAGCTGCCAATTGTTGGGTCCCATTTTTGATTATTGCTCTGGCTGTGTGATCTTGGCTTATGTTGGAGAGCAGGTTCAATCATCCCTCCCTTTAGTGCTGCGTCCTCATGCATGTCTTGAGTAGCCTAACCTTAGGTGCATAAATATTAAATACAGGATGTAAAGCTCATTCATCCATCCATTCTTCCTTTTTTCACTCAGGTTGAGCAACATGGAGTGCATTGAAAATTTTATTGTGATTCAATTTAAAAGTTTTAGGATATCAAACTTTCATTTAGGCCTACAATGGCCCTACATGTATATAGATATCATTTATAATTTTTTTCATTTACTTGCATGAAAATTTGCCATAAGCAATGTATTATAAAATATGATTTAATCTCTTTGTTGGATTTTGTTTAAATGTGTTAAGTTAATCTGCCAGTTTTATAATCAGTCATGGTGGGTGAACAACCTGTACTCTTGCAGAAGTTCAGATGACAAGTTTTGAAGCAATCAAGCATGACTGCCTACCGGACTATTTCTGGTCAAAGTTGTCAAAAACAAAAGGATTGCTCAAGCATGACACAAGTTGAACTTGTCAAGTACAAAGTTGTCAAACATGAATAAACTCCGTTGGGGCATTTCTGCTGTGGCCCTCATTAATGCATTTTTTGTACAGGTAAATTTTCTCAAGATTGTTGCGTCACATTTTTGTTTACTACTAACAAACTATAAACAGTGGAATCTTCAAACTTGGCACAATGCAAACCAACTATCTGATACTGGTTCAAAAGTTATTTTTATACGGATTTATACGTTCCTCTTGGTTTTATAAAACTTTGAAAATCGAAAAGCTTAATTTTTTTCAAAACAATATAAAAAAGTTTTGAAAAGGCAACCATCTGAAACATACTTATTTACTGATTTCTTTGCGGGGATTAATATAGAAAACTGCACAATTTTCTAAGCTATAATTTGGTATATAATACGATGTCGTAGTCAAAACACTAAGCTCACAATACCCAAAATAGTTAAGGGCCTCATTTTCCCTGAAGTGTTTATCGCACTGCCACAATTTCCATGATCAGCAAGACAACAGGCACTGGAGAGTTAGAAATGTGGAAGTAAATTATCAGATAGATTAACTGTGAAAATTTATTTCATTTATCCGATTGTATTCTGAATGATCAACTTTAAGAATTATTATTATACACCCTTTTGACAGGAAAATATGTATTTTTAACTACACAGAAAGAAAAAAAAAACCGACTAGGTTTGGCTTTATAATGAAAACATTTTCTTGTCCTGATACTTATAATAAATGGATCTTAAACAATTGAATTGATATGAAGCAGATTCTTATAACAAGTAATAAAATATTTGTAGAGTATCATGCTGTAATAAAATATCAAACTGGATAGTAGCAATAATATTGACATCCATCACTGGCGATAACCTTCACAAGATTAGTGAATATTACATGTTAAACCTCTGGGTCAGTGACTAAAATATTATCTTCTTATACAGGAATCAACATCTGGACACAAAAATACCTTAAAACCCCAGCGTTGACAATACTTGCCTCAGAGGCTCGCAGGCCCCGCTCACGATATCTTATCATTGAATGCAATGAAGAGATTAGTATGAGACTGATTCATGAAGAAGCCTACCAAATTTCCAAACGTGGCACTCTGATGTATAACCAAACGTTGTAGAGTCAAGGATGGTAAATCCGTCCAGGAGGGTAAATCCGTCCACCCTCTAATATGGGTATAAAAATATATCTGTTGAAGTTTTGTGAGTTTTAAAAGCAAGAGAAATTCGTTTTTAATAGATTTTGCGGTTTTTAGCATTTTTACCAATGTTTTGGGTCTATTTAACAACATAAGATAAAAGACAATCAAACTCTGTGACGTCATCAGCCATTTTGTGAATTTTAGCTGGTTGGTCTTGTAGGCCTATTTCAATCAACAGACAAATGTATTTCATGTAAAAAGTCAATGAATAAGATAGAAAATTTATTATTTTTATTGGATTTTTAAAAATAACTCAGTTGTGACATTTTGAAAGGAAATACAATGGAAATAAAAGTGGACGGAATTACCATCCTCATATTAAAACTGGCTTGATTGGGTGTTTTGTAAATCCGTCCACCCACATCAGAGTACATTCTTGACTTGCAATGTTCATAATTTGCATATAATTGATTACAGGAATTAGATTGGAACAATTGATACCACTTTGATTGGGGTAAAAACATTTTTAATTGTAATTAAGGCAGTCACATGAAATTATTGTATAAAAACTGACATCTATTATTCAATTCTTCTGTTTTTCGTGTAATCATTTTCCAATTATTCTTAGATTAACACAAAATCCTTGGTGAAGGTTGATAAATTGCAACATTTCAAAAACTAATAAGATATGATAGGTGGGGGCTGTATTATGCCCTGTGGACGGATTTACCATCCTTGCTGGACGGATTTACCAGCAACCTGGACGGATTTAGGAGCCCCAACCTTCATTTTTGGTTGCCCAGTTTCAGCAAAAATTATTTGAATATTTTTACCTTTTTGGATGTTAAGGGTAGCACGGAATAAGTCCTTCCACTGGACTAAATATATATTTTTTATATATTCCCATTGTTCGGGAAATAGTGTTTTAGCCAAAAGTGGACGGATTTACCCTCCTTGACTCTACAACCCTAGATTATTACGTATGACCATACCTTTGACTTACAGGTTTAACTGAGGTTTGGTCGCATGTTTGGCCATACATCAGTTCAAAGGTTTCTCCAACGTTTCTTTGATATGTATGGACAGCATTTGATAATATTCAGGGCAAACATCTGAAGGGCCCTTTCCTGTGCCCGAATCTAGAAGTTTGATTGTATCACAAATTCCCTGATTTGGTCACCAAGATAGAATTTTTTCTTTATATTAAATTTTTTGGCACCTCACATCGGCCCCCTGAATGAGTGGCTGGGCCGGGTGGGCCCCTTGGCAGCTGCCACTCTGCCAAATAAGCAAGTCCACCTCTATGTCTATTCCTTTGTTTTTAATTGTGATACATAATTATCTATGGCTTCATGTTTCTCTATTTAATCCAGAGGCGGTCCACATGCTTCAGGAAAATAATTATGGATCCACTTGGCTCCCTTGATTCGCCTCAGGAGGAGGAGGAAGAAAGGGAAGAAGACAAAGATGAGGAAAGAGGGAAAGAAAGGAAAAAGCCTGAAGAAGAAGAGCAGGAGGAGGAGGAGGAAGAAGCTAGGACCAACACAAAGTGAGTGACAAGAATATGAAATTTATCAATTTCTGTATCCAAAACTAGTAGCTAAAATAAATGCTATTATAAATGGCAGAGATTAGATAGATGTTTAAATACATTGTATTGTATAAATTAGTTCTAGACTGGATCAACATGGCATGCATGGCATGCAGCTCCCAATCATTTCAAGGTACCATTTTAGTTTTGAAAAATAACTATCGAGAACTCTGCAGCCTATCTGTCCACAATGACATCGCATAAGTAGGAAATAAATGGGACCTGTCTGCAAAACAAGAACGAATTTTGGTCAAAAAGGTGGATGATAACCCAAACTTGACAAAGAAAGAGTTCAGTGGAGAGTTACAGGCATAGCTAGTGGACAAGCATTGTCAAACGCACTCTGAACCAACACAGCCTCATACTCTTCAATGCAATAAGAGTCCTTCCCTAAGTCTCAAAAGAGCCTTATTTTTGAAGTTGGCTGCACCTCATGTCCAACATTTTGACATATTGCTTACGAATCTGCCTGTTGCCAGGATGGCAAATATCCCGCAACATGCTTAATATTGCATAATATGAGACAAGTTTTCGAGGCCATAAATTGGCGTTTTCACCAGCGTCATTATGACTCTCTATGCTTATACAGTTATTACTCAATCACACACTGTGCCAATGCATAAAATGATACATGAAAATAATTCCAACGACTTCTTCTTTCTTATATGACGTCTATTGCATGTGTCTGGGATGCTTCTTTTTGTTATTTTGATGGCAGACATGCATAAACCATTACTTAATCTGCAAAATAACATTTTCCGAATCACATCTATCAAAATTTAGAAGTTTCAGGAAGGACCCAATAAATGTTGCTGTCCATAATCGGAAATCGTATTTTGAGCATAAAATTGTCACTTGTACATATTGCATTTAAACTGCTTTCATCAGTAGTTAGCCATTCTAAACCATTTCACCCATTTCTTCAGATAGATCATTTGTATCATGCTTTCTACTTATGCCATTTAGTGCATGTTAAATGTGGTCAGAAAAGGGTCTAAAAAGAATGCATTCTCACTTATTCACATGTCCATACAAAGCCGATGTTTTTGCTTTGTGATATCAAAAATGCTCAATTGTATTTATTCTGTTACTTTATGGAGATTTATGAACTAGGACAACAATATAATTTACAATTTCATAAAAGCTGTGTTACACTCAGTAAAATGTCTTGTAAAAATGCATGAATTTTTCACAATATTTTTAAATTTGCTTATTCTCTAGCTTAAAACTAAATTTTAAGTAATGCAGTGCACAGATGTCTTGGCATTTAAGGTCCTTTGATTTTTAAAGATAAATCTAGTGCGTGCATTATATTTACTTTTGGTCACAGCCGTCAAAGCCTTTTTCTGCAAAACTGCTAATCTGGATATACTGCGTTCCCATGTCAAGGCACCAGAATTTAAGTGAGGCACAAATAGAGAATTATAAATTGTAAAAAGCGCTGAATTTGCAGAATAAACTTGAGTTTGTTCAATATTCTGACCACCTTCGACATCTTTTTTGAAATGTAATCAATATGACAATTCCAGCTCAACTTTTCATATAAAATATTTCCAAGGTAATTAAACTCTTTTTCATATGAAATTGGTGCTACATCAATTCTTATATCAGGATACTCTACAATTTTGTTTGGCATGTGAAATATCATTGCAGTAGATTGTTTACAATTAAGTGATAATATGTTATGTTTAAACCAAATATTATATTTATCAAGTTTTGTTATTATGTTTACAGAGTTATCATCACTGGTATTGAAATTATTAAGTGTTGCACTTAAAGTGGCAATCAGGCAGATGGCTTAGCGCATGTCTTTGAAGAACACAACTGTCACCTTTTCGATATTTCACAATTTTAACACAATACTGTCATCATGATATAATTTTCTATCTGCAGAGAAAGAGAACTGAAAGGACTGCTGAGGAAGTTGATGACATTCCAGGATAATCTTAATGATCGACTGAAAGAGAGTGAAAGGCCGAGCAAAGAGATACTGGCAGCAGTTGAAAGAGAAGTTCAAGACGATCTGGAGAATGCCAAAGTCCTGATTGGGGCAGGTGCAGGAAAATGCTTCTCAGATCTTGAAAGGCGAGACTTCTTGAGCTTTGTGCGATATTACCTTTGCGTCACGAATGAAAAAGTTCTGAAAATTTGTCAGGGCATAATGGCGGTCTTAATATATGAAGACACTGCTCAGCAAATTTTTGACTGGATCTGTAAATTTCATAATGGGCCTTCATTGCCTCTTTCGAACTATATTGCTTATTGCAATGCGCTCAAATTGTGCAATGACAAAAGTGCTTGTCCAACCACAGACAATATTAAAGCTCTCTTGACTTGGAAAACATTTTCTGCAAGTGAAGTCCTGTTTGCATTTCTTCAACTGATGGAACAACTTATCAAAACACACAGAAACCATGGAAACCCTGATCCTATTGAAGTATACTTGAATCCAATGCAAGATTTTTACAAAGTAAGTGAAGACGTAAGATCAGCTGCTGGTCGAGTCATCAGATCTGCTTACTGCACTCTTAGTAATTGTCTGGAATCTGGAAGTTTGATCAACACTCTCCTCTTCTTAGACTCTGGAATGAATGACGATGATGACGCTGTAATCAAGGAGTGGTTTGAAAAGGCTGATTTTCCTCTGCGAGGCCAAATAATGAAAAAAGAGCCTAAATCAACAAGGGAGTTGGAAGATGAATTGTCCCGAAGAAATGACAACTGCCTTCAGAGGAGTGTTTTGCATTTGGTTGCCATCTTTGTGCACAATGATCAGGTACTGAACCTCATCCCTAAGGAATTCATTGAAAAAGCAAAAGATGGAAGGGATCTTCACGGTTGCACACCCTTGCACATCGCATATCTCCATGGCAACCAGTCAGTAATATTGCTTTTGGAATCCTATCATGCAAATGCAATTGCAGATTACTTTGGAAGAACTCCTGAATCTTTCAGAGTCCCCTATGAATACAGTGAGGATAACCACACAGAATATTGTCGGAAAATTACCGCCACAAAATCTTCTGTATTTGCTGTGATGAAGAAAATGCTCATTTTGCCTGTCAACGAATGTGAAGCTATAGAAGAGAATTTCAAAGTATTGTTTGAAATGATGGTTTCACAAGATGGACTCTTAAATGCTACAGTGAAAATAGCAGGATCAGTGAGGGAAAAACTTAAGGTGGGAAGATTGAACGAGGTAGATGTGCAGATACGCTTGGAGAGCAAACCTCTTTATTCAGGGGGGCCATTCCCTAATTTCAATCTTCATGAGCACCTTGTCAAGAGAATGGCTGAAATTGACTGGAGCCTAATTTCTTTAAGACCTGTTTCAATTGTTTTTGATGCTCCGTGGAAGTTCATATGGGAGAGGGAAGGAACTTACAACGGCCTAGTGATATCAGTTGATGTTGTGCCAATGGTAATTAACCATCAAGTTGGAGGACTTAGAGAAGATCAACCGGAGAATTTGAATTACGTTTTGAAGCATGCTCCACATCATGAGAGTCTTAAATTCCTAAAGGGATTTTTATTTAATTTGTGTATGCATACCACCAGCCTTTGTGAGCATGAATGGGACATTCTTGATAACTTGCTTGCTGGTTGTCGTCTCGGAATACTCATTGCCAAGGCAATGTTAGAGGTTATTATATTCTATTTATTTGTTCATTATTTTATAGTATTTAAGCCATATACAATGTAAATTTAAGTGTCATTTCCTAGCATGATATAAGACACAATCAGTACATTTTCAAAAAGAAAAGACAAAATTTTAAGGCAGTGAACATAAAAGATGAGATTGTATTGCTAATTATCGGTAGATGGAAGGTTATAAGCTTGATAGTCTCAGTTGAAGCCCAGTAATTGACACATATGTTATCATAGACAAACCAAAAACTTATGAAAAAGCAATTAATCAGAAATTACTATTGACAGAAAGCACAGGCATAGAGGTAATGAAACAAAGAAAACATTATCAATAAAATGCAACTAACCATTATTCAAACTAACTTCCATAAAAAAATGAAGCTCAATATGCATGCTGAGGGGATTCCATAAATCTAGCCAGGTGTAAAGCTGCTGTTTAATTGGTTTTTCTTTCTATGCCAAGGAGCAAAAAACGTTTTTATCGCATTAAAGTATCCCACACGCAGTTTCATTTGCAAACTATATCTTACACTCTAAAAAATGCCAGGACAAAATTGGTTTTTTAGATTCAAAATGGTTTTTTGAAAAACCAAATTTCAATGCAAAACCAAAATGGATTTTTAAAAAAATCCATTTTGGTTTTTTGCATTGAAATTTGGTTTTTCAAAAAACCATTTTGAATCTAAAAAACCAATTTTGTCTGAAATTTTTTAGAGTGTATAAAACTTCATGTGCACAATTTTTTTAATGTTAAGTTTCAAACAAACTATTTTTTCACAAAAAAATCCGAAGCCCTTTATCACAAGTGTCATCTGGTGAGACCCTATGGGCCGATTTCACCAACAAACAAGTATAGCTACGACCAGGCTTAAGGTTGAAACTGGTCTTTGGTAATTTGCTTACAAGGAGGTGCTGCCATTTTGTTACTGAAATTGACCGTGTAGTTTAATTTTGAACTACTTCTGTCCAGGTCTCAGACCTGGCTTTACTATGTTGGTGAAATCGGTCCATTGAGGTTCAGACCGCTCCTTTCGATAGCACGCCTCTTTTAATTTTTGTTACCTATATCGTCCGTTCCTCTTTATCATCCCTTCCTTGATGCTTATTATTTTTGTCATGTAACAAAAAGTCAGTTCAAATTTATTTTCCTCTTGGCCTACCTATATTTTGCCATCCAAGAGGGAATGAGCTATCATATCAATGATTTAAGTGCCCATGATTTATGTTTCGACTCAGCTGGGCTCTCACTGGACAGGTGAAAGATTCTAAAATGGGGCTGTGCAATTTCCTTTTGGCCTATAGAAATATTAGGACTTGTCTAAGAAGCAACCAATTCAAAAATTGTTGTCCTATAAATTGCGCAGGCCCAATGGCCCATATGCGTGAGATATTATAAGAAAAACAGCCTGAAAAGATTTATCAGCATTTGAGGACAAGGAGAGGCTATATATTGGGGAAAATAACCCCTTCAAAAGGTGTCTGACATCAGTACAATATATTATATTTATATTGGTAGTATTTGGTACTGGAAGACAGTTCCCATGAGTAAAACAAAGAAGGGCCATGTTGGAATATATGGATGGGCCATTCACAGACCTTTGTCAGGGCGGTGTGCAATCAAAACGGTGATACACCAAAACTGCTATTGTGTTTTTGACAATATCAGAACGGCGATGCCAAAACGGCGATGTTTAGATATCCAAAACGGCTACAGGTCTATACCAGAACGGCTGCAGTACTATACCAGTACAGCTATACATTGAAGAACAACAGACTCTATTACATAAAGGGGCGAAACTAGTGTGAAAGGAAGGTGTCAAAGCTGATTGCACTTAGCATTTTTGCATCCCATTCTCAGCCTCCAAGGTAACCGTTAATTGACAATTAAGAGAAGGATCACAAAATTACTGCAATCAGATTTGTGACCAAAAGACCAATATGCCATTAGTGACCATTACCTGGTATGACTGAGGACTCAAAAGATCTGTTATCTTATGGAAGTTCAATTGAGAATTCTCCCTGGTGTCACAAGTTAGACCACTACTTATTGTGCATTCATTGTGGACAATTAAAAGTAGGATTTAATACAGAATTACTGCCGGCCTTTGAAGCTGCAGTAATGCAATCGTGATTCTAATAACAGTTTACCTACAAAAATGCCAGAACAACAAAGTGATAATGATAGAACAACATTTATTTTTTATTTAGGCCTACATATATATATGTATGTAGATTTCGGAAGCACTATTGCAAAATGCAAAGAGACAATGTCTAGACTCTAGGCAATAGCCGTTTTGGACATTGCTAATCGCCGTTCTGGTCAAGCATAATAGCCGTTCTTGTAATGCCATGCAAATTGAATATTTGCAATAGCCGTTTTGGTCAAGTTAAGAAAAATCCTCGCTGTTTTGGCAGTAGACATTTTGGTTTATCGCCGTTTTGACTGGTAATCACCAGGGCCACGAAAACAAATTATGAACATTCAGTGCAAACAATTTGAAATAATTGCGTATTTCAGGCCAATGGTCTGGAATGGCTCAATGCTATTGGCAGCATTGGAATCATCTTTTCAAATCCAATTCTAATGGTAACAAAATACACAGGGGCTGCCTCAATGCATGAGGACCATACGAATCAGATTGTTTTTCTACTTTTTTCCTCTGGGGAATCGGCCACATGATCATCGGCCAACCGGGAAATCTTCCGGTATCCCGGTGGCCTAGTCCAGCCCTGAAGGAAATGAAAAGCTGTCTGGATGGACCTACCTTTCATTTGCACTCACCTTTCTGATATTTCTGTTGAAGGTTCTGGACCAAGTGAGTGACAATGACCGTGCATTCAAAAAGGCTCCGATCACTTCTTACATGATCAAGAATACAGTTTTCTGTATTCTTGCTGGAAAAACGGTATGGTTCTTTTCCTACTCAAAGAGATGAAGATAAACATTTTGTCTATTTCTGGTGTATGTATTGACTTTATGAATATTTAACAGTTATTTTTCACACTATGAAGACCTTAAACACTTTGTTATTTGCAGCCACAATATCCAAAAAATGTCATAGGAGAGAGGTATGGTCACCTTAAGCAGCAGTTGGATTTCAAGGGGACCATCCCAACATGGACGACTGAGGAGGATTTGGAGAGCCATGTGGAGGAAGGGAGATTGTGGGCTGAGACCATATTTGATGCAATCCATTTCATGGCAAAGAATTGCGAAAAAATATTAAGGAGCTTCTTGATAGACGATATAATACATATATCCCCTGATAAGCTATATGATGTGCTCGATACCTGTGAGAGATGTTTGGAGCTGCTGAGACCATGCGTCTTCTTCAATTGAAAGAGAATAAACTAGTATCTCGAACATTCACCTTACGTTGTCTGTGCCATATGATAAATAGTTTGATTTATGAATTGTTTCACTCTTGGTTGGTTTCCAAAATCGAGCCCCAAATGCCCACTACATGCAATGTACTACATATTCATACTTACAAAATAATGACACTTCTTGAGATTTTCCAGATACAGGTTGCTTATCATTTCGAGAAAACAATGGATTTGCTGTTCCCTGACTTGGCACACAGTAAAAAATTCAAATATTGGATATTGAAATAAATTTTTTAACATTTGAAAATCAATATAATATTTTGTGCTCATAAATATCCCATAGGACCTACGGATAACAATTTCAAACAGACCAATACCAGTTGGAAAACAGACTGCTACTTTTCCAAACGCTTGGTTTGCATCTGTACAGGTGGGAAGTAAGCAAAAAAAGAAGATGAAGAACAAGGGCAAAAAGAAGATGAAGAACAAGGGCAAAAAGAAGATGAAGAACAAGGGCAAAAAGAAGATGAAGAACAAGGGCAAAAAGAAGATGAAGAACAAGGGCAAAAAGAAGATGAAGAACAAGGGCAAAAAGAAGATGAAGAACAAGGGCAAAAAGAAGATGAAGAACAAGGGCAAAAAGAAGATGAAGAACAAGGGCAAAAAGAAGATGAAGAACAAGGGCAAAAAGAAGATGAAGAACAAGGGCAAAAAGAAGATGAAGAACAAGGGCAAAAAGAAGATGAAGAACAAGGGCAAAAAGAAGATGAAGAACAAGGGCAAATTACTTGCGAATGACAGTGGGGCAATCGAAAAAGTAACTGAGCTTTATATTTTATTAGGCCTATAATTGTTCATGGAAGACTGGTCCTCACAGTTTCAAACTTCAATTTAATCACTTGACTTTGATACTATCCCAGTCATGCTGACCTACAATATAAAAGATGTCGCCTAAGCCCTGTGCACGAATGACAGTGATGATGATGACACAGTATGCCTTTTGCCATATCATGATTGCCTTTACTTTAGAGACCATAAGAAAATATCATGATACTATATTCCTAATTTTGTCTAGTTTGCATCCTCCTATGAGCTGAAGTGACAATCATATATAATCATGGCACAGCTGTCATATCCAAGATATAAGGCAATCGGAATAAAATAACAAAGAATAGAACAATGTCAAGTAACAGTACAGCTTTTAATCAATTGCATTTTAATAAAGAAAAAGATAATTTCTAACCAAAATAATATCTAAACAGTCAGAAGCTGCTTTGTTTTTGTTGCTCATAGTGTTAGAATAATAATTATTATTCAATGGTAAGATTTATTGTATTTTTAATATATTATTGCAAACATCATATTGACCAAAGACAACCTTAATCTATATATAGCTATATATTAAGGGATGCAATAGTGCAAAAAATATAAAAGCTGCAATTCAGGGAAATATTTGATATTTCAGCATGGTTACAATCCATTCCAGATTGTGACACCCTTATCTTATTACAACTAAGCGGGACAGGACTGATCTTGCAGATGTGTGAGTGAAGTATCTATTTTTAGCTGCTTGGGTCCATGCTTGATATCAAGTGGTTTCCCGAAGTACTACTGACATCCTGCTATTCTGTGTTCAGTGACTGTTCACAATATTTAGGTCACCAGTGTTATACTGCAGGGCCATTCCCTCCACAGTATATGTACAGGGTGTGTGTGTGCAGTATTATTCAACAGCAGCAGCAAACCTGTTACATGCTGATCTATGGTAAACATCATTAACTTATTTTTACAGCGACGTCTTAACCTGGAAGAAAACATTTCTTATAAAAAGTTTGTTTCAATATAAGCTATTGGAAGATTGTGAGGCGAAATTTTTTGCATGTGAAACGTCATCAATATGTGTGTATAAATAATTTGGGTTACAGACCTTATTACATGTCCGATTTTCAAAATTTAAAAACCTGCATATATCAAATAAACTCCTCCAAATTCAATGCACTTATTCATTTTGCTCTATTTGCAATATTAACTTCGCAAAAAGCTTTTCGGCGCATTACGCTGCAATGGTGCAAAGTTGTCAATTGCCTGACGGAGGAATGCATTACAAAATCAAAGCCTATATATGTGTCACAAATTATTAAATAATACTGAGATACATGTAAACTGTGCATGTAGCAATTAACAAAATAATAAGCAAACAGACGGTTTTAAATAACAAAAGCTTATTTTTATTTTGACACATCCTTGGTTATGTAATATTTCCATGCAACAAGGGGAGGGGCTTTGGAATTTTTCGATGGGTATCAGTTCTTAGAAAATCCTAATTTTTACTACTAATTCAAGGAATTTTTATGATTCTCAGACTAACAAAAATTTGATTTTTTTTTCACTTTCTTGTCATTTATAATACAATGTGCTATTTTTATGAAAATCGTGCTCTATCCAGTTACCATAACAAACCATTGCCATCACCAGGTTTTTTTTCGGGGGGGGGGGGTTCAACCTTTGCATGTTTTACAAAAATGTTATTCCAGCCAAGATGGGTAACTGTGTACAATGAAAATATATGACAAAATAATTTATAAATAAATCCTAACTTTGCAGATACATTAAATTCTTTGCATGCTGGCTCATTCGTTACAGTTTTTAAACGAAGGCAAGACCAAAGTCGCTATAGTACCCTTTTTTTAAGGGTACTTTTCTTGTTTCTAAAGTTATCAACAGTACATTTAACATTTTCCAGCAGCACCAGATGCAAGCCATTCTATGCTTATAGCTGTTTGCAGATTGGTGGTCCAAACATTTTCAAAATTAACTTTCAACCTGGTCGTGTGATGTCACTGGCTTAATGTTTTGTTTGTGTCAGTTTTAAGTTAATCAGTTGATTCAGTGCTTATCATATCCAGCAGCATAGCTGATAGGAAACAAACTAATTAAATGACTTAGACCACGGGCTGAGGGCCTTTAATGGACAAATTTTCTTATCAATCTTAATAGAATTTCTTGTTATAGTACGCAATGGGCTATCCGAAAATGCTTTTCTTAAGTGTCAACGTTGGGGCGTTTCTGCTGTAGCCCTCATTAATGCATATTTTGTACAGGTAAATTTGTTCAAGATTGTTGCGTCACATTTTTGTTTACTACTAACAAACTATAAACAGTGGAATCTTCAAACTTGGCACAGTTCAAACCAACTATCTGATACTGGTTCAAAAGTTATTTTTAATCAGATTTATACGTTCCTCTTGGTTTTATAAAACTTTGAAAATCGAAAAGCTTAATTTTTTTCAAAACAATATTAAAAAGTTTTGAAAAGGCAACCATCTGAAACATATTTATTTACTGATTTATTTGCGGGGATTAATATAGAAAACTGCACAATTTTCTAAGCTATAATTTGGTATATAATACGAATTATTATTACAAACCCTTTTGACAGGAAAATATGTATTTTTAACTATACAGAAAGAAAAAAAAATCGACTAGGTTTGGCTTTATAATGAAAACATTTATTTGTCCTGATACTTAAAATAAATGGATCTTAAACAATTGAATTGATATGAAGCAGATTCTTATAACAAGTAACAAAATATTTGTAGAGTATCGTGCTGTAATAAAATATCAAACTGGATAGTAGCTATAATATTGACATCCATCACTGGCGATAACCTTCACAAGATTAGTGAATATTACATGTTAAACCTCTGGGTCAGTGACTAAAATATTCTCTTCGTATACATATAATATAGGAATCAACATCTGGACACAAAAATATCTTAAAACCCCAGCGTTGACAATGCTTGCCTCAGAGGCTCGCAGGCCCCGCTCACAATATCTTATCATTGAATGCAATGAAGAGATTAGTATGAGACTTTTTTGTGTAATCTTCTTCTGATTCATGAAGAAGCCTACCAAATTTCCAAATGTTGCACTCTGATGTAAAACCAAACGTTGTACAACCTTAGATTATTACGTATGACCATACCTTTGACTTACAGGTTTATCTGAGGTTTGGTCGCACGTTTGGCCATACATCAGTTCAAAGGTTTCTCCAACGTTTCTTTGATATGTATGGACAGCATTTGATAATATTCAGGGCAAACATCTGAAGGGCCCTTTCCTGTGCCCGAATCTAGAAGTTTGATTGTATCACAAATTCCCTGATTTGGTCACCAAGATAGAATTTTTTCTTTATATTAAATTTTTTGGCACCTCACATCGGCCCCAATGAGTGGCTGGGCAGTGGGCCCCTTGGCAGCTGCCACTCTGCCACACAAGCAAGTCCACCTCTGTGTCTATTCCTTTGTTTTTAATTGTGATACATAATTATCTATGGCTTCATGTCTCTCTATTTAATCCAGAGGCGGACCACATGCTTCAGGAAAATAATTATGGATCCACTTGGCTTCCTTGATTCACCTCAGGAGGAGGAAGAAAGGGAAGAAGACAAAGATGAGGAAAGAGGGGAAGAAAGGAAAAAGCCCAAAGAAGAAGAGGAGGAGGAGGGAAAAAGGGAAGGAGACAAAGATGAGGAAAGAAGGAAAGATAGGAAAAAGCCTGAAGAAGAAGAGGGGGAGGGAAAAGGGAAGAAGACAAAGATGAGGAAAGAGGGAAAGAGAGGGAAAAGCCTGAAGAAGAAGAGCAGGAGGAGGAGGAGGAAGAAGCTTGGACCAACACAAAGTGAGTGACAAGAATATGAAATTTATCAATTTCTGTATCCAAAACTAGTAGCTAAAATAAATGCTATTATAAATGGCAGAGATTAGATAGATGTTTAAATACATTGTATTGTATAAATTAGTTCTAGACTGGATCAACATGGCATGCATGGCATGCAGCTCCCAATCATTTCAAGGTACCATTTTAGTTTTGAAAGATAACTATCGAGAACTCTGCAGCCTATCTGTCCACAATGACATTGCATAAGTAGGAAATAAATGGGACCTGTCTGCAAAACAAGAACGCATTTTGGTCAAAAAGGTGGATGATAACCCAAACGTGACAAAGAAAGAGTTCAGTGGAGAGTAACAGGCATAGCTAGTGGACAAGCATTGTCAAACGCACTCTGAACCAACACAGCCTCATACTCTTCAATGCAATAAGAGTCCTTGCCTGAGTCTCAAAAGGGCCGTATTTTAGAAGTTGGCTGCACCCCATGTCCAACATTTTGACATATTGCTTAAGAATCTGCCTGTTGCCAGGATGGCAAATATCCCGCAACATGCTTAATATTGCATAATATGAGACAAGGTTACGAGGTGATAAATTGACGTTTTCACCAGCGTCATTATGACTCTCTATGCTTATACAGTTATTACTCAATCACACACTGTGCCAATGCATAAAATGATACATGAAAATAATTCCAACGACTTCTTCTTTCTTATATGACATCTATTGCATGTGTCTGGGATGCTTCTTTTTTTATTTTGATGGCAGACATGCATCAACCATTACTTAATCTGCAAAATAACATTTTCCGAATCACATCTATCAAAATTTAGAAGTTGCAGGAAGGACACAATAAATGTTGCTGTCCATAATTGGAAATCGTATTTTGAGCATAAAATTGTCACTTGTACATATTGCATTTAAACTGCTTTCATCAGTAGTTAGCCATTCTAAACCATTTCACCCATTTCTTCAGATAGATCATTTGTATCATGCTTTCTACTTATGCCATTTAGTGCATGTTAAATTGTGGTCAGAAAAGGGTCCAAAAAGAATGCATTCTCACTTATTCACGTGTCCATACAAAGCCGATGTTTTTGCTTTGTGATATCAAAAATGCTCAATTGTATTTATTCTGTTACTTTATGGAGATTTATGAACTAGGACAACAATACAATTTACAATTTCATGAAAGCTGTCTTACACTCAGTAAAATGTCTTGTCCATGCCACAAGTGGACCCCTCTAAACTGGCAATATATGTGAGCTACAATGTATACATCTTCCATGATAAAAAATAGTTCCAACTTATTTTGGTATTTACAAGCTGTCTGCTTAAAATTGACGCCAACCAAAGTCAGATTAGACACTCGCAGAGGTTTTGGAAATAAACTAGACCATCACTAAATGATGGAACTGTCCTGGTTTCTTCCACACTGTCCTGGTTTCTTCCAGAGATCGAAATTCTGTTGACCGCTCACAGGAGCTCACGAATTTTGCACCCTAGGTGGCAGCAAATAGCGGTCAACTTGTAGACAGCTTCTTTGCTAAGTTCTTCGTTTCACCCCAACAGTCGGCGGCACAACCTACCCCGCGTCTCAACTTACCCCGGTCTCCCCTAACCATGAAAAAGAGGATAGATATTGTTATTTCGGCTCGGGAATTGCATTGGAAGCATAACATGATCAGATTCTTACTCTTTGTTTCATAAATTCATATAGTACTCTCGGTGTGTAGGTAATAATCATTTATTCTCCAGTTATAAAGATCATGAATTTCAGTCCTTTTTGTAAAAATTCTTTATGTTTGCTTATTCTCAGCTTAAAACTCAATTTTAAATAATGCAGTGCACAGATGTCTTGGCATTTAAGGTCCTTCGAATTTTAAAGATAAATCTAGTGCGTGCATTATATTTACTTATGGTCACAGCTGTCAAAGCCTTTTTCTGCAAAACAGCTAATCTGGATATGCTGCGTTCCCATGTCAAGGCACCATAATTTAAGTGAGGCACAATTAGAGAATTATAAATTGTATAAAGCGCTGAATTTGCTGAATAAACTTGAGTTTGTTCAATATTCTGACCACCTTCGACATCTTTTTTGAAATGTAATCAATATGAGAATTCCAGCTCAACTTTTCATATAAAATATTTCCAAGGTAATTAAACTCTTTTTCATATGAAATTGGTGCTACATCAATTCTTATATCAGGATACTCTACAATTTTGTTTGGCATGTGAAATATCATTGCAGTAGATTGTTTACAATTAAGTGATAATATGTTATGTTTAAACCAAATATTATATTTATCAAGTTTTTTTATTATGTTTACAGAGTTATCATCACTGGTATTGAAATTATTAAGTGTTGCACTTAAAGTGGCAATCAGGCAGATGGCTTAGCGCATGTCTTTGAAGAACACAACTGTCACCTTTTCGATATTTCACAATTTTAACACAATACTGTCATCATGATATAATTTTCTATCTGCAGAGAAAGAGAACTGAAAGGACTGCTGAGGAAGTTGATGACATTCCAAGATAATCTTAATGATCGACTGAAAGAGAGTGAAAGGCCAAGCAAAGAGATACTGGCAGCAGTTGAAAGAGAAGTTCGAGATGATCTGGAGAATGCCAAAGCCCTGATTGGGGCAGGTGCAGGAAAATGCTTCTCAGATCTTGAAAGGCGAGACTTCTTGAGCTTTGTGCGATATTACCTTTGCGTCACAAATGAAAAAGTTCTGAAAATTTGTCAGGGCATAATGGCGGTCTTAATATATGAAGACAATGCTCAGCAAATTTTTGACTGGATCTGTAAATTTCATAATGGGCCTTCATTGCCTCTTTCGAACTATATTGCTTATTGCAATGCACTCAAATTGTGCAATGACAAAAGTGCTTGTCCAACCACAGACAATATTAAAGCTCTCTTGACTTGGAAAACATTTTCTGCAAGTGAAGTCCTGTTTGCATTTCTTCAACTGATGGAACAACTTATCAAAACACACAGAAACCATGGAAACCCTGATCCTATTGAAGTATACTTGAATCCAATGCAAGATTTTTACAAAGTAAGTGAAGACTTAAGATCAGCTGCTGGTCAAGTCATCAGATCTGCTTATTGCACTCTTAGTAATTGTCTGGAATCTGGAAGTTTGATCAATACTCTCCTCTTCTTAGACTCTCGAATGAATGACGATGATGAAGCTGTCATCAAGGAGTGGTTTGAAAAGGCTGATTTTCCTCTGCGAGGCCAAATAATGAAAAAAGAGCCTAAATCAACAAGGGAGTTGGAAGATGAATTGTCCCGAAGAAATGACAACTGCCTTCAGAGGAGTGTTTTGCATTTGGTTGCTATCTTTGTGCACAATGATCAAGTACTGAACCTCATCCCCAAGGAATTCATTGAAAAAGCAAAAGATGGAAGGGATCTCCACGGTTGCACACCCTTGCACATCGCATATCTCCATGGCAACAAGTCAGTTATATTGCTTTTGGAATCCTATCATGCAAATGCTATTGCAGATTACTTTGGAAGAACTCCTGAATCTTTTAGAGTCCCCTATGAATACAGTGAGGATAACCATACAGAATATTGTCGGAAAATTACTGCCACAAAATCTTCTGTATTTGCTATGATGAAGAAAATGCTCATCTTGCCAATCAACGAATGTGAAGCTATAGAAGAGAATTTCAAAGTATTGTTTGAAATGATGGTTTCACAAGATGGACTCTTAAATGCTACAGTGAAAATAGCAGGATCAGTGAGGGAAAAACTTAAGGTGGGAAGATTGAACGAGGTAGATGTGCAGATACGCTTGGAGAGCAAACCTCTTTATTCAGGGGGGCCATTCCCTAATTTCAATCTTCATGAGCACCTTGTCAAGAGAATGGCTGAAATTGACTGGAGCCTAATTTCTTTAAGACCTGTTTCAGTTGTTTTTGATGCTCCTTGGAAGTTCATATGGGACAGGGAAGGAACTTACAACGGCCTAGTGATATCAGTTGATGTTGTGCCAATGGTAATTAACCATCAAGTTGGAGGACTTAGAGAAGATCAACCGGAGAATTTGAATTACGTTTTGAAGCATGCTCCACATCATGAGAGTCTTAAATTCCTAAAGGGATTTTTATTTAATTTGAGTATGCACACCACCAGCATTTGTGAGCATGAATGGGACATTCTTGATAACTTGCTTGCTGGTTGTCGTCTCGGAATACTCATTGCCAAGGCAATGTTAGAGGTTATTATATACTATTTATTTGTTCATTATTTTATAGTATTTAAGCCATATACAATGTAAATTTAAGTGTCATTTCCTAGCATGATATAAGACACAATCAGTACATTTTCAAAAAGAAAAGACAAAATTTTAAGGCAGTGAACATAAAAGATGAGATTGTATTGCTAATTATCGGTAGATGGAAGATTATGAGCTTGATAGTCTCTGTTGAAGCCCAGTACTTGACACATAATTATGTTATCCCACACGCAGTTTTATTTGCAAACTATATCTTATAAATTTCATGTGCACAATTTTTTTAATGTTAAGTTTCAAACAAACTATTTTTTCACAAAAAATCCGAAGCCCTTTATCACAAGTGTCATCTGGTGAGACCCTATGGGCCGATTTCACCAACAAACAAGTATAGCTACGACCAGGCTTAAGGTTGAAGCTGGTCTTTGGTAATTTGCTTACAAGGAGATGCTGCCATTTTGTTACTGAAATTGACCCTGTAGTTTAATTTTGAACTACTTCTGTCCAGGTCTCAGACCTGGCTTTACTATGTTGGTGAAATCGGTCCATTGAGGTTCAGACCGCTCCTTTCGATAGCACGCCTCTTTTAATTTTTGTTACCTATATCAACCGTTCCTCTATATCATCCCTTCCTTGATGCTTATTATTTTTGTCATGTAACAAAAAGTCAGTTCAAATTTATTTTCCTCTTGGCCTACCTATATTTTGCCATCCAAGAGGGAATGAGCTATCATATCAATGATTTAAGCGTCCATGATTTATGTTTCAACTCAGCTGGGCTCTCAATGGACAGGTGAAAGATTCTAAAATGGGGCTGTGCAAAAGTGGGTCATAAAGGCCGACGTGTGAGGCAAGTGGGATAAAAATAGCAGCCCATTTTCTTCCCTGTAGTCGGAGTTAGGTATGGGTCAAAGTCTTTGATAAGTAAGTGAACTACCCTCCCCTATGTTTTAACATTGGGCCTGCGTTTCACTTACTTATCAAAGACTTTGACCCATACCTAACTCCAACTACAGCAAAGAAACTTGGCTGTTATTTTTATCCCACATGCCTCACATATCGGCCTTTATGACCCAAAATGTTTTCCTCTCATCGGACGAGAATTTGTCCTTCCAGAAGCATTTTGGTTAAGGATGTTTAACATTGATGCAATGGCACAATGTCATGCGTTTCACTTACTTACAGGCGGCACTGTATATATTGGGGAAAGTAACCCCTTCAAAAGTTGTCTGACATCAGTACAATATATTGTATTTACATTGGTAGTATTTGGTACTGGAAGACAGTTCCCATGAGTAAAACAAAGAAGGGCCATGTTGGAATATATGGATGGGCCATTCACAGACCTTTGTCAGGGCGGTGTGCAATCAAAACGGTGATACACCAAAACTGCTATTGTGTTTTTGACAATATCAGAACGGCGATGCCAAAACGGCGATGTTTAGATATCCAAAACGGCGATGTTTAGATATCCAAAACGGCTACGGGTCTATACCAGAACGGCTGCAGTACTATACCAGAACAGCTATACCTTAATTCCCTGGTTGGCATTGAAGAACAACAGACTCTATTACATAAAGGGGCGAAACTAGTGTGAAAGGAAGGTGTCAAAGCTGATTGCACTTAGCATTTTTGAAACATCCCATTCGCAGCCTCCAAGTAACCGTTAATTGACAATTAAGAGAAGGATCACAAAATTACTGCAATCAGATTTGTGACCAAAAGACCAAAATGCCATTAGTGACCATTACCTGGTATGACTGAGGAGTGTTATCTTATGGAAGTTCAATTGAGAATTCTCCCTGGTGTCACAAGTTAGACCACTAGTTATTGTGCATTCATTGTGGACGATTAAAAGTAGGATTTAATACAGAGTTACTGCCTGCCTTTGAAGCGGCAGTATTGCAATTGTGATTCTAATAACAGTTTACCTACAAAAATGCCAGAACAACAAAGTGATGATAATAGAACAACATTTATTTTTTAATTAGGCCTACACATATATATGTATGTTTATTTCGGAAGCACTATTGCAAAGAGACAATGTCTAGACTCTAGGAAATAGCCGTTTTGGACATTGCTAATCGCCGTTCTGGTCAAGCATAATAGCCGTTCTTGTAATGCCATGCAAATTGAATATTTGCAATAGCCGTTTTGGTCAAGTTGAGAGAAATCCTCGCTGTTTTGGCAGTAGACATTTTGGTTTATCGCCGTTTTGACTGGTAATCGTCAGGGCCACGAAAACAAATTATGAACATTCAGTGCAAACAATTTGAAATAATTGCGCATTTCAGGCCAATGGTCTGGAATGGCTCTATGCTGTTGGCAGCATTGGAATCGTCTTTTCAAATGCAATTCTAATGGTAACAAAATACACTGGGGCTGCCTCAATGAGGACCAAACGAATCAGATTGTTTTTCTACTTTTTTCCTCTGGGGAATCGGCCACATGATCATCGACCCACTGGGAAATCTCCCGGTATCCCGGTGGCCTAGTCCAGCCCTGAAGGAAATGAAAAGCTGTCTGGATGGACCGACCTTTCATTTGCACTCACCTTTCTGATATTTCTGTTGAAGGTTCTGGACCAAGTGAGTGACAATGACCGTGCATTCAAAAAGGCTCCGATCACTTCTTACATGATCAAGAATACAGTTTTCTGTATTCTTGCTGGGAAAACGGTATGGTTCTTTTCCTACTCAAAGAGATGAAGATAAACATTTAGAAGCTATTTCTGGTGTATGTATTGACTTTTTTAAAATTGACAATTATTTTTCAAACAATGAAGACCTTAAACACTTTGTTATTTGCAGCCACAATATCCAAAAAATGTCATAGGAGAGAGGTATGGTCACCTTAAGCAGCAGTTGGACTTCAAGGGGACCATCCCAACATGGACGACTGAGGAGGATTTGGAGAGCCATGCAGAGGAAGGGAGATTGTGGGCTGAGACCATATTTGATGCAATCCATTTCATGGCAAAGAATTGCGAAAAAATATTAAGGAGCTTCTTGATAGACGATATAATACATATATCCCCTGATAAGCTATATGATGTGCTCGATACCTGTGAGAGATGTTTGGAGCTGCTGAGACCATGTGTCTTCTTCAATGAAAAGAGAATAAACTAGTATCTCGAACATTCACTTTACGTTGTCTATGCCATATGATAAATAGTTTGATTTATGAATTGTTTCACTCTTGGTCGGTTTCCAAAATCGAGCCCCAAATGCCCACTACATGCAATGTACTACATATTCATGCTTACAAAATAATGACACTTCTTGAGATTTTCCAGATACAGGTTGCTTATCATTTCGAAAAAACAATTGATTTGCTGTTCCCTGACTTGGCACACAGTGAAAAATTCAAATATTGGATATCGAAATAAATTTTTTAACATTTGAAAATCAATATAATATTTTGTGCTCATAAATATCCCATAGGACCTACGGATAACAATTTCAAACAGACCAATACCAGTTGGAAAACAGACTGCTACTTTTCCAAACGCTTGGTTTGCATCTGTACAGGTGGGAAGTAAGCAAAAAGAAGATGAAGAACAAGGGCAAAAAGAAGATGAAGAACAAGGGCAAAAAGAAGATGAAGAACAAGGGCAAAAAGAAGATGAAGAACAAGGGCAAAAAGAAGATGAAGAACAAGGGCAAAAAGAAGATGAAGAACAAGGGCAAAAAGAAGATGAAGAACAAGGGCAAAAAGAAGATGAAGAACAAGGGCAAAAAGAAGATGAAGAACAAGGGCAAAAAGAAGATGAAGAACAAGGGCAAAAAGAAGATGAAGAACAAGGGCAAAAAGGAGATGAAGAACAAGGGCAAATTACTTGCGAATGACAGTGGGGCAATCGAAAAAGTAACTGAGCTTTATATTTTATTAGGCCTATAATTGTTCATGGAAGACTGCTCCTCACAGCTTAAATCTTCAATTTAACCACTTGACTTTGATACTATCCCAGTCATGCTGCTCTACACCGCTGTCAAATAGACAACATGTGAACTAAAGGATCTTCTACGAGGGGTTTTCCATAAGTTCTGTCCAACTAGTCATAACTTTTGCTAAATTTGATGTAGAAACATGATATTTGGGTCAGATAATATTGACGTAATTTGCAAATAACTGCCAAAAAATCAGATCATAAAATTAAAAATAAATGCTTAATCTGTTGCCATGGAAACCAGAAGTCATGAAATGCGGCCCAGACTTTGTAGTGCTCACTTAAAACGAACTGAACACTTGCTTGCATTATCTGTGTCTTGACATGTTGAATTGAAGTATATTCATAATTTTTTTCATGAAATATAATCAGTTAATTGTAAAATCATTAATAACAATGGAAACTGGTATTTTTGTTACATCTCAGTTACTTTACCATCACTCATGCAGTTTCTCAGATTTTTACGAGATTAGCAATTTTTTGGATATGGATGACATAATGATAATAGACATTTATATATCGCTAATTCCAGTAAACTGCTCACTAGCATATAATATATACCTCTTACATTTTCTCATTTTAATTGGATAAAACTAGCAGACAGAGAGTAAGAACCCTTTACCATACATACAAGGAAGACAGTATGAGTGACTGAACCAAATAAAGATTGTACAAACTTTTTCTGAATGAAGAGAAGACACAATGGAAAACCTAAGAAAAGAAGACTGCAAAATGCTAAAACCGACCCTAACATGAACACTGATATATCACACTTAAAGATGAATAGAAAGTATGAGAAAACGTATTTATTCATTATTTTTGTAAGTTGTGAAATGACTATGAATGTTTGAAAAAATTCTGTTCCATATCTTTTGTAATAATTACATATTTCACACGATATGTCAAGTATGTGTCTGTTAACCTGCTCTCGATCGCATTTCATGACTTTTGGTTTCCATAGCAACAAATCAACAATTTATTTTTATCTCTATGTAATGTAATGTAATGTACATACTGAGCGCAGGTTGTAAAACCTCTATGCTCAGATCTTTATGGTAGAGTTGATATGGATGTGTCGGTGCTGGTGCAGTGAGGGTGTATAATACAGTCAGTTGGAATTGCTTCTTTTTCTTCACTTGCGGGGCTGGTTGCGGGACTCAGACCGGTGTCGACCTTTAGGCCGCCGAGGCTGCCACATGGTCTTAAAATTCTACCGCTTGGTGTCACTCGCAGGGTATGGTACGCGTCAGGCCGCCGAGGCTGCCATTTCACTTACCACCTCTGTGGGTATCACACTTGCGTATACATTAATCTGTGATTCTTCCAGAACTTGTCCAATCTTCTTTTAAAAGCTGCCATCGAAGGCGCATTTACTACGTCATGGGGTAGGCTGTTCCATGGTTCTGCAACTCTGCATATGAATGCATATTTCCTTAAATCTGTGGCTGGTCTTGTGTGGAATATTTTGAAGTTGTGCCCTCTTAGGTTATTTTCGCGGAATGGAATATCTATTGATGTTTGCTGGTCATACTGTGAGTGTGCTAATTTATACAGTTCAATCATATCCCCTCTTAATCTTCTGAATGATAGTGTTGGTAAGTTCAGCTCTCTTAGCCTTTCTGGATATGTTTTCCCCCTCATCCCCTGTACTTGCTTCGTTGCTCTGCGTTGAACCGACTCGATCTTCCTGATGTCCTTTAGTCGATGTGGTGACCAGATAGATTGACCATACTCTAACCTCGATCTAACAAGGGCTTTATATAGTGGAGTGAAGACCTCTTTGTTTAAGTTTCTAAACACTCTCTTGATGATGCCCATCATTTGGTTAGCCTTGCTGGTGATGTCTGAAATGTGTTGATCAAATTGTAATCTTCCATCGATTTTGATGCCCAGGTCCTTGTGCACTTCTACAGTCTCTAGTTTTGTTTGAATTTCGTCGTTTCCTTGCTTCTTGCATAGTACCAGGTCTGTAGATCTCACGTCTGGTTGGTGCTTCCTGATGTAAACTCTCTTGCACTTGTCTGGATGGAATTCAAGTAGCCATTTTTCACTCCACTCCTGAAGGGCGTTTAGATCTTCTTGCAAATGGTCTTCATGGTGCGAGTCTGGTTGCAGCGTCCTGAATATTTTAGTATCGTCCGCGAAGAGATAGCAGTTGGTCAGGAGATTGTCTGGAAGATCGTTTATGTAGACTACGAAGAGGATTGGACCGAGGACCGAGCCTTGTGGTACACCGGATGATACTGGCAATGGAGATGATAGCGACTTGTTTATTCTTACTCTTTGCGACCTGTTGAGGAGAAAATCTTTTATCCAGCTATTGAGTGATCCTTTAATTCCGTATGACTGAAGTTTGTTTATGAGACGTTGATGGGGGACTGTGTCGAAGGCTTTTTTAAAATCCATGTAGACTGTTTCTATTGTATTGCCTTTGTCAAGTTCCTCGGTCCATGGGTCCATGATCTTCAGTAGTTGTTGTACTGTGGATCTGCCTGGTAGGAAGCCATATTGATGCTTGCTAAACAGGTTGTGCTGGATCATATATTTCATTATTTCATCACGGACGAGGCTCTCCATAACTTTGCAGAGAATTGATGTCAAGCTTACTGGCCTATAGTTACCACAGTCATTTTTTGGACCTTTTTTGTGTATGGCACGTATTGTCCCTGTTTTCCACTATATGATATGATTTTTTGGGGATCATTTGCAATTTATCTCAATATCAACTGACCCAAATATCATTGTTCTGTTTAAAATCTAGCAAAAGTTATGACAGGTTGGACAGAACTTATGGAAAACCCATCGTAAAGAACAAAAAGTCTGCGAAACACCAACTGTGATTTTAATATAAGGACTATGAGGCATTGAATTTTTAAGGGATTTAAGGTTATAGCAAATGTAGTCAGTGTCAAGTTTATTCTTACAAGAATTTGTGAAAAAGGGATTATTTTTATTAGGTTTCTTGTCCTTCAACCCTGGTAAAAATTTAATTTTTTGACAATATATGATGAATCTTGTCTCTAAAGGTGCCCTGGGCCGCATTTCATGACTCTTGGTTTTCATGGCAACGAATTAACCATTTATTTTTGTTTCTATCATCTGATTTTTTCAGGATCATTTGAAAATTACTTCAATATTGTCTGACCCAAATATCATATATATATGTTTCTGTATTAAATATTGCAAAAGTTATGGCAAGTTGGAACTTTTGGAAAACCCCTCGTATACTGTTGTATTATCTACAACATCCTGAGATTGTTCATGAAATTGAATGTACCAGGATTTGTAAAAGCTAAAATGTGGTAAACATACAACACACCTGACCAGAAGTCAAAATAGAATCTATAAGAAAAAAAGTTATTCACAATGTCTTCCTGTTCTGGTTTATGTAATAAGTAAAAAATTGGAAACCCTATCTCCATCTCGAATGCCTTTACATCATGTTTTTGAGACCGCCAATGTCCGCCATTGGATGCCAATACAGATTTAGTCTGGTCGATTTCTTTGCATGACTTCTTATTACAAGATCGAACCAAAAAATTGAGGAGACAGAACAGGACAAATTCCGCCTTTATTATATTAATTAACTAATACAGGATGACTTGAGTAAAACAAACTCAAATGGAAAGATTCTTTACTTGTGGATGACTGCCTGCTAAATGTGAGAGGCCAGAACTCTGTTCTATAGTCTACACCTGAAGTTTGGCACGAGTGAAAGAATTAGAATTATTAGAATTAGTTTATTTATATAGATGCATGAAGTACATACAATCACCTTTCAATAATACAATAAATCAGACATATTTTTTAAAAAAGAAACAAATGCACCAAAGGGTAAGTAGCCGAGTTACAAGTAACTATGAAAATTGCTACTCCCGTTAATAATAAGTGAAATAATTATAAATTATAGATTATTAATTATAACTATATATTATAAGGTAGATTAATTTTGATTAGATGACAATGAAAATGGTCATGGATATGGATTGTGAAGTGATTGTGACAAAGAATGAAATGATATTTAATAAGAATTGATCACATGTCGACAGTAATTTTTTGTAAAAGATTTAATCTTAATTCTTTCCTTAAGTTGCTCGTCCACGTGTAACCACAAATGTGGTGACCTCCCTAGAAAACTTACATTGTATTTTTCTATAGTGTGTTGTGGAGCTCTTAAATAGTGTCTAGTCCGGGTATAGTATGTGTGGTGACTTAAATTAAATAAATTGCCTAATCTCACTGGTAAACTGCCATAGATATATCTATGCGATATTTTTAATAATTCCAATTTCACCAAGTCTTCAATTTTAACAATTTTCAGTTGTTTGTAGAGTTCAGATAGTCTGGCACGTCTGCCTACATTACACATGATTCTGACGGCTTTATTTTGTTGAACTTGAATCTTCTTTAGATCTTTTGATTTAACCATTGACCCCCATGCACTAATTGCATAACACATATGACTTTGTATATTAGCAAAATACACCAATTTCTGTAAGTTTTGTGGTAAAAAGTTCTTTATCATATTCAAGCTATAGTTCCCTGCAGTCATTTTTATTAAAACTTGCTTGACCTGAAAATCCCAATCTAAAAACTCATCTATATGGACTCCTAGAAATTTAATGTGTTTTACTTTGTCTATAATATTTTCTCCTAATTTAAGCAACCCATTGTAATTGAGCTCTTTTCTCTTTGGCCTGAATATCATATACTTCGTTTTGTCTATATTTAGCGTCAATGAGTTACTTCTAAACCATTTATTTAAGTTTTCAATGTCGTTGTTTACTTTTTTGTACAGGAACTTTAAGTTATTTCCTGAAGTATACACAGTTGTATCGTCTGCATATGTTATTGCCCTACATACTTTCAGACACTTTATTAAATCATTGGCCAGGATAATATAAATTAGTGGCCCTAGAACTGAACCTTGGGGGGCTCCATATCCTATACTATAAGGATCTGAAATGTGACTCTTAAATTTAACTCTAATCTGTCTATCTAATAAATAACTTCTAAACCATGCTAATGGAACACCCCTAATTCCATAAAATTCAAGTTTTTTAAACACCGTCTCGTGATTTAAACTATCAAAGGCTTTTGACATGTCTAAAAATAAGCATATCGTGTAATAATTCCTGTTAATGTTTTCGACAATATTACCAGTGAGATCTAAAATGGCGTCAGCAGTGCTTCTGTTTTTTCGAAACCCATATTGTCCCTCATAGAATACTTTGTGTTTTATAAGAAATTTAGTCACTCGAATATGTACAATTTTTTCCAAAATTTTTGATATTGTTGGTAGTAATGAAACTGGACGATAATTGATTACATCTTATTTACATTTTCCTTTATAAAGTGGTGTTACAATTGCTGTTTTCATATTATTCGGGAATGTTCCTTCCTGCAATGACTTGTTGAATATTATTTGCAGTGCTTTTATGATTCCAGGATATATTTTTTTCAAGATTCTATTTGAAATTTGATCAAAACCACTGCTATTTTTTGCTTTTAGCCTATTGATGATCTTTTCTATTTCATCAGTTGAAACAGGGTAGAAAAAACAGTTATAAGGAATTTTATTTCTCATATAAGACATTGGGTCATTTACGCTCCCTGTTTCTTTAATTTTATCTGATAACTTCTCACCAATTGCACTATAATGCTTTGCGAAGGCATTACTTACTCTTTCAACATCATTCACTTTTGCACCATCTACTGTTATTTCATCAGGTAGGACCTGTCTACTTTTAAGCTTCCCTGACAAAGTGTTCAATATTTCCCAAATCTTCTTGGTATTTTTTCTATGCTCCTGTATGAGATTGTCATAATACGCTATTTTAGCTTTTCGTCTAATTTTAGTGTACATATTTCGATAAATTTTGTAATTTTGAAATTCTGGACCATCCCTCGGTTTGTTAGCTACTTTATTGAACATATTCAAACACTTACGTGACAATTTTTTAAGACCTTTTGTAAACCATGGATTATAGGCTTTCTTTTGATTAATGTTTCTCAATCTTTCAGGAGCATAGAAATCCATTACCACTTTTATTTCGTTTATCAATAGTTCGCTACTTTCATTTACATCAAGTGCATCAAGTATATTCCAGTTTCTATTACAAAGGCTCGCATTCATATTTCTTAAAACATCATCACTAATTTTTCTAGTAGAAATAATGGGAATTTTTTTGTTGGTCAATAGATTCCCATTTATACATGACAAACACAGATAATGATCGGAGATATCACTTTTAACAATAAAAGATTTTACATTCTGGAAAAGGTTAGAATCAACATAAATATTGTCTATAAGAGTAGCAGTATTGTGGGTTACTCTGGTAGGCTTGTATATAGTCGGCAATATTCCATTAGCTAAATTAAGATCAAAAAATCTCATTGTATTAGCATGGATGTTGATTTTCAAAAAGTCAAGGTTCTGATCAGTACCAACTACTAAACTCTTTTTTTCTAATTTAATTTTAGACACTATGTCTCCATATGTTTCAATAAAATCTTGTTCATTTGTACCAGGCACCCTATATACTTCTCCAATGACAATATTAGGTCTTTTCTTCTGGGGTATTTCAATAAAGAGAGATTCAAATTTTCCCTCAGTAAATACACTTATATCAGGTCTTTCCACATAATTTATACCCAGCTTGACTAATATCGAGACTCCACCTCTTTGTATGTTTTTTCTGTATGCATTACTCATAGTATAACTTCGGAAATTATATTTTTTGTGGTTTTTCTCTGACAAGAATGTTTCGCATAACATTATTACATCGGGCGATAGATTCCTCTCTTCCAACACCTCTAGCAATTCCACAAAATCATCAAACTTACTAGGTACACTATGGATATTGAAATGTGCAACGGTAAATGAATTGTTGTTTTCATAAACTACATTGTCGTCAATGTTCAGATAATTGCAATCAGACAATAGAACATTGTCATAATCAATAAGATCCAATAAATTATCATCCATTGTTAAGAGGAAACATTCTATAACAGCCTAGATCCATATTCAGTATATCCAAGCATGAGATGACATATTGGCGAACAGCATGCGTATGATGAACAGAAAACATAATGAAGGACATTGACCTGGTGGACAAGGCCAATGTTTGTTGTTATGGGGAAACACAACATCATATAAATACTCATCCAATATAAAACAAACATTACATAATTAGATCACCTAGTTTGAATTTTGCAACAACATGCTAACATCCAACAAATGTGGATTATGATCAGCTGTGACCTAGTCAAGATCATTGTGTACAATACATGATGCGATCCTATGAAATTACTGCACAGTAATATACATCTATACAAAAAACCCGTTAAGTATTAAATTCACATATTTACATAATATATTTACATGTTGATAACAAATCACATTGTCACCAATAAATATCAAAAAGTGGGTTTAAATTATGAATTCACCACCCAAGTGTACAACAAAATTATATGACATGATTTGTGTGAGGGATGTGAGTGAGAACCCTGCAGGACCAGAACCGTAACCAGGTCCCAACTCAGTGATGATGATGACACAGTATGCCTTTTGCCATATCATGATTGCCTTTACTTTAGAGACCATAAGAAAATATCATGATACTATATTCCTAATTTTGTCTAGTTTGCATCCTCCTATGAGCTGAAGTGACAATCATATATAATCATGGCACAGCTGTCATATCCAAGATATAAGGCAATCGGAATAAAATAACAAAGAATAGAACAATGTCAAGTAACAGTACAGCTTTTAATCAATTGCATTTTTCGGCTATAGTGTCTTAATGGGTTAAAACCCTGGGCACTGAACCCAAAAAGTTTGTCCTTTTGCACATAAAGAAAAAACATTAATATTATATTAGGTCTTAATTCAGGCAAAAAAACATACATATATATTCCGAATTGTTATCGACTTCATATTAAATTTTTGTAGAGCGAATTAGATTTCGCCTTGCCAGCCGACCACCCCTGATTCCCGCATTTCCTTCATGCACCCTAGGGTGGTCCACATTTCAATGGGAAAAATCAGATCCCCTAAAACCCCCAATTTGAAAGTTGAAATTGATGACCATATAAATAAAACAAACACATGCAAAATCTCAACCAAATCGGTTAATATTTAGAGGTGGCACAAAGCCCTAGAAGTTCATAATATAATTCCTCATTCGTGCATCTGAAAAATTGGTCAATATCCCAGATCTTTCTCAGAAGTGAATATTTTTTTCCAGATTTTTCAGCATATGATATAATTTGCATGGCAAAGTAATATCTGGGGGTTGTCATCTATTTATTGTTCATTGTAAGTGAAATATTTGCCTGTTTTTATGAAAAAAGGCCTGATAATTGACCTATAGATATACGTGATCTGCTCCTCCAAAATGGGTTCAAAGTCAGCCTCCTGTCATATTTAGGCATGAAAATAACTTTATTCTACTGAAATTGAGCTTTAAAATGATGTTTAGTATGTATGTTTTGATATCTCCATCCAATCCAAAGATATGGCACCTCAAACGTCGATGATACGAAACATCAAACTTTGAGAAAATGGCATTTGAAATTCCCGCCATTACAATTAAAGAACTAAGAAAATCAAGAGGTACACTCAATTTAGATAATTTAAAATCAATTTTTGGTTAAATGGTCTTAAATATTCAAAGAAAATTACTTTTGCTAAAACGTGGTACCAACAGCTAAAAAACATCAAAATGTGACCTTTTGACACATTTGCTAATTTCTGAGAAATATATAATGCCTACTTTGAACTCGTTTTGGTGGAGGGTTTCTGGGAACACAACTGGGTTTCCATTCAGTGAGAAGAACATGTATTGCAGTATGAATGAGGATATTTCAGAAATAATTAAGGGGGCGACCATTTAATGATCAAGGGGCTCAGAGTTTTCCTCTGCGGGAAATTGTTCATTTCACGGCAACACCAGCCATGATTATTCATTTCAAGCGCGTGAAGTTCCCGATATTCATTCCCATATCAAGCAACACCTTATTAAGAAATACTCCCTCAAGAAATAATTTATTTCAGTCAGAAGGAGTTCACTTACCTATCTTTTAACGCAGTGTAAAGGAAGCACATTGTGGAACATGGTTCATGATGGTTAAAGTTAAAAATCAGTTTTGCAATTTTCCAGGTTGGTTAAAGAGATTAATGGGAGGATTAATCTGTAATTTAATGTGGTAATCAGCTATCAGCTGGATTATTGCTTCAATAATTTTGATCTTGGAATAATAAAAGATCTCCCTAAATTTGTGTCAAGGGATCTTGAATCGGTTGCCCTAATTGCATCACTTGCAGAATTTATTCAATGCAGACTGGAGAGGGAGCAGAGTGGTGTAACCAGCCCCCCCCCCTCCCCCCCAAAAAAAAGTGAACACTTAAAATTTCGCTAGAAGTGTAAAAGATATAATGAAATGTATCACTGAAAATCAACTCTCTATAAAGGTTTGCTTGAAACAAAAAAAAGGATCTTGTATTCACATTAAATTTAGTGTATTACATGAAAAAATTGTATGCGAAATATCGAAGGTAGTTGTCCATCCTGAACAAATCATTTGTAATCTGATGATGGATATGTTGAGAGTAAGGATAGTTGGTCCAATTCCACACAAGCTGACACCTGCTATTGATTGTATAGGTTCATTCCATGCAAAATCCCAGTATGACCACCTCCAATTTCTTTCAAAGCTTCTAGGTTCCAAAAACATTGTCAGGAAAGAAAAAAAAAGTTTATATATATAGTATCATAGTCACAGAACCAGTGGTTATTGATATATTGGCCCTGGTCAATCAAATTTGCCACAATAATGTCTAAATTTGACTTTTTCTACCTCTCCTCATGAAATATTATCAATATATTAATTGCATATATAATTATGTGGACTTTCAAAGCATTAATTAAGTATATTCAAAAACATGCATTTGTGTGTTAATATTTCGGTGATGTAAATTTTAGAAGATTAATTAATGTCAGCCCCTTTTATTTAGTTGTTTGCATGAAAATTAAATGTGAATGAATCAGACAGATTGGCTTTTGTTGAATGAAGCACTGGAGAAGTCTTGATTATGTAATGTTATGTCACAGGGTAATTGTCTTCCCTGCTAATCCTTTGACAAGAAATCTTAAACTCTCAATTCTAACTTAATGGTTTAAATCTAACCTCAGTTATAAATGTACATTTTAACATATGAAGTATTGTCAGCTTACTTTTATTTTGGTCTTTAATGAAAATTAAATATGAACGTATTAAGACAGACTGGCAATAAGACCACAATGTATATATAGAGGGTTATTAAAGAAAATTACTTAGAATGCAAACCCCATTTCGGCTAATTTCAGTGTGTAATTTTCTTTTTAAGACATTATTGGATAAATCTGTCTCTTAATTCATTTTAAAACTCACTCCTTGCAATTGTATTTTTAGTATTTTAAAGAAATATTGTTTAGGGGGTAAAAGTGTCATCATTGGAAGGGGTCCAGTTTTTGTTGAATGGGCCTGGAGCCTTTGTGTCTGTGCTTCATTGTACCCCTCCCCTCCAGCGATTCATGTTATGTAATATTGTGCCACTAATCCTCTCCAGTCACCAAAGCTAGGAACAAAGGAGCACAAGAGCAGTGCACAGCACCCTCAACTTTTTAACAAATTTTCTTTTTTCTTAGAAATATGTCCAAACTGCATTGACACAAACTTTGTAGTTTTATATTGAACAGGTGGCGCCAGCATAGCAGGCAGCCGCGGTGCATAGCAACGCTCAAAACATTCATCTTTCACCTCGTTTTTCTACTGTTTGAAGCTGTAAATACGTTTGCTAACATGATATAAGGACCTACAGAACCATCAGAAGTATGTATTGGCTACAATTGATTGTGCAGTAGCTATATTAATTTCTGTACTGACATGGTTGTACCATCAAAAACTGTTACCGTATTCCCAAATAATTAGCCTTGGGTTACAAAAGATGTCAAAGAAATTATTAATAGAAAGAAGAAGGCCTTGTCTACTGACAGGTCAGGTTTAAAAGAAATTCAAAGAGAACTTACTTCATCTATTAATGATGCTAAAACTATGTATAAGAAAGTTGAATGTCTATTTAAATCTCAAAACAGTAAAGATCCTTGGAAAGGATTGAAGCAATTAAGTGGTTGTCTACCAAAAAGTTGTCTGCCTGAGCCTGATGATGTAAATGCTTATGTTGAAGAACTAAATGAGTTCTATTGTCGATTTGATGTTGGCGATTATCAGTCAGAATGTCATGATGTTCTTTCCATTGTGAACAATAAGGTATCAGATCGAATTGTTATGCAGTATTAACTTTGTTACATAGCATATGTTCGCATTTAGATAAGACGAATGTGTATTCTCGCATACTCTTTATTGATTTCTCTAGTGCTTTCAATACTATCAAGCCACACATTTTACTACGCAAATTGTATAATATGCTGGTAAATTACAACTTAATCAAATGGTTACAGTTATCTTAAAAATATACCTCAGTTTGTAAAATTTCAGAATATCAGATCTAATTGTATATACACCAACACAGGTGCACCTCAAGGTTGCGTTTTATCTCCCCTCTTGTTTACTTTATATACAAATGATTGTGTGGGTAGTTTTGATAAATGTGAAGTGATCAAATATGCTGATGACACTGTGATTATTGGTAATATTATGAATGATGATATCAGCCAGTACAGGCAACAAGTCAGTACCTTTGTCGAATGGTGTGATTCTAACCATCTTAACATAAATGTGAAAAAGACCATGGAACTTATATTTGACTTCAGGAAGGCTTCAGGTATTGCTCATGACGCCCTGAGTATTAAGAATGAAAATGTACAGATAGTTAACAGCTACAAATATCTTGGTGTTTACATCGATAATAAGTTGACTTTTACAGAGAATGTTCAACATCTGTATAGAAAAAGCTGTATGAGAGTATGTTATCTGAGGCGTCTAGCTAACCTGAAGGTGGACTCTGTTATTCTTAGCCTTTTCTATCGTTCCATCATAGAATCAGTCATGTCCTTTTGCATTATAGCTTGGTTTGGTATATCAAGTAAAAAAGATCACAAGAAATTGAGTAAGATTATTAAGATCGCTAAGAAACTCGGCTTGGACAATCAATGTTTATCAACCATGTACAATAATAAATTATATCAAATGTCAATTAAGATCATGAAAGATAAAGAACATCCATTGTATAATTGTTATCAACTGCTACGCTCTGGTAAAAGACTATCAATACCTAAACAGAGAACAAGCCGATACGGAAACAGTTTCGTTCCGTCAAGTATTAGATACTACAACTATCGGTCATCAAAGCATGTACATAAAGTTAATTGACGTAAATATTTTGTAATCCTTAATTATTTACTATTACGCACATATAATTGTTTTAATTTGATGAGCTTGCCTGTACCACAAGAGTTTCCGTATGGATTAAATAAAGTATATCGTTATCGTTATCGTTAAATAAAGAAATTTCCAATTTGAATAAAAAATTTAGGCCAAGTAGAAGCTGAGATATGACTTTCTGTAGCCGATTCAGGCTACTGAACACAGAGTTGGGACATGCTCCTTTTGTTTTGTTTTTCTTTACAGCTATTGTTATTCTTCAAAGTTTGACCAGCATTTAACCTTTGTATTAACTAGCAACTTGCTTAGTCTTAAAAGATATATATATATACTGGCATAAACCTTGTTTTAGTCTTACTATTTACAATGGTTTTGGTTGGAGACATCTTATCTATAATTTATGTTTTTAGACATATAGAAAGATAGAAAGATAGAGAGAGATAGATAGATAGACAGATAGATATATAGATAGATAGATTGATAAACACATAGATAGATAGATAGATAGATAGATAGATAGATAGATAGATAGATAGATAGATAGATAGATAGATAGATAGATAGATAGATCGATAGATAGATAGATAGTTAGATAGATCAACATGTCATCCAAGAGATTCAGACATGTTGTCTTTATGTCAAAAATATAACCCGGTACCCCGACCTTTTGCGCCGCGAGCTGATTTTACTCTCAGCTGAAATGAGCTGAGGTTAGTCAGTCTAGCAGCTGACTTTGCTTCAAGTCAGCTGAGCTGAAAAGCCAGCTTGAAGCCAATGAAAGCCCTCTTCTACATTGCAATTGAGGTCGAATTTTCAGGAGAATCAATAGGACTTATATAATTGCAATTAAGGAAGAGAGGAAGGTCTGAGCTTGCAATCCGATCGCAATTCAGTCCTTTGACTTCCAGAATACACTCTAAAAACAAGTGTTTAAGAAACAACACTAAAATAAACACTTTTTTGTTACACTTAATAAACGCGTGAAAGTGTTTAGGGTGAAAGCACAGTAAAGGCCTCAATTGCGTCTTGATCAGATAAAAGTAAATTTAGGGTCCAATTTCTGACTTAAAGAAGAAACAGTGCAGTGTTTAAGCTTGACCAACTAGAAAATCTAAGAAATTTAGGAATTCTTCATGAGCATGCAATTAAAATCGTGCTCTGCACAGACCTTTAAAGTGGGTATCATTTGTTAATTTTAGCATGTAACCAGTGGCCCTTTTTCTGAAGCACCATCTATTGCAGCAATGCTGTAGCCTAATATTTAGTTCACATTCTGCCGGTGACATTATCTGTTTACTGTACCTCCCTGGCCTTCTGTAGGGACCATTGGCTGACTTTTCAATATGATGATTATGGCAGCCATGACGTCCAAAGAAAAGGTCTGCTTGTAACCATATTTTTGCAAATTTACAGTCAGGGGTTCAAAAGGCTGGCTGGAGGGTATTTTTATGTAATAATTAGCCGAATTTGGTGCTTTTGCCTAGATATGATATTGGTTTAATGAATTCAAGCAAAAAATTTCCAATGGCCACTGATGATTGTAAGATGCAAGAACCTTTAATGGCTAAAATAGATGTCCGTCCATTACGTCCACAACTGATTTTTTGGTAATTTAAATGAATTAAAGACCAGCTAACACGTCAATTGAGATAGAAATGCATGTCTATCTCTCTCTACCTATGTATGCAACTGAAAAATTTAAAAACACAATGAATTTAACTTATACACTGGACACCAGGCTAAAAAGTGTAAATGTCCGTCCATTACGTCCACAAAAATGTTCAAATTAGTCTGGGGACTGATGTTTGGAGGTCTGGTATGTCACAAATAAAGCAGGGATACCATGTTTAGTGACAAATTTGGATTATTTCAGTGAACGCTGACAAGCTCAAAAATTTAATTGGTCACGGTTCATGCCAACTGTCCATATCATATCTGCGAAAACTGTTGAAAAGCCAATGGTCCATTTCAGCAGAATAAACCTAGATTTTCATGGAACTTTCATAATGTAGTTCATAGCAGCCCAGCAAATACCTGTCTTGATTTATTAGACAAACATAATTCTGTATTCTACACATTATTAGGTTTAAAGTGATGTACTACACTTGCACTTCTGATGAAAATAATTATTAGGTCATAGGGGCCAAATATTGAGGCGCTTACTGTGCTTTCACCCTTTATCATTTTTAACACATTTAAGTGTTTTTGATTTTAAACGCATTTAAGTGTCTTTGATTATAAACACAAAAACGCTTTAATAGCTTGTTACACTTTATTAACACTAAAAAGTGTTTATAACAATAAAAGAGCTTGATCTTAAACACTCGATGTTTTTCCAGGATAACTGCAGAGAAGGTGTTTATCATATTAAAGTGTTAAACAAAAAGCGTTTATAATTAAACACTCTGGTGTTGCAGTATTAACACATTGTTAATGTACATCACAATATCAGTTGTTCAGCTGCTTTCTGAATAAATAACATGGTTACAATAGTGAAATCAAGTAACAATTTATAAAAAAAAGTACCAATGAAAATAGATTTAATTGAATTTAAATACTTCATAATATTATGTAATTAAACTAACTATCCTCATTAATTTCAAAAGGCTACTTGTTATAACCAGGTGATGACTGCTAATATTAATGATGGAAGGATGGGCGGGTGGTTGGGGCTTTACATCCTGTATTTCTGCACTCGATAGGCTACCAAGTGAAGAGGTCACAGCAATGAGGCAAATGTTAATTGAAATAGCTATGCAACATAGGCCCAAGTGACCCAACAAGAGCTGGATTCAAACCTTGGACCAAGCAATTACTAATGCTACTTAATGTATTTACACACAAAAAAACTGGATGGTATATATTTGTGCCTGCCCTCCCTCGAAAGTGCATAAGTGGGCTGTCCTTGGTTTTTTTTTTATATTTCAGGGTGAGGTGGGGAAATCACCTTTGACCCTTATTCTTTTCTAAAAATTTCATATTTATAAAAATGTGCATTTTAATGCATGGGATGATGGAATGGATTAACTATTGAAGCTTAAATCAGCCGAAGAACAAGCAAACCTAGTCATGTTGGAGCAAAATGAAACCCACGGGACTCCTTCCCCTGGTGACAGCCCCAGACAAGATAGACAGACCTCCACACCTAACAAATTGGCTGCCAGTCGGCCCCTGCACACTCATGAAGTTAATGCTAGTAGAAATGAACAGGTTGCAAGTCGGCCTGCCAGCATACCAGTGAAAAACTAAAGTGAAAATATGGGTCACTAATGTCGATTCATTACTCAACAAGATTGGGGAGCTGAAGGCCAGGATAAGTTGTGCAGCAGAACCCCCGGACATTGTCTCGGTGTCTGAAGTCAAGCCTAAGTCACTACGTTATACCCTAACTACTGCGGAAATACAAATAGAGGGATACCAGATCTTCAGTAAAAACTTAGATAGTCCAAGGGGACGTGGATTGGCTGTCTATGTATCTAACAAGCTCAATGTAATGGAAAGAAGCCTGGATGTGAGCTTTGACGAATACCTATTTACTGAGATCCAGCTAAACAAAGGAGAGAAGCTCCAGGTCATCTCAGTGTACCGCAGTCCAACTCTACGGAGGGAAATAATGGTGAACTGATAAGAATGCTGGAAAAACTGACTGTAGATGAACGAAGAATCTCGTCGTCGTTGGCGACTTTAATCTCCCGGGAATTGATTGGCAAAACCTCCAGGCAGCAGGAAGAAGCGACTCGATATCACAGATGTTCCTGGACAAAGTCTTAGAAAGTTTCTGGGAGCAGCTAATTGACAAACCGACAAGAATGAGGGGCAGTGACAATCCTTCCATCCTGGATTTACTCATCACAAATAGACGGAGATGATCGAAAACATAGAATATGCACCCCCGTCGGAAGCAGTGACCATATTCTTCTCAGCGTAGTAACCTCCTTCAACGCCGGTTCTGCCACTATGAACAAGAAAAAATTCAATATGAGAAAAGCCAACTTCAACTGCTCAGGGACAAACTGGATATTGACTGGCATAACCTACTGAAGGACTGCCGCGACCCAAATCAACAATGGAACCTCTTCTGTGAAAAGTACAACCAGGCAATCAAGGATAGCATACCTCTCCAGAAGGTGCGTAGTTCAAAGAAACCCCATCTGCTCATTCCGATCTCCAAGCAGGCTGTGGAGCTAATAAGAAAGAAACACAGGGCATGGACTCGTTTCTACGAAACAAAGGATCCCGAGAAATTGACAGACTTTAAGAAAATCAGAAACAAGGTCAAAAATCAAATAAGGAAAGAGAGATACAACTACGAAAGGCAACTGGCCAAACATGTAAAGGAGAACCCAAAAATCTTTTGGAAGTATGTCAACAGTAAACTGAAAACAAGGCATGGAATCCCTGACTTGGAAATTTCGGAGGATGGAACTATTGTGACTGTCAGTGATGATCACAGTAAAGCTGAAGCTTTAGCAAACACTTTTCATCTGTCATGGTTCAGGAGCCGCCAGGCAATGTCCCAACCCTGCCAAATCGAGAGGAAATTAGCAACTTGCCAGGCCTAGCCAACATTACTTCTCCGAGGAAAGCATCCTAAAGAAGATAAAGGGTCTGAAAATTAATAAATCACCCGGGTTGGATAAGATCTCGGCTAACATCCTGAAGGAAGCATCTACACAGGTTGTAAAACCCCTTTATAGAATTTTCAGCACATCAATGGAGTCAGGGATCCTACCAGTAAACTGGAGACAAAGCAGCATCACAGCCATACACAAGAAAGGGAGCAGGAACAAGTGTGACAACTACAGACCAATAAGTCTAACCAGTGTTGTCTGTAAGATCATGGAGTCGCTCATAAGGGACAGCATCATGCACCACATGACTAGCAACAACCTTTTTAGTCCGCATCAGTATGGCTTCCTTCCCAGGCGCACAACAACGTTACAACTATTAAAGGTCTTGGACGAATGGACAGAAGCCCTCAACAACAATCAGAGTGTAGAAGTCATATACATGGACTTCAGTAAAGCCTTCGACTCAGTCCCACACAAAAGGCTAATCTACAAGCTCCAATACTATAACATCTCAGATAGGGTTCTCGCATGGATAACATCATTCCTTCAGGACAGGCACCAACAAGTGACAATCAACGACAGTCACTCAAGAAGCGTGAAGTCGACAAGTGGTATTCCCCAGGGCTCTGTCCTTGGCCCACTGCTATTCGTTATTTACATTAACGACTTGCCAGCAAAGCTACTCTCAAAGACCTACATGTTTGCCGACGACCCAAACATTTTCTGGCCCTCGGAACTTATTGACCCAAGGGATGAGATAGCGGAAGATCTTGCAGAATTGGACAGATGGTCAAAGGATTGGTTACTCAAATTTAATCCACTCAAATGTAAACAGATCTACATCACCAGACCGAGGCAAACCGTGGAAAAGGTAGAACGACATCTCAATGACAGCGATGGCAGACCTACAGCACTACAATGTGCCAGCCACGAAAAAGATCTAGGTGTCACGATCGACTGCCACTTAAATTTCAAGACCCATATAGCTACTGCGACGGCTAAGGCATCAAGGAACATGGGTATTATACGCCGGACGATTGACCATCTGGAGAAGGACATCTTCCTGCCGCTATACACCACTCTCGTCAGGTCCCACTTGGACTATGGGCACTCTGTCTGGTCACCCCACTTAATGCAGGACATCAAAAAGTTGGAATCGGTCCAGAGGGCAGCGACCAAGAGAGTAAACGGCCTAAGGGACATGGAATACAGGGACAGGCTCGAATATCTCGGTCTAACAACCCTGGCATACAGGCGCTTAAGGGGAGATATGATCGAGACATATAAGCTACTTCATGGTATCTATGACCCGGCATCCTCTCCGCAAATGAGGCGTGACACTGCTGGTCGGAGGGGTAACAGCCTCAAGCTGCTAGTGGTAGGAGGTGTTACAACAGACATCCGTAAGTACAGCTTCAAAGTAAGAGTGGTGAAGCACTGGAATACTCTTCCTGATTCAGTTGTCCTGGCGCCCAGTGTCAACTCGTTCAAGAACCAGTTGGACAAATTTTGGAAATTCCACCCTCTGAAACTTGACCCCGACCGGAATCCCTTTGTGTAAGCAGTAGCATGAGGGCTGCAAGCGGCCTAACGTGCTGAGAAAATGGTCCAACAACCGGAAAAGATGGCTTAGTGATCCACCCTCACAAACGGGCAGCAAGCGGCCCCTAGCTGAAGAAACGTCCTGGTCTTCGAATCAAACCAACCGTCCTGGTCTTCGCACCCAACCAACTGGCTCTGAAACTTGACCCTGACCGGAATCCTTTGTGTAAGTAGTAGCATGAGGGCTGCAAGCGGCCTAACGTGCTGAGAAAATGGTCCAACAACCATAAAAGATGGCTTAGTGTTTCACCCTCACAAACGGGCAGCTAGCGGCCCCTATCTGAACAACCGTCCTGGTCTTCGAATCGATCCAACCGTCCTGGTCTTCGTACCTAACGAATGACCCTTCACAAAATTGCTGGCTGCTAGCGGCCATCAGTCAATGTTTTACTTCTTAATGATGTGCAGACTGTAAATATGTACATATGTATACATATCAAGAGGATTTTAAGACATATGTCTCTATTTTTTAAAGTTTTAAAATCAAAGATCTACAAAAAAGGACAAAACCAAATGATAAATCAAAAAAAAATTGTTTCCATATTTATATTACTTTCGTTTCGCCAATCAATTATGCCGTCCACCATTCAACCCACTTGATAGACATTACAAAGACTTCAAACAATTTTGTCATTTGCATTTTAAGCTGTATATTTTCTGTAAGATCTGGATATAGAGGTCTAAGGACCTGAGTCCAGTAAGGCTACTAAACTAAACTAAACTAAACTTAAATCCTTTTATTTGACACTTTCAAGCCACCATTAGACAATAAGTCATCACAGGGGCTAGATTTGAATTAAAGTTCAGGATAATTTAGCCACCTTTGAAAACCAATGAAAAATGACAAGAAAATAGATAGTTCATGTACATATTTTATTCTTCAATTGAGCACTGACACTGACGGATATATTAAACCATTGTGTAAGTATACCATAAAACCTTGCAAGATTCTCAAAGAAATTCAACAACTGAATCATATTCACAATATAACAGCAGTCGCTGTTACTCAGTATTTAGTCATAAATACCTGTTTTAGTCGAGCGTCTTTACATACATCTAACCACGTTGAATTCATGCAATCGAGAGGGCGGAAGTCGTTCCTTGCACATGCGCATTGCAGTCGCTGCGTACAACGCCCCTAGCGGCGGATCGTCACATTCTTCCCCATTTTGAAAGACCGTCGTTCTGTAGTCTTGAAGATCTGGAAGATCTTGGTTGTCATCCTGTCCCCGCTAAATAGCCAACCGCACACTGGCATGGGCACCGTAAAGCACCGAGTCAGCGCAGTTACTAGCTGAAAGGGGGGAACAGGACATCCGGTAACAACAAGCGAGATGACATTGACATATATTATCCTAAACCCATAAGGGGTGCTGTGAATTGCCGTAGCCTTGAAACTTCTGAAACTTCTAAACTTCCTACGTTATGGTGAAAAGGTGCCGTGGCTTGAAACTTCTGAAACTTCTGAACTTCTTACGTTACGGTGAAATGGTGCCGTGGCTTGAAACTTCTGAAACTTCTGAACTTCTTACGTTACGGTGAAATGGTGCCGTGGCTTGAAACTTCTTAAATTTATATGAAACGTATTTACATGGGCCCTACTTTATTAAATTATTCTGGCAGCCCGAATAGCCGCGCCACATTCCTTCGGTTGGCCTCACGCACCACCGACGCACACACACCCTTGAGACGCCCCACCCAACGGGCCACGGCGGAAATGTCCTGCCTCGGGTTCACAGACAAATGGGGAAAATCAGTTTCCAGCAAGATCCTGTCCAATTCCATGCCTCGGATGGCAGCGTCGAGGTGTAGGCGAGCTACATCGGGAAGGTCCAGGCCTTTGGGATTCACACTCAAGTACAGGGTCTTCGTTGCGGCCATTAGGAGATCTCGGTCGATTGGCGTTCCGAGGAAGCAGTGCACCATGATGGGCTCGTTTTTGCAACAGTCGTTGATAATTTCGGCCAGATCCTCGAAAGCGGTTTCTCCACCTCTACAATGCATCACAAGAGGGAGACCGGAGGGCTTCTCCGCGAGCAGCGTCCTCAGGTGCGAGCGTTGTCGGCTTTGTTGGGAGGGGGACGGACCACGAACATAGTCGAGCCCCACCTCCCCAAATCCAACGCAACGAGGGTGCTCGAGGAGGGTCCGTAGCTGTTCGAGGAGTCTAGGGTGGATAAACGGCTTGCCCATACAGATGGTAGGGTGTATGCCCACGGTCCCGAAAACGCCTTCTTCCCTAACTGCCTTTCCGAACGAATCCCACTGATGGGGGAAGGGAAAATTACTGATCAGGGAGGTGACCCTGAGGACCGAGTCCCATCTGTCGCCTCGGTATCTCTGCAAGTCCTGGACATTCCGGATGTGTAAGTGAGCATCGCTGGTGTAAGTTACCCGCCGTTGAAAGGGCCGCAGAGCCCCGCGGTCGACGTACTCCCCTCGCTGGATCTCATCCCGTACGTCCTGTGACACGTGCGGTAACACCAACAGCAACACCTTGAAATGGAGTAGGTTGCAGGGACTCCGGGGGGGGCGAAACGGACATCTGCGAGAATGGAGTAAGGGGCATTCTATTTTCCCGCTCAAAAAGCCACATCAGCGCCCGTTGCTGAAAGGACAGAGTGGCTGCCCGAGGAGACTGGGGATACCATCCTTTCTTGACGATGTGCCTTAGCAAATCCTCCAGGGTGGCACAAGAGAGGGCTGTCTGCAAAATCCGTAGAAGGCCATTCCCCAAGGCCACGAATTGGGGGATGTCGGCATCAGTCATAGCCACTTGGGGGCACTCCTCATGCCGGTAACTTGCAAACGTGGCGCTCTGAGCTGTCCCCTGACACGTCCAACAGGCTCTATTGGGGCTAAGCCACCACGGGACATGCTTCTCCTCTGCGTGTCGGCGTAGTCGTTGGGTAATGTTCACACGGCAGATGTGGCAGAACTTGCCTTTCCGCTTTGAGGGGACCGAACAGTCCTCAGCGGCAACGGCAGGGTCTTCCGGTGCATCTGCCAAGTCTGCGTCCCAATCCGACACATCACTGCCAGCGAAATGGATCTGTAAGTCCGCTTCTCTTTCACCATCCTCTCCCCCTTCTTCGGATCCTACTTTGTCGATGACAACGAAACGGAGAAAATCTTCATCATCATCGTCCACAACCAGTGGCGGCTCACTCTCCTCATCATCACTTGAAATTATCCTGACCTTACTGTCAGGGACCCAGCCTGAACATCCAGGTGTTGGCTCCTCCTCCTCGTCATCCGACCTCTTTCGTTTCTCCATCTCGAAAATTTCTCTGGGGGTGTGGGGCAAAAAATTGGGTTAGCATTACTACATGCAAAGCATCTACAAGCCACAAACACACATTATGCTATAGACACAGCACACAATCTATAGCAACAGTTTTTAATTTTTCACTACTTTTTCTACTGCCACACAACTATTGATATTTTTCCTAACGCCACGCAACTACTTTTTTTTTTTTCTACTTTTTAACTGCACAAACAAACACATCTATGACCAAACCACCACACTATATACACACCACAATAACTTGAAGATAAATGCACACTATATCTATAAGTACTATATACACTATCTACAGCTAAAATGAACAACTCGTTGGTTAAGAGGGGACATAATCCCGAATTAACCAACGAGGCGGGCGGACACGTCTTCTCAGTTGACAGGGTCCCCCTGTCGCAGGGCGTCGATCCCCTGGCAACACGAAACCAGGACTTCCTGGTCCATCATCTATGCTTGTGTCGCCTTGTGATGGGGCGGGTGACGTAGAATCACCGTGGGAGGCATTCATGGAGTCCCCAGGTGCTTCATCCCAGAGTTCCGCATCCATAAGTTCTTCTGCATCCTCCACAGGTGAATTCTGTCGTTCCCAGTTGGCACGCTCCCGCCGAATCCACAAGGGTATATCTCTGTCATTACATGGCCTAAGCCGGTCGTGGTGAAGAATTTGGGCATTCTTCCCTTTTCGTCCCTGAATTTGATATAAGATATCTGAAATTTTCTTTGTTACAATAAAAGGTCCTGCATAGACAGGTTGAAGTTTCCTACTCAGTCCTTTCTTGGATGTGTGATTGACAACGTAGACGAGGTCTCCGGTTTCATAAGTGGTTTTGAAATTTTTCCTATCATAAGTTACTTTCCTTCTCTGAAGACTTTCTTTCAGTTGTTCCCTTGCTGAAGTGTGGACTTCTTGAAGAGTCTCTTGTAGTCGCTGTACATATTCAGTGGATGGCTCTTCTCCTGATGTTGGCATTGGTCCAGCTAACAGGTCGATGGGGACATTAACTTCCCGGCCCAACATCATCATGTTGGGCGTATAACCGGTCGACTCATTGGTGGTGGCTCGAAGGGCCATTCCAATTAGCTGGATATGCTCATCCCAATCTCGTTGACTATGTTGGTCATCCAGATAAGCTCGTATCTTGAACAGTATCTCCCGGTTGAGTCTCTCTACTTGTCCATTTGCACTGGGATGATACGGTGTTGTCCTACGTTTCGCCATGTCAAATAATGTACACAATTCTTGGAAGAGAAGGCTCTGAAAGTTGGTTCCTTGATCCGAAAAGATCTCATTTGCACATCCCATCCGGCACAAGAATTGGTTGACAAGGGCATGTGCTACAACTTCAGCTGTCTGATCACTGAGAGGGGCCAACTCTACCCATTTCGTAAACTGATCGACCATCACAAGGATGTAACGATTGTTGCGACGACTCTCGAGAAATGGTCCAAGAATGTCAATGTGGACTCTTTCCATAGGGATGCCGGCATGATGAATCCTCATGGGTGCATGCTGCTTCCGGCGACCTTTCTTCTGAATATTACATACTCTACAAGATTCGACATAGCGACGAACATCGCTGGTGAGACCTGGCCAGAAGAATCGATGTAACACCTTGACCTTTGTCCGTTGCTGTCCAGGATGCCCAGCTATTTTAACATCATGGGCAAGGTGAAGTACTTGACCCCTAAGTTGATATGGAACTACGATGAGGTCTTTGCCTGATTGTTGAGTATCCTTAATCCAGGTGTAATACAGGATATCATCGGCGATGCGAAGTCGGTCCTTGAGCAACCACAACCTCTTGGTGGTAGCACCTTGCAGGTAAAGTACATCAGATGAAGGCTCGGTTTCTTCTGTTATCCATTGTCTGATCGTCTTTAGGTCTGGATCTTTCTCCTGTTCTTCCTTCCAATTCACTTTCATCTCAAAAGAAATGCCTTGGTCTAGGTTGTCCAAATCTTCTACAGTGGTAACTCTTGAAGCCAGCGGTATCACGTCATCAACATGACTTTCGAATCTTTGCCATTGATCATGCTTAGTCTGGCAGTATTTACATCCGCCGCAGGGGAGGTCGGAAACCTCTTTACCTGCGTCATAGCAGTCACAAGGAGCCGGAATCCTGCTTAGTCCATCAGCATTGCCGTGATTCTTACCAGCTCTGTGTGCTATCTGAAAATTGAACTGCGAAATGGATTCTAACCACCGTGCCAATTGACCTTCGACGTGTTTAAAACGCATTAACCAGGTCAAACTGCTGTGGTCCGTTCGGACTAAAAATGACCTTCCTAACAGATAGAACCGGAAATGGCACAGAAAAGTAACTAAAGCCAATAGCTCCTTTCTTGTCGTACAATAATTGCGCTGTTGCTTGTTCATGGACATGCTGGCGTATGCAACAACAACTTCCCTGCCATCTTGTACCTGCGAAAGTTGGGCACCTATGGCAAAATCGCTAGCATCAGTGTCCAATATAAATAGATCATCACTCCTTGGATAGCCTAAAACTGGAGCTCCTATCATGGCTTGTTTGAGTCCAATGAACGCTTGTTCATGTTCCCCTGTCCACTCAAGCTGTGCATTCTGTCGGGTATTCTTCACAAGTGTATACAATGACATCGCTTCATCAGCCAGATGGGGTATGAAATCCCGATGGTAATTGATAAACCCGAGGTAAGCCTCCAATTCTGTTCTTGTCGTTGGACGAGGCCATCCTTCAACGGACTTGATCTTGGCCTCAGGGATGCTGACTCCATCCTTGCTGACCCGCCTTCCCAAAAAATCTACTTCAGTGCCGAAGAGCACACATTTTTTGGGCTTGAATTTAAGATTAAACTGGCGGAATCGCAGGAAAACTTCATGAAGATTAGCAAGCTGAGACTGGAAGTCCTTACCCAGAATGATGAGATCATCCAAATAACACAGCACATCTTTCCACAGAAGATCACGCAGCACCAGAGTCATGGCACGTTGATAGGTCACAGGGCTGTTGCAAAGGCCCATAGCAAGCCTGACATGTTCATACAAACCATATTTGGTTAGGAATGCGGTTTTATGTCGATCAGACGGATCTATCAAAATTTGCCAATAGCCCGAAGCCATATCAAGCGTACTAAAGTAAACAGTATCTGATAAGGCATCAAGGCATTCCTCAATGAGTGGCAATGGAAAATTATCCTTCCTTGTTACTTGGTTAAGACCACGATAGTCAAGACAGTAGCGGTAGCTGCCACATTTCTTTTTGACTATCACTGGAGCAGCTGCCCAGTCGCTGGTGGACGGCTGTATGATCCCTGCATCAACCATTTTCCGGAGGTGTTCCTCTTCTTTATCCTGAAATCCTAATGGCGTGCGGTATAAAATTTTATTGAAATTCCTATGTTTAAAAAATGTACTTACTGGTATGAAGGCAATATTATTGAAATTCCTAGTTTAAAAAATATACTAACTGGTATGAAGGCAATATTATCGAAATTCAAATGTTTAAAGAAATGCACTTACTGGTAGGCCGCGCGTCGCCGGTATCAATCTTGTGTGTGAGCGCGGTGAACTCACCAAGATCAAAATCATGTGCTGCAAACACATCATGAAATTCCGCTAATAAAGCTTCTACTTGCCTACTTTCTTCTATTTCTAACTGTGAACTTGCTAATTTGAACATTGGAATAAGATGATCAGGCAGGTTCAACTTTGGGTCCTGTGAATCCACGTCTGGTCTGCAACTAAAGACACTAGTTCCCACTGAGCCTCCCGGGGAGCCGCAGAGCTCCGAAACTGAAGAGTCTTCCTGTTCCGGTCCTACGGTACCCGTATCTTCCTGTTCCCAATCTTCTAGGGTAATGATGTCTTCAATCTCACTGGCCTTGGCAATCTTCGTTCCCTCCATCAGGGTCACAGTCTCATCAGACATGTTGAAGACATGCAAATCTGCGGTGAGGCTCTCGTCAAGCAGCATTTCTGGAACTAACAATTTGTCCTTCTGTTGCAACAAAGAAATTGGTTCAATCAGACATTTGTCTTTTATTAACTGTGACAATCTACAGTGAACAATACGACCAGAAAAAGGTGGGAGTTCACATGGCTCTGTAACTGAAACATGCTCCGATTTGGCAGCTTCTGTAGCAGACAAGTTGGCACGAATTTCTGCAGGAATTACTTTTCCTTGAATTCTTAGACATGGAGTTTTCAGGTCTATCTCTGCATTCATCTGGTGAAGATAATCAATGCCGAGGATGCAGAATTCCCTTGCGGCAGCAACAATAATGTCCCATTTACAAGTTTCTCCTCCCACCGTGAGATCGATGTCGCGGACAATTTTGGCCTGCATTTCCTATTCTCGCCGATCCGATGGATCTTTATCGGCGCATCTTCATCCAGGTTTAAGCCTAACTTCTCAGCGGTCTTGGTGCCCAGAAGAGTTATTTGTGAAGCTGTATCCACAATGGCTTCCACCATATGACCATTGAGGCCAATATTCACTATCATAGTCCATCCTGGAGTGTTGAGTGCAGAACCTTGAAACACCTTCTTGTCCCGACTGTAGGGATACATGTCAGTCTGTGTACCTCTTCCAGGACTCGGGGAACGCCCATTCCCTTGTCCCTGACTATGCATCGTCCTTAAAGGGCTTGTGGCAATTTCTTGGCGTCGCGCGGGCCTCTGTGGACTCACTGGACTGTCAGATCTCAGACGATGAGGTGGATACGGACAATCGATCCGGAAGTGTCCCGTCTCATTACAATTGTAGCACTTTCCATCTCGCATCCTGTTTGGAGATTGTCTGCGGTCATTCCAAGGAAGCGGATACATAGAAGATGGTTGTTCTGTTGTCCGGTTGGAAAACTGTCGGTCTGGTGTCCAACTTCTGTCATTTCGATTGTTGGATTGCTTCGAACCCGGAGAATAGAATCTTCTCTGCTGTGGCTGTCTGCTAGGCGATGAATCGCGATCTGAAAAACGACCCTGTCGGACATAGGTGTCATCTTCGAATGTGACCATTCTTGAAAAGGTGGGCTTTCCAATAAAGCTCTCTATGGCGGATGCCTCCTTGATATATTGTAAAGCAGCTCTGACATTCTTTGGCTTCCTGTGGGCTGCAAATTTTGAAGCATCCTTGTCTCTCACTCCTTTCAGGAGAGCTTCAACTCCCATGACATTAATTGTCTTCCTTCCAGTGTCCTTATAGGCCCTTTGGACCATTTGCTGGACCTTGTCCGCAAATTCATCAAGGCTTTCGGTGGTGTCCTGCCGTAAATTATAAATATTCTTCCTAAGAACATGTGGCATGGTTCCCGTGCCAAAGCGTTTACTTAAAGCTTTCAACAGCTTCCTGTAGCTTTTCCTGGTGGATCGAGGCAGTGTAGATACATGCTCGACAGCCTTGTCTCGTAGACTTTCAAGTAGGCGTTGAAGTTTCTTCTTCTTCTTCCACTTGTACTGGCGTGCCAAATTTCCAAAATAAAATATAAAACTTTCCCACTCATTCACTCCCCCTTTAAATAATTGGATCTGCGGCCCTGATGGGCTCTTCCTTCGCAAGGGTTTCTTCTTCTTGAACCCCCTACCGCGATCTCCATTGTCGTTGTCATCTGAATCAGAATCATCGGACTCAGAGGAAGAGGAAGTGTCACTGTCCGAATCAGTATCGGAGGATTCAGAAGAACTGGAATCTGGCTTAGCCTTCTTCTTTTTCCGGGAAGCATCTCTTGACTCCATGGTAGCCAGGTGGGGGTGACGGGACTCGCCGTAAAAATCATAAGGATGAAATCCAGTCCCGTCCATATAACCCTGTACAGAGTTTGGTGGAACCCCACCCGTTGTCTGCATGGACTGAGAACCTGGTACATAGAACCTTCCTTGATTCTGAGCCTGCGTCCTATCCACTGGCGCAGAATTTACAAAACGAGAATCACTAGGATTCTGCGGTCGACATCTTTCTCGTGACCCAAATTTTACATTTGAACCATAATTCACATTTGTGGAACCATAATGATTCTGAGGGTGAACTTTGTCATTCGCCTCAGAATTTACAAAACGAAAATCATCATTGTAAAAATTCCCAACATGGACTTTGTCCAAAGGCTCGGAATGTATATAGTTAAACTCATGAGACTGAGGTACACTTGAAACTAAATTTGATTCATTTACATAAGTATTAGGAGCAAAGCGCACATTTGAATGTGGTGACTTGGTCCGGACATCCTGAGACTTCTTGGGTGGTGCCTCCTTCACCAATCGTCTCTGTCTCTCTGGGAAGACCTCTGGAGCTTCAATCTTCTGTTTATTTCTCCATCTGGGGCCTTCCCCATCTTCAGCATCTTCAAATTGTAGAGATTCTTGCTGGTTGGTTGGAGGTCTGAAGACTCTGTCCGAGGGCAAGTGTGTGATGACTGCCGAAATGTCCCCTTCCATGACCTGCGGCATCGACTTCCCTGGGTGTTGAGTAACCGGTGTGGAAGACCGCACATCATCATTGGTTTTATGCCTGGAAATAGTTGGGGCAGACTGCGCTGCAGGTGTCTCAACATGACGTCGATGAGCACTGTCAATAAATTTCTCCGTGGAAGATTGGGACATCGACCAAAACTCATTTTTGTCCATTCCAGTAGGGTACTCATAAGCTGTCCGCTGTTTAACTTGCCAGACACTTTGTTCTCTTAACATGTGTGTCATCTGGAGGTGCAGTTGGTCAACCTGCATGTAGAGAAAGGTGGCTTCATTTTCATTCTCAGCACTGGATAACGCCAATCGGGTCTGTCGCAATCTCTCTGAAACATCATTAATTTGATTCTGTAATAGTGAAATCATGTTGTTAGCCAATGTCATCTCTACTTGCGTCTCTTGACTGGGGGGCGACATAGAATCGCCTGATGGCTGTTTCTCAGAATCATTGATGATCAGCCCCGTCATTAAATTATTAAGTGGTTGTTGTCGCACATTCTGTGAAGAGGAGTAATTATCACCACTTACTTGCTTGATAATTGTCTGGGACTTTGGCCTGACATCTTGTTGTTCAACTTGCTGTTGATAAAAGGATGCTCTTCCCAGGGGGTACGGCAGTTCTTCACTGACTGTTCTTGAAGATCCGTAGCCCGGTCTCCGTAGAGCGTCCATTTCGGCCATCCCTGGGGGGTACCCACGACCCATTCCAGGTGCTCTATTGAATCCGCAGGCGCCCTGTACTTCAAATGACAACAATCCATCGTTGACAAGATTTTCAAACACCGCCGCTGAAGTTTTCAAAGATAAAGCTACTATTTCAGGAGTCAATGGGACGACTCGTTTCCGTAACTGCACTATTTGTCGTGCGCGTGATTCGCCGATTCCATTTAAAGTCCGTAATTCGGCCTCGGATGCCGTGTGGATATTGACCACTCTAAAATTCGACATTCTCAAATGCGAATAAATTCTGCAATAATTACTGCAGATTTCAATAACAAAGTTATTGAATTGTGTGAATGCCGAAGAGCATCGAGAACAGCACTATTTCAACATCATTGTGTTGAAATTAGTCACTATTGACTCAGAGGAGTCTCCGCGATCCATGTATATAAGTGATACACTCTCCACAAAATATGAAAACACTCTCAATCAGTAAATAGTTGATCTGCTCAACTGGTAATCAACAGTAAATAATTTAATTGAATAAATAGAATCTTACTCAAGACTTTACTTCAAAAGTGGGTGGTTTGGTTTGTCATAAACTAAATCTATAAACAATAAGTTATGACAATATCGGAAAGAAATTCAAGCAGTAATCTCTGTAATTTGATAAATTGATTTCAAAATTAACAGTGATCAGTTATATTCAAACTGACAACAATAATTGTAAAATGTTCACTGTTGTAACATAATATTCAAGAATGAAATCAAAAGTCACAAATTTATCTTTAATTTTTCCAAAAGATTACTCACTGAAGTCACATATCAAAGTTTTTCACAAGTCACACAGGTGTCATTCAGTATTCACAAGTAACACTCTCTATATTCAGAAATAAGTACCACTCAGTATTCAGAAATACCACTTGTATTCAAAGTGGCACCAAATCAACACATGTGCTAAATCAATACACAAAATAATTCAATAACTAGGCCTATGAAGTGTCAAAATATTTATGTGACCCAGTTACCCCACTTTCTCTCTTTTTTTTTCTTTTTTTTTTTTTTTTTTTTAAGAAACTGTGCAAAAATATACACAATGACTGTGAACCAATCTAATTATATTCAATCTGTTCACGAATCAACACCCAAATAGGCCCCAAATCTAATCTGTCACTTATGGAAATTTCCCGAAAAAAAAACGAAGTGGCAATCTCTAAATTCGTGAAAAATAACACCAAATGACAGATATATACACTATAAATGCACTCAATTAACCGAAAATGACTATATCTTGATATTTACAGGTTGATAGGCCTAACACTACTAGCTGTCAAATTGAACTTCGCGGAAAATTTTCCGATAAAAATGCAAAGGCAAACGTCAGAATTTGCGAAATTTGCAAGTTGACAGTTCAATTTCGTGATTGGATATACAAGAAAACAATATTGCTGATCTAAATTGGGGTGATGGGTGAAATTCTACGGTTGAAATTAGAGCTACGGGGTTCACAAATCAGAAATTCTAAAATATTTACATGTGCTTAATGGCGTCGGTTGATTCTGACAACCTCAACCGGCGATTTTAAAAGTGTTTTCGGGCGTCGAAAAACGCCGAGAAAAGCTCCAAAAGCGTGACACAAAGCTTCAACAGCCTTTTGCCGCTGCCACCACTATAACAGCAGTCGCTGTTACTCAGTATTTAGTCATAAATACCTGTTTTAGTCGAGCGTCTTTACATACGTCAAACCACTTTGAATTCTTGCAATCGAGAGGGCGGAAGTCGTTCTTCGCACATGCGCATTGCAGTCGCTGCGTACAACGCCCCTAGCGGCGGATCGTCACAACAATCAACTGGTTTTTCATATTGTGATTACTGCATTTGAATTTCCCCCATCTCACCCTATTGTGATGAAAAACAGAAGACCCTATGTTAGTACATTGGTGTACAGTCAAAATCTTACCATGTCATCATTTTGTCTGCATTTTAATGGTATCCTGTTACTCCACGTGATAATCCATATCATTGATGTAATGCCATTCAAAAATGTTTTGATTCTCAATGCAATCCATTTAGGGGTTGCAGAAAAAGTGACAAGTTCTCACATAACAGTCAAATTTCTTTTGATAGCACTTTAAATGTGTTTCTTTGAAAATGGAAATGACTATTTTAGAATACTATCAAATGATTGTTTTAACATTCAAGAAGCTGTCCAAATATTACTGGATAGTCAAGGTCCTTAACACAAGAAGTGCATTGTCTCTGTAAAAGCTTCAAATATGATTGCGACAATGATTGTCCCTCAGCAACGGTATAAATCCATTTGAGAAAGCGAATGGAGTGCAAAAATTCGGAATGAGATGTTTTCAGATCGAGGAACCTTCTTCAATGTTACGTCATTCCTGTCAATGTTGTCCACCTGCAAATGTATGAATCCTTGTTTACTATTAAATGCTTAGGCATAATATATCATGAATATTGACATAATATCTCATCATACATAATTTTCAGAAATTTACTGAAATGGATAAAAAAAAAAAGGAAGTGCAGCTATGCAGATCTTTAGGGAATCATGTATGAAGGATATGACTTGCAGTTCATCAGTGAGAATAGGGCATGCTTTCAACTTATTTTGCAGCAAAACTGTTCAGTGATAGTGGGGACCAGAAAATAGTTTTAAAATTTACCCCATATGATCAGAATAAAATAAACCAACAATTTAATGGCCAATCTAAACAATGTCCAAGTGACACTAAGTCTTGGTAAATTAACTTATTTGAAAGTATTGGATGTATCAAAAGCAAAGCCACAGAAAAAGGAGATTATAAACATGGGTATTATGACAGGTATGTTAACAAAATGTTAATTATGCTAAATATTTACCTCCAAGACTTTGTGGTTTTTCTTTCATTTTTCTCCTTTGCTTTATGTTGCAGTCGTCTTTTTGTCAGATCTTTTGGGGTCCAAATTGCTGTGGAAAGAAAAAGTTACAAAATACAAAAACTGCAATGAACAAGTAAAATATCTTCAAGATATTCGGATGGGTGGATGTTTGGGGCTTTACGTCCTGTATTTATGCACTTGGTAGGCTAATTAGGACAGGAGGAGGACACGGCAATGAGGTGAAGGATGAAACAGCCATCCAACATAGGCCACGGTGACCCGGCAAGAGCTGGATTCGAACTCTGGACCCAGCTATTAGCAGTCCAGCACGCTACCACTAGACCAACCCTCCCTCCTTTAAAGATATTCGGAAAAACTAGTTAGGGCCTAAATTGGATATATAACATAAGACCTCCATCAAAAATCCCTGAAAAAAAAAAGTTTGACTTTCCTTCAGATGCACAGCATACCCTTGAACAATCATATGCCCACCCCCTCCTAATCCCGTTCATCCCAAAAATTTTAAATATGATTAAATAATATGATTGCAGTTTGATGGTTTGAAATTTTAACAATTACTTGTGTTTATAAAGATGGTTGATTAATGTTATCAAAATAGCATTGCCTTACTATAATGTGATATTTACCTCAGTGACTTGCTAGATACAGTGTAGATGCGAACTTTATATTATTTTGGTTTGCCTCAAATTGTAGCTGGATTCTTCCAAAAATATTTAACACTCGAAGATTGAGTCCAGATATCTGCTGAAAATAAAATAAGGTAGTCTCATGATTGTCAAATAAATTTGATACAAATTATAAACACCAATGAAAATACAGGCCACATATGGCCCCAACTCCCCTATCTCTGCACATTCCCCAGTGCACAGTGCAGAAAATATATTACATGTGTTTGAAATCTAGAAATTAGATAGACTTCAAAATTTTTCTGATAAAATGAAAATTAATAATGTAAAAATGCATGTTATGCTGTGTACAGATACTGCCATTAACATGTTCTTCTTAGCAAACGTATGTATGTATAGTGTACATAAATACCATTTAATCAAAATGTAGTTTTATAACTTTCTTTGCTGTTTAATAAATAGCATTTAAATATACCATTTTAAGTTGTGCTTACCAGTTATAAGCTACTTCAGTGAAGACTTAAGTCACAATGCATGTTTTCCAATCTGTGTTAAGTACAGAAAGCTGTGATTTCATGGTCGGTCGCTTGTGATCTTGTTTTAAATTGTCTGCCTCCTTAAAGATTAACACTATAAGTGTTTATCCAGCAAACTTACAAAAACACTATGTGTTTAAAGGACTTTGAAATTTTCATTAAAAAGAAATAATACACATTTTCTTGCACTTGGGAGCATTCAAACAAAGATAAAAGACACAATATGCTACCAACTAACATTTTATGACATACTGTCATCTTATAACCAAAATTTCCTGGTTTAAATTGATCATTAATTTCCGAAACCATACATGAGAAAATATTCTAAGTTTGATAAACACTTAAATCTGTTAATGCTGGTAGAAAGTGTTTATTTTCAAACGTGTTTATGTAACTTAACACTTAAATGTGTTTAAAACAGGCGTTTGTTTTTAGAGTGTAAGAAAAGGTCCATAACTTAGAAGTTTGATGTATGAGTTACCGTAATCATGAGTTTGGAAGAGTTCCACTTGAGTAATTTACCAAAATGGTCCAAGGGACAATATGTCACATGTAGTTACAAGCCTGTTCAGGGGCTAAATTTTAAATAGATTTTTACCCTTTCTTTCCTTACAAACATTTCTTCTGTTTCTCCATCTACAGATGAATAAGCCACTGCCAAATATTATTTGATTTGAATAATATATTTGACACTTGGTTATTATAATGCATCCTGTTCATGAATTGGCATTGATATACTCTCAGTAGGCTATTATCAGCCCCCTCCCCCCTCCAAAGACCACAGGCCCAAGTACCGGGGTAACCAAATTCTTAACTTTATATGTAGTTGTAAGTGAGACTTCCAGGGTGGACTATCCAGCTTGGACTTTAGCAAAGACTACTCGATGCTACAGTCACTGGTTTTATATATATATCTGTGAAGATTTCATGAAAATAACGCTTCAAGTCAGCTGACTTAAGTCAGCTAAAGTTGCAGCTAACAAAATGCTGCTGGCTGAAAAAGTCAGACACAATTTCTTCAATCAGCTGACCAAAGGTGGCTGACTCGGTTCCGGGCTCTAGTCAAAAACATCAAAATTCAGCAAATGGGACTGAATATGCCACTTTACGGAGCTTTTGGTCGTTTTTATTGTTATTCAGACCTATAATCTGACTGTCGTCTGGCCCTGGTTGTTTGTATTATCTACAGTCGCGGACATAAATATTCATACAGCTGAGTATTCTGCTTAAACTGGTATTTACAGGGATGCGAGGAGAAAAATTTCACTTTTAAGTCATTGCCCTAATCAATTATTCTTGTCAAGCACTGCAAGCTTAAGCATATCTCTGTTTTCAAGCTCAGGGGGCGCACAAACGAAAATTTCAGCATGACAAAAGTATTCATACAGCTCGAACACGCTGGGTATAAAGTGCATCAAAAGCTTGAATTTCTATTCCAAATAATTTGTAACTTTCTGTGACTTCTTTGAATAACCTCCTTGGAAGTTCTGAATGCTTTTTTGGGTGTTTTTATCTGTTTTGGTTGACCCGTACCACCCTATAGCGCTGGTATCATTTTACCATTTAATGTATGTGACATTTCTCGAAAGATAGCAATAAGTCCATGAAGAATAATCTCATTTCTTCAAATGGTCCATCATAGTTTTCTTTATGCCATAGGTTGTGCCTGATGTAAACTACAAGAAGTTGTATTTGGTTTTACAAGATTTAGACATGGGTACCAAATGTCTAGTGAAATCTTGAAAGTTTTGCCCATTGAAATAGCATTGGGCCTTGGCCAATTTTTATCCTAGGTCTTTTGCATCATGTGCAAATCATCACCTGCATGCCACAAGTTAATTTTAGTCCAAATGAGAGTTTGCACTAATGATTAAAGCAAGCCATGAAACCAAATTTTACTGTGTGTGAGCATTTAGCTTGGCTTAGTGAGCATCTTTGCAGAAGTCTCACATACATTTAATGGTAAAATGACACCAGCACTATAGGGTGGTATGGGTCAACCGAAACAGAGAAAAACACCCCAAAAAGCACTCAGGACTTCTAAGGAGGTTATCCAAAGAGGCCACAGAAAGTTACAAATTATTTGGAATAGAAATTAAAGCTTTTGATGCACTTTATACCCAGCGTGTTCGAGCTGTATGAATACTTTTGTCATGTTGAAATTTTACTTTAGTGTGCTCCGTGAGCTTGAAAACAGAGATATGCCTAAGTTTGCAGTGCTTGACAATGATAATTGATTAGGTCAATGATTTAAAAGTGAAATTTTTCTCCTCGCATCCCTGAATCAAGAGTAAATACCAGGTATGTGCAGAATACTCAGCTGTATGAATATTTTTGTCCGCGACTGTATTTGTAAATGAGGTTAGCAAGGTTGTTCCAGCATTTCATTGGAAGCTGCTTTATTAGAATTATTCTTCTAGTTTACATGTAGGCCTATTGGAGCTAATATTTGAAATGAAACTAAATAAAGATAGCTAAAATTATATAATTTAGTGCACAGTAAGCTTTGGAGCAAATTCTCTGTGTTTTTCTGTGATTGTTCCTGCTTCACCAGACATATTTTCCCCGACATCAATTGCATTTATTGCTGCGTTAATGGAATCCTTAAACTGACTCTACCAGATTTTTTTAATTAAAAAAAGGTCTCTTTCCATGGGTTATCACCTATCACAGATTCAACTAAATTTCTCGTTTTTATCCGAAGTTAAAGGGTGGCAACCTGGTATAAAACCAGGGTGGTTTGATTGACTGATCTGCTGATTGAGTGATTGCTTAATTAATTGTTTGACTGACTGATCAAATAATTAATTTCCTTGTGCAACTGGATTTTAATATTGCATTAATTACATACAGTATTTGTATATTACTATTAGATCTGTCGATTTCATAGAATGGGTGTAGACAAATTTCAGTCATATCCAATAAATTCTAATTTTAAAATTAACAAAATTTAAAAAATTAACTTCTGTATGCAATAAAAGAACAGTATTTTTAAGATGGATGGATTTTTGGGGCTTTACATCCTGTATTTACGCACTTGGTAGGCTAATTAATTAGGACAGGAGGGCGACACAGCAATGAGGAAAAGAATGATTGAAACAGCCATCAAACATAGGCCCAGTTTACCCAGCTAGAGTAGGATTCGAACCCTTGACCCAGTGATTGGCAGCCCAGTACGCTACCGTTAGACCAACCTTTCCCCTGAAAACCCTGTCTTTGTTTACAAATCAAGTAGCGCTTAAGTTTTTTAAAACTGTATTTAAGTGTCTGCTCTGCCGTTACGGAAAGTCAAGGAAACTCATGAAAAACATTGTAGTGATGGAAATTCAACAAATTGCCAAAACAAATTTTGGCCTTGATTCTCGCTTTAATGTTTACAGATTTTCATTATGGCACTTGCTGTGACCTGGTGGAAACGGAGATCAATTTAAAGTTTTTAGGGACCTTGCCCCCTCAAAGCCCGCGCCTCCTGCGGGCCACTTGATTTCACTGCCTCCAGAATACCCACTGATTAGCCGAGGGTATGCTGCCGCGCAGCCTATGTTTGAGATATATTGATAGGTACAGGTTTAAAATGGCAGCCGTTTTGAAAGATGGCCAAAGGTAACACCACTAAAATCTGTGTTGATTAGGCCGTACCAGATTTCGACAAAGTTAACCGATCTGAGCCGAACCTTCCCAAAAGTTGTGAGTGGAGTCCAGAAGACTTCCTGTGAAATTTCAGGTCAATCGAAGATGTCCTTACGCCGGTTCACCCCCTACTTTTGATTTTTACCTCAAAAAGGGCGATTTTTGACCATTTTCGGGCTGTATCTCAAGAACCGTTCAACCTACAGAGCTGCAAATCCACTCAAAATGTGCGGAATGATCATATTTGGTATGGTCCCCACTTATTTTGACCTTCTAGGTTCAATAGTTTCTGAGATATTTGCAAAAAACTGTTTTTATTGTGCTCGTTGGTTGTTATGTTAGGCCTAATCGTGCTGATAGTCCAGTCATTTGAGGAGCACAATCTGTAGACCCACCATGAATTGCAAAAAAATACTCAACCTATTATTCTTTTCAATTTACTTAATAAATATTAGAATTTCACTCAACCAAAGCACTGCAGCAATGGTTATTTTGCCATTGAATATATAGCCTTCTCATCAGAATATAGCCATTTTCGATGATAATTTCACGAGTATGACTTCACCTTTTGAAAAATTTCAGCTCTAACACTTGTAGCATTGCCTTAGGATATGCATTAAAGAAAGCAGTAGTGCAATGCATTTCGATTTACCACTAGTAACTGTCTGCTCTATTCTGTGTCTCACTTTCTTCAAACATGGTGGTCGGATTGAATCAGGACAGTTGAAACATGGCTTAATGTCAATTCTAGTCATAGTTCTATTTCCTACTGTATAATACATTGTTTCCATTCTGTCTTTGAAATGGGTGATTATATACTCAGGAACTACAGCTGGACCAGGTCATAGGTTATCAACTGGTCCAAAACTCTCCACACAAAATTGTACCAGTGTGTCTTATCTAACGAAAAAGTAATGCTAGGTAGGAGGCCATTCAGAACCATTCAGAATAAATTTGCAACTGAAATATCTTCTGGTCGGCCTTCACTAGATCAAAAAAGTTTCCCTTTTTGTCTTACTGCATGCTAAATTATTAGAAAATATATCTCAAAATTTATTAGAATATAATATTTATATAATATTATTTTCTTGTGTGTTTGTGGGTTCTGGTCACTAATATTATGTCAAAACGCCACATTTGTCTAAATTCTTGGCAATTGCAAGCTCAACAAACAAATAATATGAAGGTATAGGAAATTTCAAGTTACAGGCATCATTGTTTGTTTTATCTCCTCTATGATCTTCAGTACAATTTACCCAAGTAAAGCCTTTCACATGTCAGAGCAACATGTTTTTGGTTTTAGAAAGTGTCAACTGATGTTTCAGTATATGTTTAGGCCACTGACTTCATACTCTAGATATGGTCAAAAGAGCAGTATAACAGATCATTGTTGGTAGACCATAGAGTGACATCCCAATATCATGGACTTCTATATACATTGATATGAAAACGGTAATACAATTTTGCCATAAAAATTAATCCATCATTCAATTTTAGGGAACACATGCAATCCTTTGGGTCACCTGCATTGATTTTCCACATGAATTTTGTTTGGACATACAGAACACATTCTAGTTTTTGTCCATTTAACAAAAATTGGTTCCTGGCATATCTGGAAGTCTCAGTGCATGGTCAACATGGTCACTCGGTCATCTTCAAAGATTCAAAATACCAATAACTACCATGTTTCTAATGAAATCATCAGTTTGCCAATTCTAAATGGTATGATTGAACAATATCTTGGGGAAACACTCATATATTAGGTAAATTGGTGACAGCTAGATCATTCTGTTCATATTATAGCTTCAAGCTTTTTCCACAGCAGTATTCTATGGACTCTTGAGGAAAGTAGAGCCTTTTGAACAGTTGAAGCTAAAAATTACATTTTTGTTGACTAAAACACTGTTCGCACCAAGGTGGTGAGATCTTGGATAAAGTTACAAACCTTTTAACTTTTTATTTGATCCATATTTCAAGTTAATACTACAAGTGTTAGTTCTGAAATTGTCCAAAAGGTGAAGTCATACTCGTGAAATTATCATCGAAAATGGCATTTTCGTCATTCTGATGAGAAGGCTATATATTCAATGGCAAAATAACCATTGCTGCAGTGCTTTGGTTGAGTGAAATTCTAATATTTATTAAGTAAATTGAAAAGAATAATAGGTTGAGTATTTTTTTTGCAATTCATGGTGGGTCTACAGATTGTGCTCCTCAAATGACTGGAATATCGGCACGATTAGGCCTAACAAAACAACCAACGAGCACAATAAAAACAGTTTTTTGCAAATATCTAAGAAACTATTGAACCCAGAAGGTCAAAATAAGTGGGGACCATACCAAATATGATCATTCTGCACATTTTGAGTGGATTTTCAGCTCTGTAGGTTGAACGGTTCTTGAGATACAGCCCGAAAATGGTCAAAAATCGCCCTTTTTGAGGTAAAAATCAAAAGTAGGGGGTGAACCGGCGTGAGGACATCTTCGATTGACCTGAAATTTCACAGGAAGTCTTCTGGACTCCACTCACAACTTTTGGGAAGGTTCGGCTCAGATCGGTTAACTTAGTCGAAATCTGGTACGGCCTAGTGTTGCTGTAGGTCAAAATGGTTTAGCAGGTCCTTCTTCTGACAATATTTTCGAAGTTTTATGGGGTTATTACTGCAGTGATGAAAATTTTGGAGCCAAGAAGAAAAAAAACAGAAAATGCCAAGTCAGCCATCTTGGATACCATCTGGAAGTTTTAATGTGACAATAAAGGATCTTAATCATTTGCTCGGGCTTGAATATTTAGTTGTTGACACCTTGATTGCACATGTAGCCCATATTGAGCCAATAAGTTTCCAAAATGTGAAATTCAGCCATCTTGGATGCCATCTTGATTTCCCAAGATGCCAAAAATAGGACTTTCAAGGAATTTCGTATGTTATTCTAGACAATTTTCTGAACATTTCCTGTAAATTTCAGCTTGCTACTAATTTGTTCCCGATTAAATCTAGTTCATGCTACTGGACTATTGTATTTACACGTACATTCATTTCTTAGACACAGAAGACAAAAATTGTTCAGCTTTATCAAATTTCGACCCAAATACAGGGCGTAAAGCCCCAATCATCCATCCAGCCTCCCCCCATTCAACACTTCTGAGATAGCCCATGGGTGTCCTCACTGATATCATAATCTGCTATTTGCCCTTATCTACATAATACATATTGTAATTTTAATAAACACATTAATATCCTGTTCATTATCGTTTAATACTGTTATAAATTCACCCATAAAGCCATGTTATCATATTATGATATTCTGGGAAACAACTTAGACATCCTGAATGCAGAGCTGGTAATCTTTGAACAGCTAAATCCTGGTTAGATCTGATCTGACAAGCCCAATTTGGTTGGTATAGTTTTTAAAAGTGAGCAGTGCACAATACAGAAAACTAGTTGAAACATTGAACCACAGCGAGAGGGGCAAAGAGATAAACGTCAAGGTTACTGGTATGTACTTTGTCATTAATATTCTCATTATATAAAAATCAAATTAAGCATCAAAATAATAGAATATGAGATAGAGAAAAGTAGTTGGCTGGAAAACCGATAGGCCAGCGAATACAGCCAAAGTAAGTGTGATATAAATCAAATTGACAATAACAATGAGTCTCAAGTTAGAATGGCAGGTTGATAGAGATTAAGCCATTAATTTATTGTATTCATTGAGCCACATGCAGTACAAGAACATGTTTAAAAATTATATTATAATATTATGATATATTTTACATGAGGGTCATTCCACGTGAAATCCTCACCATCTAAGATTTTCACGAAACTACCAAAATTTGAAGAACTATGTATTTAATGAATATATGCAAAATTTTAGTTCTGTAACTGCAAATTTGAGAAAGTACTGACCGACGTTTGAATACTCAAACCTAAAATTGAAAATTGTCGATTCTAGATATTGCTGTCATTTATTGACAGCTCAATTAAGATAATGCCCCAAAATAATTTAAATGAATGCTTGATATCTCAATATAAAAAATGGCTGAAAGGCAATTACTGAAAAAGAGTTTGATGACCTTCCACAAATTTCAATAATTTCCCACTCGGTCATAAAACTTCCAAAATTAAAAATATTTTACACAGTTGTTCTTTGGGTCGAGAAGAAAGGGTAATACTAATTTTATATCCCTGGCTGACGTTTGCTGTGATACAGACTAAGCTGAAAAAAAAAATCAAATTAACCAATGTTCGGAGTAAAAAATCACAATGTGGGATAGGTCACATCGACAGTAACAACACATGCATATTACGTGAAAATACATGCAAAGGGCTTTTGATTCATATAAGATATGTTTTGTGTATATGATTTTTCATGGTCATATTCAAGCTTTAAATATAGTCATTTAGGCTGTAATTATGCATACATATATACCCATTAAAAGATCAACTTATATGATTGTGAAAATAAGATATAAGTATTGCCTTCACTTAGGATTTTGACCCAATACCAAATATGACAAATTAGTACATTTAGCACATTTATCTTGTATCATAACATTGCAAAATAATGAAAAAATTGCACAAATTTTAAAAATCAGTAATGCCATGTGGGACATGAGTTATAATGAATATATGGCTATGTGTATTACTATTACATTCTATGGTTGTCAAATCCAGTTTGTTTTCAGTGTGACACAGACAAAACAAATGTGCAGGATATTTTACATTCTGAAAGTCACTTGAAGGAGATAGAAATGATTGAAATCTGGAATTCGGTGTGATAAATCATACACATTTTAAACATTCTGGAAGAGTGGCAAATTCGTCTGGGTTGAAAATTCTTGAACTGCAATTTACGATAGCCATGTGTAATTACATGGGCTATGTCAGATTGTTATATAAACAAACAAAAGAGAAATACGATTTCTAGAAATGGACAATTTCCGATTTTCGGACCACGTTTTTAATCTTCAATTGGCCACAGCTTCCTCAATTTTTGAGATACAGTTTTGCAATTTCACACAAATTCCTTCCGTATTGTGTTCTTGATATGTGGCTAGTTTCACCAAAATCGGAGAAGGTGAGGTGGGGACCTTTGGTTGATTTGAGATGGAATGACCCACCAATATCTCTGTTTTACAACCTTTTTGACAGTGCCATACTTTATATCTCTATGTTTTATGCCTACAAGGGGAACATGGGGACCGACGGGCCATCCTCTTAACTCCACATCAAAAACGTTTCATAACATCTAATTTGCATTTTTAGTATTGCTTGTCACATCTATGAATACCATATCAACCACTGATCAATAAGTGACAGCACAAGCGTGTAGGAGGCAAAATTAAATTTTCAACATCTAAAATTTTTTTTTCTGATTCAACGCAATATATTTTCTATGATGATTTGTCCTATATATTGGTGACAATTTACACATTGAATTTTGAATTTTAGGAAAAAGAACCACATTTCACCAAAAAAGAGGGGTTTAACTGTTCAGAAAGCTTTTGGGGACCGATGGGCCATCCAACATGGGGACCAATGGGCCACTATTTCTTGAGATTTTCTATTGGTGGCGTATTGGCATGGGGCTGGATATTAAAGTCTTTTATGGGAAAAAGCACAATAGTACTTCAGATTGCATCTTTAAATGATAAGTTTAGTTGGGGACCGATGGGCCACCATCTTTCTTGACAGAAAATGTGTTTTCTCATCTTTCTTCCTGAGTTGATCTATGTGAATCTTATATAATTTTAAAGAGAATTACACCAGCTAATAGGTTGCACAGTATGAAACCTTTATCTGAAGCAGATATACCTCCATGGTCAATAATTTGTTAAGCGGCCCATCGGTCCCCACTCTCCCCTACTGTCACAGACGAATAAATTCTCATCCTGTCACACCTCCCCCTTCACTCACAGGCAACAGTAGTAATAGTATCATTTTTCCTGGGCTCGGGGATGCAGGGATGCTCCAATCTCAATAACTTGTACATATGTGTACATGATTAGATAATATTTGTTATTTTTAAAAGTAGGGGAGAGGGAGGCTGATTGATTGGCACAGGGGCAAGTTGGCACACCCTTATTTGTATGAAGCTGAGGTGGAGTACAGAAATGTATTGTTGCCACATTTTGTGTACATGATAAGGTCCTTCAGGAGATTCAACCATCTTGGGTGTCGGCTTACCCATGTTGGCTGTGGAGCACACAGGGCTGGTTGGCACACCCAATAGCTGTTTTTCTATAAATGGAAAAAGGTGCCCATCAATAACTGAAGGCCTCATCTAGTTCATTTATTATTGATAAACTTTGTAAAAATGTTGACTTTAAGGGTGCTATGTGTCACCCGGATAACTTCCTTAGTTTTCCTTGAAATTGCAAATCCTCAGAAAATGACAGGCTGGGGCAGATTGGCACGTGCATTGGGGCAGTTTGGGACACTGTGTTAAGTGAATCTAACTTCAGTCAAACCAATAAGTCATTGAATAATTTAAATGAATGATACTGTAAATTGTAGGGACTGTATAATAATATGTAAATGGCACTGCCATGAATTCGTGCAGCACTTAAAGCTTTTTTGCAGGACTTCTAGTGTTACCATAACTTTCATGTTTATTTCATATTCAATGTATGAAAGGCATTTATGTAACTGTTTCAGAAAATTAGAAAGACAGATACATGGAAAGACAGAGAAAAATGTAGAATAGCAAGATAAACTATACAAAAAATATAATAGATAAATATATCGATAAATAGAGAGATAAATAGATAGACAGATAGATAGATAGATATATTGACAGACAGATAGATAGATAAATTGATAGATAGATAGATATTAAATAGATAAATAAGATTGATAGATAATCAGCTAAATGGTAAAAAGGCAGACAGCACTAAAAGCTGCCAAAGTCAATTCTATGTTAGATTGTTAATGTTACATAATAGTATAGATATATAATAATACAAAAACAATAACATTGCATGTAGATTAACTGTTCACTGTTACATAATCATCAGTTTATACAGATTATGTAACTTTAATTTTATGTTTTCTTGTTGTCTGATTTAAATTAAATGAATCACATGTAAATAATTTGATTTATAATTTGATTTAGCTTGTAAATGCTAATAATTAACTATTCCATAAAAATTATTGGTACAGGATATATTACGAGAGAAAATCGAATTTTTAAGACACTTTTTAAAGATGAATATGTCATGTTTTGTTAAATACGAAACTAAATCATTGATAAGAAGCTGGACCCACTTGACCTAATTCCCAGCTGTGGACTGTTGATGTTGAGACCATCACTGCATAAATTTTTGAGTCTTCTCTTGCACTCAATTCGCTTTGCTCAACGGCCTTCGGCCGTTTTGCTGCGCGAATATTAAACTTTTCCTGAGTATAGCATGCTGCAGTGGTGTTTTGAGATAAGTTAGCTTAGCCTAAAGATGATAAATGACTAAATTGAGGATTGTCGAGCATACGGAACAGGCCTTGTGGTAAGAATGTGCATACTGTAGTAATTTTTTCCATTTTGTGCATGGAACATAATAAAAATACAAATAAAAATACAAAAAGTTTCATTTCACATTCTTTGACTTCCATATGTTACCTTGCCAACCTGCCCCCCCCCCTTCTGTGCCAACCTCCCCATGGTGGGGTAGGTTGCCACAGAATTTTTGAGCTGCGATATCTCCTGGACAAATAATAACACTGGGGTACTGATAATGTAGGTTGGGATAGGACTTGCGCATTGACATATGAACAAAATCCATATTCTGAATTGCTTTTGTTCAGGGCACCAAAATGTCCTGTTCGTGCCAAGCAGCCCCCCTCTCTGTAATAATATTGCATTTTTCAATTGTCAGTAATGTTACTGGGTTTGATCACATCTTTTTTGTCAAAAGAAGTACTATAGTTGAATTTTCACGCGAGCAGATATTACAGTCCTCGTCATATTTACATGGATCTCAAGTTCTTTTCTATGCTGTTAAAGTGTGATGTCAGAGATGACTCCATGTTGCATTGCAATTTATGTAAGTTAACCACAAGCTGTGATGTTATTTTAAACTGAATCAGATTCCTTGGCTTCTAGCCAATGTTTATCCACCACAGTTTCAACTCGGTGTCAAAGTGAAAAATGGGTCTTGGAAAACCCACGCAAGTTTGACATCAAGGCCTCTCAGCCAATGGACTGCCAAAAAAATAAGCATCACCTAATCCGTGTGTTTACAAACATATTATTAAAGCCTTTGTTTAAAGCAAGTTCCATCAAAGTTTGAATTTGCAGATCTCTGCCACTGAAAAAGGGGGGGGGGGGTGGTGTGCTTTGACAGACTGAGTCACCTCTCCCCCCCCCCAGTGGCTAAAAATTAACATTGGATGGTTAGGAAAAGCTGCAAATCACCTGTAATTCACCCCCGTGTGTTATTGCCCCGCCTCAGGTCATGTCCAATTTGGACATTTCAAAGTCTTTCTGTGGTTGCCATGGAAACTGAAATTTCGGCTAGGTGGGGTAGGTAATACTGAAACCAAGAAGGCCAATGAATTTTACCTGTGAGAGACCTCTTTTGTATCACTTGCATTAGTGACTTTAACAATATTTGACACAAGAAATATAATACTAACCATTAAAAATACTCCCAAGCTCACCAAAAGCATTAATTCATACACCTGACCCATTGAAGTAAATGTTCTTCAAAGTCCTCCAAACGAAGTTCTGTGAAAGCATTTTGGTCATCCAAAGCCTTTTCTCTTCCAGTACCTGAAACTCTAGCCTCCATGGACTAAAGTAAGGGAAAACCAGGACTTTTGTAAAGCAACATGTCACAGGAATAGCTGGAATGGATAATGCTGTCCATTTGGGTTTCTTTATAATATCATTTTTCCTGTGTCAAATATTGTCAATCTCCCAAATACAAGTGATAGAAAGAAGCCTCTCACAGTAACAATTTGTTGGTTTTCTTGGTTTCAGTAGGGGAGAGGCAGGTTAGTTGAGACGTTTTTCACGATAATTGGCCTGCAAGCCAAATGGAGGATGATATTGAAATGATGAATAGTTTAGATACTGGAGAATAAGATTGTTTGTATACATGAAGAAACTTGGCTTGATACATTTGGCGGTTTTTACCCCAGAGGGTGCCAAAGTAGGTCATGTCAAACGTATCAACTAACCTTACTGGGCACGTTAGTTGATACACCTGGTCACTGTGGTCAGGTTAGTTGATACACCCAACCCAAAGGAAAATGTAAAGAAATGGTCACATGCTACAGCCTATGTAGGAGGTGCTAAGGTCATAAGGCTTCACCAAGTTACTTCCTGTTCCCGTAGAAGCATTTCTGTTCACATTGTGAGTCGAAAGTGATGGTCAACCTCTTGGACCGATGAGACCTCATGAAGAATTCAGCCGAAGATTCTCCTATTACAGTGCGCAGTTGTTTCAAGTGAAGCGCTAGGTACCCCTTTCAATTATAGTTCCACTAACGAGTCAGGACTGTGATTGTGATCAGGCCACCCAGCAGAACCTGTTAAAGCCTTGAGCTACCATAAATATGGGTCATTCTGACCCTACTGGCATTGCATTAGTTATTACCTTAACCGCCATTTCCACAAAAAACCAACTCAGTTTCATTTTTCAGTAATTTAATCAAAGAGGCTACAACCCTCAAAGAAGCTAAAATCCTCAACATATTAGACTAACAAAATTAATTCTGAATACAAGTAATACCAAAGTAGACATGTTGGCTCGGTGTCGACAGGGAAGTACAAAAATCAGAAGTACCCAAAAGCCACTTAATCTATATGTAAGCAGTTATTCTTTGCACAATACAGGTTGATTCAGTTCAATTTTCAAAATTTTAATTTGAAACATTGGTAGGTCAACTTGACATTATGCAGGTTGGGTTAGTTGATACATATCAACTAACCCTGCCTGTTCTGTCTCAACTAACCCATCCCCGCCATTTTTTCAAAAACATGCCGGACTCGGGACCACATATGAAACTGGGTCATCTTAAATAGCTTATAGGATAACAATTTTTATGAACTATACCAAGGTACTAAGTTACTCTGAGATATCCTTGATTCATTGCCAGAACAAAATCATTTGCCTGCAGAGAACAATTTCACTCAGAACAATGATTTTTCCATTTTTTGGCTTCACTCCTCAACTTTTATTCCAGTTTCTTGTTGATTTAAACCTGAAGGAATTTTTTTTCATTCTGCTTCTCACACATGGCACAGTTTTCTCAAATCGTCAGCCTAAAGCAAAATTGGCCTGAGTCATTTTTGGCAATTTTTGGCAAACAGCCAAAAACTGACTTAGGCCAATTTTTTTTTTACCCAAATGACTTAGGCCAAAATTTGTTTGTGTTGTAGCTGCATTATTAAGCAATTCTCCATAAAATTTATGAAAGAAATTTGAGGAAACAGCTTCAATAAAATTAATACTCACAATTATGACTGAGAAATCTTGGTGATATTCGATAAAATTAGTGATAACGAAATCAGCCTAAGTCCAAATGGCCTAAGGCAGATTCCACGAAAAGCAGCAAAATGACTTACCACAAGTTACACTAGCACAAAGACGGATAAGGCCAGACATAATTTATTCGTCGCTTCTCAGATTTTCTCATGGTGCTTTTTCCAGGGATAGCTGGCAGGACAAAAAAAAACTGAAATCTAAATCTTTTACTGTGGCAATCCATTAAATAAAATCATGGGTAAACATTATTTGCTGTTGAATTGGTCGATCAGAATAACTAAAAATATGGCCTTGTGCTAATGTAACAACGCTAAATAATGGAGGACGGAATGTGTGTATGCTGATACAACTGCAATATAAATAAAAAAACACCAGCAGGGTACCACCCCTGGCCTGCTCCTAGGAGACCTGGCTTTCAGTTCAGAAATTTTTTTAGATCAAATCATGTGTTCCTTAACATTATTTATATAGACATATTTTGCTAATGTAACACTATGAAATGGTCAGATGCGAAATTGCAGTTACATTAGCAATGAAAAAAATAGCTACTGCACAGAGCTGTTTATGTTTTTGATTATATATATAGGCAAATAAGACAGATTTTTCAATAAAATTTTAGAATTTCACTTTCAAATTTGCATAAGTAGCAAAAACACAGAAAAATTCCCATGTAAAAGTTGCTAATGTAACCTCAGTGACCTGTGACGGAATCGAGTTACATTAGCAGTCTTTTTTTTATTTTTTATTTTTTTTTCAAGTTTTATAATGACCAACACAATTAAAAATGGTTCCAAAATAATTTTCAAGATGTGTTTTATCAGTCACACATCATTACATTTTCCTGAATTGATTTAAGCAGATTCCGCAGTGTGCCAAAGTAAGCACATCTGATCACCAGTAAGTTTGGTCGTCCAAAAATGTCCTATGAGGGATAAAAAAATATCTTTTTAAGAGCAAAAAGCTACATATTTGAGGATTATTTTAATGATATTTATTCATTAGCTCACAGATGTACTGAGTAATAGGTTTACTTGCTTCAGGAAGCAACAGAGAAATAACAAAAGGGTTGGAAAGTTTAAGGTTCCCTCTGAGAGCACTTTTCGTGAAATCTGCCCTAAGTCAATAGGGCCATTTGTGCAAAAATTGAGTTGGGGTTCTGAGGGGTTTATCATTAATTTAGAAGTCCAATTTTTTTGCACATTCATTATCATTTATAAGGGCCTTCCTATGGTACCAGAAAGGAATAATGTCCTAAGTCTGACTTAGGCCAATTTTGCTTTAGGCTGAGGAAATGATCATTTGTGTCACCAGGAGATGCGGCGTATCAACTAACCTTGCGTCTCAACTAACTTGCTTCTCCCCTATTATCTGCCCCACCTACCTGAACTTTCAGTTTCCTTTGCAGCCACAGAGTGACTTAAAAATGTCCAAATAGTCCTAAATTTTGGAGATCCATTTCAAATATGCTGAATTTCATCCTGTGAAAAGTTCATAGTTCTTGATTGAAAATAAGTGTCCATATAAAAAAAAGCCTCAAACTTTCTAAACACCCCTCGCATTCATTGCCATAAAAAAAGTAACATATTTTTGTTATCTTAGTCCAATGATAAACATGAACATTTAATGAAGAAAAGGTTAAATTGCTAAAATTTTAAGTTATTATCCTTTTCATGGCTGTGAGTTTCAAAACTATTTCCCTGCTGAACCATGACATCATCAGGTTAAGCTTCGTGATTGGTCTAACCTTCTTGTCACTGGTATAACAATTAATAAGTTGTTTGCTCTGGTTGTCTCAAAGTAGTCTTGTAAGATCTGCCTCACTGACAATGATGTCAAGTCAAGAGTTTGACCAGGGGCCGACTGGCCTATGTGGGGGCCCATTCAAGATGTCAATTTTTTTAGGGCGATGCACAGGCCAATCGCTGTTATGTATTGTAATACTTTCTTTCTTTGCAAGGAGCCCTCAGTATGTTCATCACCCCTGAAAGAAAATCTGCCAACAGGTGTGCAAAAACGTCATCAAAGTATAGGAAGTAGCACTTCCAAGAAATACAGAAGAATCCCAATTTAAGGCCACATCTTTTTACAATTAAGGGCATGTAGACCTGAAACTGGATATATTATCTTTCTTTTATGCTGAATAAGACCCCTCTAATGTTAGTGCAGCTATCTGGGCTATAAAAGTTGCACAAAAACCTTTTTTAGTCTCACTTAAATGCAGGCACAACTGTATTAGCGGTTTTTGTTGAATGAGCATGTGACCCACTTTTTCCTCTGTGCAATGAAGAGTGGCAGTGGGAGATTTAAGGCTCTGTGCTTAAGGGTACATCTGTACAACCAAGCAAGTAATGTTGATAACCTTTTGTGCATATCCCTGTATGCATTAAAGTAATGCAGAATTGAAACTATTGATTTAATTTTTTTGGGAAAACCACCAGAACTTGAACTTGCAGCTCTGATGAGATAAACAGCAAAAAAGCAAGTTAATGTATACAGACAGATTTTATCATGTATGGATGTGGATTGATGGTTGATATGTAAGAAAAAGACATACACTTAAATCATGTAAAATGAAACTTAGATTTGTCAAAAATACCTTATGGTGGCAAAGTAAAATCGCCCTATTTTTTTCGAAAAAAATGTTCTTGTTTTTAATAGAGAAAAAGCTGATAAGCAAAACCTTGCCCAGGTTTATGTGATGAAACAAGATTAATTGTATGGGGCAGCAGGGGCGGACTGGCGACATTTCGGGCCCATGGCGAAATAAGTTGATGGGCCCCAGCATTCCTATTTTCAGCATTACTCCATTTATATACCAAGGCAGAAGGGCCCCTTCCCAATACAAGGCCCTCTCACATTGGGGTCCTAACCAACAATTTTGATTGTATAATGCAGTAACAAACTTTGACATTTTGGCTTTTTCTTTCTTTTTTATTTGTTGTCACCTTGCATGGGCACCCCTGAGTTGTTTGGCCCGTGGCAGCTGCCATTCTGCCACATAGGCCAGTCTGCCCCTGTGCGGCAGCCTCTGACATATGCACGGTCCCATCCTAATAGAACTTTACCTAGCCATTTATATATATATACATATGCTACTGCATTTTGCTTTTCTCTTTTGAAATAATGCCGTTGGTAGGGACTTAGGGGTCCACTATGGACTTATTTTGCTATGGGGTACGAAATGGTTCATTTTCATCTTATCTTTCCTACAAAATTTTAAGTGCCATTTTCAATATTGTATGACATTTATAGACTATTTATATCATATACATTTGCCCTGCAACCCATTTTTGTATTGATATATATATTCATTTTATCGCTTCTTCTTTCTCTATCAACGCAGAGGAGCTTCACACTCTCCAGGGAAATCACTATGGATCCACTGGAGCAAGAAGAGGAAGAAGCAAAAAAAGAGGGAAGAAGAGGGGAGAAGAGGAAGAAGACTGAAGAAGAAGAACAAGAAGAGGAAGAAGCCAAAAAAGAGGGAAGAAGAGGGAAGAAGGAGAAGATTGAAGAAGAAGAACAAGAAGAGGAAGAAGCCAAAAAAGAGGGAAGAAGAGGGAAGAAGAAGGAGAAGACTGAAGAAGAACAAGAAGAGGAAGAAGCCAAAAAAGAGGGAAGAAGAGGGGAGAAGAAGGAGAAGACTGAAGAAGAAGAACAAGAAGAGGAAGAAGCCAAAAAAGAGGGAAGAAGATGGAAGAAGAAGAAGAAGATTGAAGAAGAAGAACAAGAAGAGGAAGAAGCCAAAAAAGAGGGAAGAAGAGGGGAGAAGAAGGAGAAGACTGAAGAAGAACAACAAGAAGAGGAAGAAGCCAAAAAAGAGGGAAGGAGAGGGAAGAAGAAGGAGAAGATTGAAGAAGAAGAACAAGAAGAGGAAGAAGCCAAAAAAGAGGGAGGAAGAGGGAAGAAGAAGGAGAAGACTGAAGAAGAAGAACAAGAAGAGGAAGAAGCCAAAAAAGAGGGAAGAAGAGGGGAGAAGAATGAAGAAGAAGAACAAGAAGAGGAAGAAGCCAAAAAAGAGGGAAGAAGAGGGAAGAAGAAGGAGAAGACTGAAGAAGAAGAACAAGAAGAGGAAGAACCCAAGAAAGAGGGAAGAAAAGGGAAGAAGAAGGAGAAGACTGAAGAAGAAGAACAAGAAGAAGAAGAAGCCAAAAAAGAGGGAAGAAGATGGAAGAAGAAGAAGAAGATTGAAGAAGAAGAACAAGAAGAGGAAGAAGCCAAAAAAGAGGGAAGAAGAGGGGAGAAGAAGGAGAAGACTGAAGAAGAAGAACAAGAAGAGGAAGAAGCCAAAAAAGAGGGAGGAAGAGGGGAGAAGAAGGAGAAGACTGAAGAAGAAGAAGAAGAAGAGGAAGAAGCCAAAAAAGAGGGAAGAAGAGGGAAGAAGAAGGAGAAGACTGAAGAAGAAGAACAAGAAGAGGAAGAAGCCAAAAAAGAGGGAAGAAGAGGGAGAAGAAGGAGAAGACTGAAGAAGAACAACAAGAAGAGGAAGAAGCCAAAAAAGAGGGAAGAAGAGGGGAGAAGAAGGAGAAGACTGAAGAAGAAGAACAAGAAGAGGAAGAAGCCAAAAAAGAGGGAAGAAGAGGTAAGGAGAAGGAGAAGACTGAAGAAGAAGAGCAAGAAGAAATTGCGGAAGAAGAGGAAGATAAAGAGGAGGAAGAAGCTGCGACCAGTGCAGAGTGAGTATCAAGAATATCAGAGATCTCTGCAGATTAGCGGTCCAAACAGTTTCAAAATAACATTTAACTTGGTCTTCAATGTCACTGGCTTAAGAATGTTTTATTTTTGTCAGTTATCGTAGGATCAGTTCATTCAACACAAATATCATATCTGGCAACACAGGTTGTGAATAAATGACATAATTGATAGATTTAATGTATGTACCTAATACGAAGATTAGCAGATAACAAGTAACTGTTAATGACGTGGCAAAACCAGTTTGCAAATTAAAAAGAAGAAAATTAATTTTTCCAATGGACCGCCAATCTGCAAAGAGCTCTAAGTGTGTAAATTTCTGTCTCGAAAAAAAAAAAAACAAGCAACATAAGGTACAAAGCTTTTGACCGACAGCTAAAATAACACAACTATTAGGCAAAGAAATGATATGTGCAAATGACAAATGAATTAGACGAAACTCAAGCTACCTTAACATAACATAAGAAGTTTACGAGCGTCATTTGATATTCTGTCATTTATATGGAGTTTCTCAAAAAAAGTATGCACAAAGTGCAGTCACAATTTTTAAGGAAATTGCTTTTCAGTAGAGCTGATTTAAAAGCACCAAATTCTTCAAAACATTTTAAAGAGTTAGGGAGTGAATTCCATAATGAAGGACCTTGATACCTTATTGACTTTTTACCATACTGAATAGTATTAAACTGATAAAGAACCATTTTGTTACTGTCGCGTATGTTATATGGAGATACCTGCTTCATAAAACATAGGCTGCACAGCAGCAAACCTTCAGCGAATAACACATTCAGAAGATTACAATTACACCATAAAATTGATGTTTTTACCAAATTGCATATTGGTAAGCAATAGTGGTCAGGTCATGGCCTTCAATAATGGCAATTTGCCTGCTGCCCTTCCATCTGCCTATCTGCTTGCTAGAGTTAGTAAAACGAGGAAAAGACCTTAATTATTAGGCTAATTTATGCATATATATAGTAAAGTTTCATGTACATACCAAGTACAGGTTATGAGCTGTCAGTTGGAAACCAAAAATATTCTGTTATAGTTTTCTCAATATTTTCCAATGATTCAAAAAGTGTTACATACACAATAAAAGGCTCTGCTACATTATATATATGTGATATGTGTGGAACATTTCGTTGCTGTATATGTAATAGTGGGCAACTTTTGGCTCCCATGCCAAAAAAAAGTATTTTAAATATTGTTTCTCAATATTACACAAAAATTATATATAATATGTGTCAGTCAGACCATGAAAAGGCACACCTAGACCATGTAAGCCATATGTGTACCAAACTTAATCCATTTACAATTGTACATGCAATTGTGACTGAGGCCTGGGCCAGAAACAAAGAATAATTGTTTTGGTTTTCAATATTTCAAAAAGTATATAATATTTTCCATCAGACCTTTCAAAAGGCACTACTAGACCATATAAGGCATATGTGTCCCAAACTTTATCCATGTACATGCAATAGTGACAGGGTAATAGCCGAAAACAAAAAAAAAAGTATTTTTATATTTTTTGGAATTTGTTGAAAACGTACAGAATGTCTATCAATGAGACCATCAAAAGGCACAACTAGACCATATAGGCCACATCTGTACCAAATTTCATCCCTGTACAAGCAATAGTGACTGAGCCTTGGCCCGGAAACGAACAAAAATAATTTATATGTTTTTTTTAATTATTTCAAAAAGTATGGAGTATCTATCCATTAGACCATCAAAAGGCACAACTAGACCATACAGGCTATATCTGTACCAAATTTCATCCATGTACATTGAATAGGGGCCGAGTACTGGCCCGGAAACGATCTATCCGCCGCCGCCCGCCCTAGTGATAACAACACCTTCTGCGAACAAGTTCGCTGAAGGTAAAAAGTTACTTTCTTTAGGAGGTGCCATACGGTGCCCTATTTTCGTCAGTTGTTCACTTTAAAAATTTATCAGAGCCATACCATTACTTTGACAAGTTGTTAATTCACTTTCAATGAACAAAAATATTTTTTTGCAAAATTTTTCAATGGAAGAGATGACATACACCACAAACACAAGGTTTTGTGAGCAATCCTTCATTGCAAAGACATTCTGACGATTTTAGGACCCCAGGGACCTGTTATCATCAGCTAGGGTGTCCTAATTTCGTCATATTTCAAAATGACACTGTTAATTAGTAACTCTAACACATGTTTTATATTTCTAAAATCAATCTTGATTAGTTAATGTGTCCCTGACTGCTGAGACTGGTGTCCTTTCCGCATTTGAACTTAGTGCTACAGATACATGAAGATGGGTCTGCAAATCAGAGGAAGCTGGGCCTGCTCGGGGCAAATTTATCTAAAAATAACAAAAAAGTATGTTTTTGACCTCTCCAAGTTTAGACGGCTATTGTAAAGTTGCCAATAGGGCCATTAACATCTTAGATTTTTTATTATAAGCAATATTACTTTAAGAATCATGAGTTTTTTTCCCACCTATTCAAAATGTGTTTAAATTAGGAGGCATTGCTTAAAAGTGACGAAAATAGGACCTTGACGAAAATAGGGCACCATACGGTACTTTAGAGACAAATTCCACAAAAGGGTGTATTAACTTTACACATGTTTCAAGGGGGTACTAATTTTTGACAACATTTCAGACGGGGGCAGGAAATTTCAACAAAGAAAAAATGTTATAGAACGAGCATATACTCAGTGTGACCATATATTTTAACACGTAAAAGTCCGCCAATTTGTAAGCGTGACTGTACAAGGCACACATGTATAACAATTACATGTATGTCGAGGGGGATGTAATAAATATACGCATGAAACCTAGGGGTGGGGTACTAAAAATCCTGGCGCTGCACGATATTGGCAAAATGGTCGATATTAGGGGTTTAATTGTCGATTACGATACCATTTTTGATATTTGGTAAAATTAAAGAATTGCTCCCTCCACTGACTACTCCAAGCCGCCCGCCAATGTAAACCAGTGGGGCCGGGCACATCAGTGGGTGTCGCCGATGTCAGCAAGGAATGCATGCTTCAGATTTTCATAATTTCATTGAAATTCTTGCTAATTTTGTCAATTCTGGTCGGATTTTCTTCAAATAAACGTTGAAATGTTTCTAATTGAGAGCTTTGGCCCCTTCCGCCACCTTCTACGGACGTTAAATGGCCGGCTCAAAATGTGGGTTCTATTTTGAAAGAATTGATATCGTCATAATCGAATTTTGAACGATATCAATATCGTGGCATGTGAAGACGCGATAACGATATCATTTGGATAAATCGTGCAGCCATAAAAAATTAAAAAATTGAATTCAAGGGGGGGTATACATTTTTGACGGGAAGTCTGGCAGGGCTGGACTGGCCCATCGGGATACCGGGAGAAGTCCCAGTGGGCCAATTCGTAGACTTATTCTATACTAAAATGGCTTCTAATCATGTAATTAGAATATATTACAACAGAGTGAATAAAACAACAATGGGCCAGTCGGCCACATAGGCCCTTTTGGGCCAATAAAATAAACACATAACAGTTAAGTTATAGATCCATGCCATAACGACCCTCAAGTATAGGCCTACAAATAATTGAAACCTAGCTAATCTTATCCACAAGCCAAATGGGCTATGTGTTCAAAATCAATGTGTCCGATCACCAATTAGCATTAAATTATCAGGGGCATCACATGATCTGTTATACCAATTATCTGTTATGCAGCAGGTGCCCGGCTGGATGGCAGACTGTCCGCTAGGATGTTCCCAGCTGGCAAAGTTGTCAGCTGGGATCCAATTTTTGGCGCCCAACCGATGAAATTTGCAGTCAGGCAATGAGAAAGCAGTTGAGGTGGCTGGCTGGGAAAAAAAGATTTATATCAGCTGGCTGGGAGGCGCTGAATGACGCTCGGCCGGCTGGCAACTCAGCTGGCAGCATAACAGATATTTTCTCCCAGTTGCATAAAAAAAGGGAATCTAAGTGTCACAAAATATGTTGAACCAGGAGCTTACACTGATATGGGCACTATTATAACACACTGTCGTGAGGTGCCCCACAATTATAACTCAGAGGGAATATTCAATTTTCAATACAAACCTACGTATTTCCACCTGGGCCATAACACTGTGTACCGTAATATGGGGTGAATAGGGACACAGGGGTGAATCGGGACAAGACAGGGATGTGTAATATTTCTACAAATATCAACTACTTCTACTCAGCCTATGGAAGTCATTTTCGGCACATGTATGGTACACATACTAGCGCATATTGTGGAAGAATTTTAAACTTCTAACTGCAGGCAGTGAGCAGCTGCAGCACCTTTAACCTGGCCCTGCATAATTCTAATTTTAACATACTTGTCAAAACTCATTTCTCAAAAAATATAAACACCAGAGCCATCAAACTTGCAGGAAACTTTTTTAAAATTTGAAGTGGTACCAGGGAACCAGAACAGTTGATTAGATGTGGAATTATGTATTTTTTGTCATGGGTTAAGATCCAAGTCAATGGTAAAGTTTCAGGAATAATAAAAATATACACTACCAATTTTCATTTGGATGTACTGGCATGGCTTTTTGATAAATATTATTGAACTTGGCATTATTTATTATGGATTTAGTCCAGAATTTGTAATCACCTGCAAAATTAGCAGATAGTTACAGCTTTTGATACTTTTCTGTAATTTATCAAATTTTAAAATCTGAATATTATCAATGGAATTGATATCAGATTTTCCTGAAAATAAATATTTTGCACACTGAAGATGTTTTCTATTGTTGAGTCATCAGAAGCAATCACTCAAAGAAGCTAGGAAGTATTGATTGTTGAAATAATGGAGTGTCCCGATTCACCCCAAACTGTGGGGTGACTTGGGACAGTGGTTTTTTGGGCCCTGAACCTTGGCAATTTAAGATATCATTTCAAGCTCCAACAGAAAGTTAGACCTTCTGCTCGGACACAATTTGACACCATATTTCGATTTCTGAGTTGATTTTTGTCCATGTTATCACAGAAAAACGGCCAATTCTGTCCCGATTCACCCATATTACGGTACTAACCAAGTGACCCAATTAAGGATTTTCTTTGTTTACATTTGCTTGTTTTCATATATAGAGCAAGCAACAAACTTTGCCATATAGCCAGCATTCTGTCTTATTATCCACACAATACACATACAAATTTGGAATCAATCAGTTAAGTTTTCTGGGAGATTACGCAGTTTCAGTAAATTTTAGTGCATTTTTTACTAGAATCACCAAATCTTTTGATTGCTAAATATTTAAAGCTTGAAATTTCACATCAAGATGTCTGATACATAAATACAGCATACTGGCTATGTTATATTGTAATTACATTGGTTTCAAGTCTAAAATTTAAGATTTTATGATTAACTAGGTCGCTTCGCATAGAGCAAACGGTACACAGTGATAGGGCCTGCTATTAATTATCAGACAAAAAACCCTAACAGGCCTTAGGAGCTTATATATTTATATGGTTGCAGCATGGTCATTGGTCAAATCTTTATAGTTCAGTCACAAAATGGTATAAAGTCAGTCGATCACCAAACCCCTAGCTTTTTTTTAAAAGTTAATTTCCAACTATATTGCTAACTGTTATGTAAAATTGTAATAAAAAAGCATGTCACTCCATCACATGCAAATAAGGCAGTTTGGCGTTGATAGGGGAACATGGGGACCGACGGGCCATGGGGACCCATGGGCCATCCTCTTAACTCCACATCAAAAACGTTTCATAACATCTAATTTGCATTTTTAGTATTGCTTATCGCATCTATGAATACCATATCGACCACTGATCAATAAGTGATAGCATAAGCGTGTAGGAGGCAAAATGAAAATTTCAACATCAAAATATTTTTTTTCTGATTCAGAAAAAGTTTAATATCTCAAAAGTGTGTAGGCTCGACGCAATATATTTTCTATGATGATTTATCCTATATATGTGTGACAATTTACACATTGAATTTTAGGAACAAGAACCATATTTCACCAAAAAAGAGGGGTTTAACTGTTCAGAAAGCTTTTGGGGACCGATGGGCCACCCAACATGGGGACCGATGGGCCACTATTTCTTGAGATTTTCTATAGGTGGCGTATTGGCATTGGGCTGGATATTATAGTCTTTCATGGGAAAAAGCACAATAGAACTTCAGCTTGCATCTTTAAGTGATAAGTTTTGATTTAAATGAATGCCCTCGAATTTACAGTGATAGATTTGCCTTAGTTATGGCTTCAAACACAAAATGGTGGAAATTTAAAATATCCATAATCACAAATTTTCAATCTAGGTAGTATTTGGGATATAATAAACATAAGGACCCCGTTAGACATTGATGCAATATTGAGTGGAAGTTAAATTTTCACCAAAATATAAGCTAATGGAGGGTTATTGATGAATTTTATTGTTTTGATTCAAGATTTCTCCTGCAGGTGGCATACTAGTACAGTATCATTGGAAAATTTTACCTTTCCCCTAAAAATCTAAATGATTGGCAAAAATGATTCATTGATTGAGAAAAAATTAAAATATTATCATTTTTTAATATTCATCAACAAATTTGAGGTATTAGACAAGATTTTGATGATCATGGTGGTAGCCAAACTTCTGTATCTACCAAATATCAAATAATTTTTTTTTCTTAGTGACCAATGAACCAATCATTTTGTAATTCTCCAATATAGTTTTTAATGCATCTGTTCATGTAGGCCTACTGCTAAAATATCATTCCAATAGATTGACTATAACTACAAAAAAGTGACTCATGACATTCGTGAAAATTAAGCTTTTTTTCAAAGTGTAAAATCTGGACATATCTATATTCTTTCGATCTCTTATTGTCCTATACACTCAGACGGATCAACAAAAACATATTGGAAACAAATTTTGAATTCTTTATCCACCCTTTGGCAAGTTATTAACATGGTCCATCGGACCCCATGGGATGGCCCATCGGTCCCCATGGTTGGGGACCGATGGGCCAGCATCTCTCTTAACAGAAAATGTGTTTTATAATCTTTCTTCCAAGGTTGAACTATGTGAATCATTTTGAAGAGAATGACACCAGCTAATAGGGTGCACAGTATGAATCCTTTATCTGAAGCAGATTTGCCTCCATGGTCAATAATTTGTCAAGCGGCCATCGGTCCCCACTCTCCCCTATATATATAAGCATGAGGAAGAAAGTTTCTCTGTCAAGTAAAATTCATATAGCCCCCCCCCCCCCCTCCGTAATATTATACCTGTATTACCAGATTGACCCCTGGGCCGCTGTCCATTGAAATTTCCAGGGCCGATTTTCGCTCCCAGTCCGCCCCTGAAGTCTGGCAAATTTGAAATTTCCCACCCCCCCCCAGTCATAAATTCTGAACGGTCCCTTAATGATCTGTGCCTAATATTAGTAAAATAAGGTGCATTAACGTACATGGGTCATTCTCAAATTTCGGGGGCAATTTGCGTCACTCTCCCTGACATTAATTTGAATGCAATTGATATCTGAAGCGTCACTCCACATCTGTTATTCATATTTCTATATAGAACCACTGCATTTGGAACAAAAAGTCATTTATTAGACCTTTTTTGGTGAATTGTGTCCAGTAATCCGTGCCAAATCTGAGGTTTTACCCTGTCACCGGACCTGACATGATAAAATCAAGTGTTAACTTTCCTCCTAAAGAACCATCATTTCGAAAGTTTCTATGCACGATTCATGAGAATAAAGACTTGAATTAATAAATACATCATATTTAACTTTTTTCTTGTTTCATTTCATTGAATTAATTGATGTAAAAGACGTGTCACTAGTTTATGTAAAATTTTTTGTGCACTCCGTTACCAGGCATAGCTCAGCTCGCTATTGTTACCTTCAGCGAACGAAGTTCGAAGAAGGTATTGTTATCACTTTGGTAAAAAGTTGTCCGTCCGCGGGGCGGGCGGTCGGGCGTCCGGGCGGCGGGCGGATAGATAGTTTCCGGGCCAGAACTCGGGCCCTATTGCATGTACATAAATGAAATTTGGTTCACATATAGCCCATATGGTCTGGTTGTGCCTTTTGATGGTCTGATTGATGGATAATCCATACTTTTTGAAATATTAAACAAAATGATAAAAAATTATTTTTTTCGTTTCCGGATCAAGACTCGGTCACTATCGCATGTACATGGATGAAATTTGGTACACATATAGCCTATGTGGTCCAATTGTGCCTTTTGATGGTCTGATTGATGGGTATTCTATAGTTTTTGAAATATTGAGAAAAAATAATAAAAACAATTTTTTTTCATTTCTGGCCCAAAACTTGCCCAGTATTGCATGTACATGGATGACATTTCGTACACATATCACCTATATGAACTTCAGCAAAGATTCTCTGGGTGCCTATATGATGCTGTTGTGCCTTTTGATGGTGTGATTCATGGTCATTCTATACTTTTTGAAATATTGACAAAATATATTGCAAATCATAATTTTTGGTTTCTGGTCCAAAACTTAGCCTCTTTTGGATGTACCTTGCCAAAAATTCATCCACATATTGCCTATAAAGATCTGGTCTCATTGATAGGTAGTTTTAACACTTTTTTAATATTTAGAAAAAATTTGAAAAATATAAATTAATATACTTCTTGGTTTTCGACCCACAGCTCATAACCTATTCCCTGTACATGTATGAAACTGCAACATAATATGTGTAAATTTGTCTAGTTCAGCCTTTCCATGGTTTTACATACCCTTGCAGGCAGGCGGGCAGATGGTAGGGCAGCGGGTATATAGATAATTTCAGGTCAAGATTTGGCCACGATTGCATTATACCAATTTTTTCAACATCGCTCTTATGGCTTTACAGATGTTTTTTAATGGCGTATGTTTTTTAATGAGCAATTCCCACTCAATGTCGTAAGATGCATATGCGCCAAACTACCAAATCTTTGCAGATTTTCATTAAACAGGTATTCAACAAGTTAAGGCATAATTTTCGGAACATTTTTTGGTCCCTCTAAAATGTCCACTCCGTAACCTCCAATTCCGAGCTTACCAGTGATACTTTTTCAAAGAAATTTTATGTATATATTGCTGAGGGTGACAGGATTCAATAGAATGCAATCAAAACTTTGTATCTCCCAAATAGAATGCACTATTAAGAGAAAACCAAGCCGTTCCTGTCCACTCCGTTACCCGTTCTGTGCACTCCGTTACCACAAAAAATCGATATTTAGTTACAAAAACGATTGATCTGAGATGAAGTACTTCTGAAAATAAGACTTACATAATTTTTTTAATTTTTTTCTATTTTTAAATTGCTCAAAAAGCAGGTTTTTAACATCAAAAGTCCACTCCATTACCACACTTTCCAGGGCATTTTGTCCCGAAATTTGAGAATGGCCCATATAGCCATGTTCTACGCATTGATCCCGCTACAAAAACCACAAGTACTACATACAAAACTGTGTTGAGCATTTTAAAAATGACTGCAGAGCATCTTTTGAAAAAAAAAATGATCAGGTAGATTGCTCAGGGCATGTAATTGGAGAACAAAACAAGACTGTCATCTTTTTTATAAACATTATTTCAACATAATACTGGGAATTCTTACGTGATTCTATCATGATATAATTTTCAATTTGCAGGGAAAGCGAACTTGGAAGACGGCTGAAGAAGTTGGTAAAATTCCTGGATAATCTTAATGATCGACTGAGACAGAGTGAAAGGCCAAGCAAAGAGATACTAGCAGAAGTTGAAAGAGAAGTTCAAGAACAACTGGAAAAGGTCAAAGTCCTGATTGGGGCAGGTGCAGGAAAAGGCCTTGAAGATCTTCCTAATACGGGGGACTTACAGATCTTCATCGTTTCCTTCATTTCCATCAGGAATGAAAGAGTTCAGAAAATTATCGGCGCATACTGGACGTTTTAATAATAAATGAAGACATTGCTCAGGAAATTTTTGATTTGATCTATGGTAATCTGACATCGCCATTTTTCTCTCATTTTAACTATCTTGCTTGTTGCAGTGGTGTCAATGGTGCAATGACAAAGGTGTTTGTTCAACCACATACAAAATTAAAGATTTCCTGACTTCGAAAATATTTTCCATCAGTGAAGTCCTGTTTGCCTTTCTCCAACTGATGGAAAAACTTATTGAAGAATACAGAAACCATGGCAAGTCTGATCCTATTGAATTGTTCTTGAATCCAATGCAAGATCTTTATGAAATAGATGAAGAATTGAGATTAACTGCTGGTCGAGTCATTAGAGCTGCTTATCTCTCTCTTAGTAATTGCCTGGAATCTAGAAGTTTGATCAACACTCTCCTCTTCTTAGACTCTGGAATGATTGACGATGATGACGCTGTAATCAAGGACTGGTTTGAAAAGGCTGAGAAATGCATGGAAGATAAATTGCCCGGACAATACTGGCTTCATAGGAGTGTTCTGCATTTGGTTGCTATCTTTGTGCACAATGATCAAGTACTGAACCTCATCCCTAAGGAATTCATTGAAAAAGCAAAAGATGGAAGGGATCTCCATGGTTGCACACCCTTGCACACAGCATATCTCCATGGCAACAAGTCAGTTATATTGCTTTTGGAATCTTATGATGCAAAATTCAATTCAATTGCAGATTACTTTAGAAAAACTCCTGAATCTTTTAGAGTCCCCTGTGAATACAGTGAGGATAACCATACAGAATATTGTCGAAAAATTACTACCACAAAATCTTCTGTATTTGCTACGATGAAGAAAATGCTCATCTTGCCAGTCAACGAATGTGAGGCTATAGAAGAGAAATTCAAGGTATTGTTTGAAATGATAGTTTCACAAGATGGTCTCTTAAATGCTACTGTGAGATTAGCAGGATCAGTGCGAGAAAAACTGAAGGTGGGCAGATTCAATGAGGTGGATGTGCAGATACTCTTGGAGAGTAATCCTTTCAATTCAGGGACATTCCTAGTGCAAATCTTCATGAGCACCTTGTCAAGAAAATGGCCGGAATTGACTGGAGCCTAATTTCTTTAAGACCCGTTTCGGTTGTTTTTGATGCTCCTTGGAAGTTCATATTGGAAAGGGAAGGCAGTTATAATGGCCTAGTGATATCAGTTGATGTTGTGCCAATCGTAAAGGATCTTAGTCAAGATGGACCACTGATAGAAGAACGAATGAATTTGAATTTAGTTTTGAAGAATGCTCCTCTTCATGAGAGACTTGATCTCCTGAAGATTGGTATTGCATTTGAATTTTCGTCGATCAGCACCTGTTGTGAGCATGAATGGGACATTCTTGATAACTTGCCCCCTGGTTGTCGTCTCGGAATCCTCATTGCCAAGGCCTTGTTGGAGGTAATGATATTGTTCTTATTTGTTCATCATCTCATTGTATTTATGCCATATGCATTGTAATTTTACGTTTCATCCCCCAGTATCGCAAGAGGCACATTCAGCACATTTTCACACAGACAAACAATTGAAGAAGTGAATGTAAAATAGGTCTTTTTTTCATGCTGGATTGTATTACAGATTATCAGTAGGGGAGAGCGGGGCATGATGGGCACCTTAACTTTGAAGGTCCACCATGTCATTACTATGCCAACAAAAATTATTATTTGTTGCTGACTGGTTTTGCATTAGGTTCTACTTTAAGCATAGAAAATCTTGTTTCGCTCAATGAAAAAGTGTTTGAGTTATAAGCACTTTTAATTTCTTGGCAGGTGCCCATCATGCCCCGCAAGGGTGGGGCATGATGGGCACCTTGTTGGGGCATGATTGGCAGCTTCAAATGTTGGTCAATACTTAGGACATTATAGTTGTAAAACTGAAATAACTCCAATATTCTCTATAAAAAGCTTGCATTACATGATAAATGGTAGTAATTGAACCAACTCAGTAAATCATAATCACTTTTTCATCTAAAAAATGCAGGTAACAATTCAAAAACGTAAATTTAACATCATAAAAGGTGATTTGGCACACAAATTAGGTTCTTAATTCTATACCTGATGTAGTAAATAAGATAATATCAATAGGTATTGAAATAGGCAGTATTGTCCTTTCTCGCCAATCTTCAACTATTATATTGCAAGAAATACATATGCTTAGTTCAAATGGGGTATGATGGGCCCGGCCCATCATGCCCCAATCAAGAGACCCATCATGCCCCAAACTTCATTTTTCAAAAATGCCCTCAGACACCAGTTTCGAAGAATAAAGTCAAATCAAAGAGTTTTCAGGCAAAATGTTGAGATATCTCTTTGTGAAAGTAAAACAAGACAGCTGTTAAAATATCACTTACGCACAATCACAATGCACTTGGAAAATTAGGAAAAAAAGTTATTAGGGCTTCAATAAGGCGCAATATCTGCTAAAGTATCGGTATCTGAACCATGCAATTTTTTCTTCAATAAAGGTTAGCAAAAGATATTCTAATCAACAAACATCCCTCCAGTGTTAAACTTTGGAGTTAAAGCCCAAACCCATCATGCCCCGGGGGCCCATCATGCCCCGCTCTCCCCTAGATGGAAGGTTGCAAACTTGATGGTCTCTGGGTAACCCATTAATTGCCATATATATATGCTATTATACAGACAAACAAAGCACTGTCAAACAGGTTTTTATGTTCTGTTGGCATGGTATCAGAAAGGACTATTGGCAGCCAGCACAGGCATAGAGGTGAAAAAATTATCATCAAACTGTCTGGACGGACCAACCTTTCGCTTGCACTCATCTTTCTGATATTTCTGTTGAAGGTCCTGGACCAAGTGAGTGACAATGACCATGCGTTCACAAAGGCTCCGATCACTTCCTATGTGATCAAGAATACAGTTTTCTGGATTCTTGCTGGGAAAACGGTATGGCTCTTTTCCTATTCAAAGAGAAAAAGAAAAACTATCTTAAAGCTGTTTCCTCTGCTATATGAATTCACTTTATGAACATTTTTTAAAATGGACAAAAGACACTCCATAATCAGTTTAGTCTTCCTATAGATATTGTCTTGGTTATTTAACACATCGAAAAGTAAGTTTGTCTGTTATTTGCAGCCAGGAACCTCCGAAAATGTCATAGGAAAGAGGTATGGGCACCTAAAGCAGCAGTTGGACTTCAAGGGGACCATTCCAACATGGACAACTGAGGAGGACCTGGAGAGACATGGAAAGGAAGGGAGATTGTGGGCTGAGACGATATTTGATGCAATCCATTTCATGGCAAAGAATTGCAGAAGCATATTAGGGAGCTTCTTGAAAAATAGAGCCTATGGTATAGCACCTTACCATTTGTATGATGTGCTAGATACTTGTGAGAGATGTTTGGAGCGGCTGAGACCATGTGTTTTCTTCGATGAAAAGACAATGAACTAGTATCTTAAACATTTGCGTTATGTTGTCTTTGCCAAAATAAATAGTTTGATTTTAAAATTGTTTCACTTTTGGTGGGTGTCTGAAAATAGAGCTCCTGATAAAGTTTTCAAGATAAGGGAACTGATGTGGCTACTAAGACGTGAAACACCCACTTATAAGTTACTTACATGTAGGTACTAACACTGGCAGACATGGCCCTTAAATGGGTCCCTACAGCAGATTTGGCTTCTTACTGGAGTTTTTTCAGTTAAGGACTAGACCATCGACCATGGATTTAGACCACCTTGAGTGACTCAAACAGAGCTAATACCGCTAAATCCCACCAAGCCAGACCTATTGCTGAGGAACAATAGGTTTTAGAGAAACAGAGAACAACAAAGAAACAATAGGATTGAATTAAGTCAGTTTGAATAATTCCATGCTGTGAATAACAACAAACTTTCAGAAATGCATAATCTTGTTTGCAACATTTTGTCAATGTACACTGTAGCTAACCAGTGGCGAGATTCAGATAGGGTAGTCTAGTGGGGAAGGGGAGGGGGGCTTTCACTGGCCACATAGACGTCATTTTGGCATTTACTGGCCTGCACTGCCCCATTTTTTTTTTTCAAAGTGTTATTTCCATCTCATTGTTGGGGGGGGGTGGACAAAAAGGCTGAACCTAATTTCAAGTTTGCGTCTGCTGGCAGGCTATTCTTGTTGACGATGCTTGGTACATTTTGCCCCTCTAGTTATTGAAACTATAGCGCATTTCTGAGTAACAGAAGACGAAGGATACAATTGTTGTTCGATGTATGTAGGCTAAATTCAATTAAGGTGGCGACCACTTAATTTCCAGGGGGGGGGGGGATGTTGGAGTCTTCCTCGGCAGGAAATTATTTATTTCACAGTAATGGCCGCAGTAATTATTATCTATTTTGATCATGGAAAGTCATCAAATATTCATTCCAAAATCAAGCAACACTATGTTAAGAAAAAGCCCACCAGAAATTATTTATTTCAAGACTGCCCACAAAAGCTGTGCAACAAGTTATTTTCAAAGGAACTCGAACCCCCCCCCCCTTTCCCTTTAGATAAAATGGTGGGCCTTTAAGGTTCTTTGAGACGGACACTTATGTTCTGTGGATTTAAAAAAAGTGACATATTGCTTGGTCTAAGGGTTATTGATTGTCAACCAGGGACTCAAATTAAAGGTTTTTGCTGAATCTAACAATATTGACAATTGGGACAGCAAAAGAACTAAATTAGTGGCTAAATTCCTGAAATAAAAAATGACATATGGTATCTTTGAGTCGGACAGTTGTGTTCTAAAAACATGAATCAAAGATACAGGTGCTTTAGAGTCTTCCCTTTATTCAAAAATCCAATATTAGAGCACAGAATAGGTCAAACTTACTCCTAATGAAAAAAAAAGCTGAATTAATATCCAAACCATAGCCCAGTAAATAATACCTGAAACATGACAAAATTCTGTAAAAATTCACAAGTTCCTGACACAAAAATGCGAGAAAAACGGGTTTTTTACCCTATCTATTGAGCCGTGAAAAACACACTTAAGTTGTTCATATCATGCTGATACATTTGGCATAGAGTGGGTCGGGGCAAGGAGCCCGGGTTAGGTGAGAGGGCCCCCCAGGTTTATATCTAAACTTACATTTTTGGTGCTTTTTCTTGTTGATAGGATTGAAGCTAGAGGCTTTTTAGGTGATGCACCAATTTTCAGGGCAAACAGCACCAAACCATAGTAGTAATTAAAGAAACAAAAAAAAAATGCATGGTTTATGTGACTTTGATTAATTCTTTAAAATTGGTTGACAGAACTAACTTTGGAAATTTTTTAAAGTTTAATGGATATCTGCTCTGCTTTACTTTATAACCATCAGATAAATATGATTTGGATCATGTTTTTTCCATTTTAGCTCAAAATATAGAGGTCAAATTAAGATATGTGGGTTTGGGGCGGGAGGCCCCACATGGTATGGGGCATAAGGCCCCCTTCACTGAGGCCTCGAAGCCGCTTCAGGAACTATTTAATAATGTGTACTTTACCTTAAATCTAGATCAAATAGCATATTGAAATGGAAAAAAAATTGGCCGAAATTGAAAAAGAGCAAAAAATATTAAAAAATACATGTATGAACAGTAAAATTCTGAAATTCAGACAAAGGGAATAGAATGCCTTAAAAATGATAGAAGAAAGCAAAAAAATAACTTTCAAGCTGAATGCACTCGCAAAAAAAATTGCCATAGGATTATAATAGGGGGGCTTCTTGCCCGATGGGTGGGGTAAAAAGGCCATTTTAAATTTTTTACAAAAAGGGCCGTAACTCCTTTATTAAAATTGGTAGACATTTGTTTCACTAGTTATAAGTAGAGTCAAGTGATCCCTTCCTGACAGCATAAGCATTTGAATAATCGACTACAAAAAGTAGGTCAAATTGCACCCCGAAGTTAAGGGGGCTGCATGCCCCGCGCTACTCTATGTAATGTACATCTTGGGCAAATTGGTACCAGATATACTAGTATACCAGCTCTCAATTAGCCTTTGGAGTCCTACAAAAAGTTTCCGACTCAAGGTTACCTTCTCTAAGTGTCAGACTCAAAGAACATTACCCTAGGAGTAAATTCATCAAATAACTATTAAGTTGTTAAAAACACCATGGACGGAATTACATTGAGTTGAAGGGCCAAGATGTACATTGATAATAAACTACCTACACTCATTTTAATGTTTGTGGCATACAAAATTGTTTCAAATAAAATCATTTGATAGGCTTATGTCCAGTAAATGTTATGCCAATACCAAATTGTGAAACAAAGCGGTTCATGTAATGTGATTTTATGCACACAGCATAATTATATTTATTACACTTGAGCACTATGCTAGAACGATGCTGATTGGCCAAAATCAGTCACATGGCGAAATCATAAAAACTCATATTGCATGGTTCGAGGGCAATATGAGATTTTTTCCATTTTTTTTTTATTCAGATTGTCCATATTGCATGGTTAGAGTGCAATATGAGTTTTTATTGAAAAAAACATTTTATTTCCACATTTTTTTTTTTGTTTTTGACCAATTAAAAAAACTTTTTTTCGAAATTTTTTTTCAGAATGGAACGTTATATTGGAAGCATAGCGGTCATGTAATTGAACAAATATGGCACTTATCTGCCCCCTCATTCAATATGAATTTCCTTGTGCAAATAAATTTTCATATTGCACGGATATCATGCCGTAGTTGTATAATATTGAACTCAACCGAAGTCAATAATTGTATAATATTGCACGGCTGTAGGCCAATGAGAAGCGAGTATTTCCGCTAGCCATATGATATAATATAATATCATATGGCAAGCCGAAATACTCGCTTCTCATTGGCCGACAGCCGTGCAATATTATACAATTATGGACTTCGGTTGAGGTCAATAACAGGTTTTACCGACCTGACCGGTGATATTCACCGAAACTGAAGTCCACAATTGTTTTGTTCCATGATAATTTTTTGGGGAAAATTATTTGTTTATTTCGGAAAATTTTTTTTTTTGGGGAAATTTTCTTTTTTTGGAGTTTTTTTTTTTTCAAAAATTTTTTTTTTTGGGAATTTTTTTACATAGGGGTCATAGAACAATCTACGATATTGCACGCATGTTATATTGCACCCTCATTTTAACATGTTGGTCATAAAATAGAGGAGCAGCAGACCAACAATTTTGGCCCCCCAATTTGGCAAGCTCAAAGAATTATTTTTTCTTCCTAATTCGAACCCCTGCTTCTTCTTATTTAGGGGCTGCCGCCCCCGAACCCCTGCTCCTTCGTTTCTAGTCTTTTTACTAATGGATTTTGTACCTTCAAAATAACATTTTGAACAGCAACTGTGATCAGCCTCACCAAAGAGACCTTGACTGAGAGGGCTGCACTATCTATCTATCTATCTATCTATCTATCTATCTATCTATCTATCTATCTATCTACAAATTAATGTATGGAGAACAAAGAATAATTCTGACCTGTTGCTTCAAGGCTGCCAACCTGCAAATGAACTGAGGAACATGAATGTGCAACAAATACAATGAAATGTTGTCAAACAAGAAGGATTAAATGGCAAACAAAGAGATTTAAATTAATTTGTTTTGTACTTAGTGGTATAAGTTAGATAACACCCTTGTTTGTGACAATATGCAATAATCCTCGGGCTAAAGCCCTCGGATATATTGCATATTGTCACAAACCATATCATCCCAAGTCATACCATGACAAAATGGCCCATAACCTTTGCTAATTCATGAATACTTAATTAACTGACCCAGTTTTGGCTGAGCCAATCAGGGACTGCTACATCATGGTTTGAAATTGTTGCTTCTGTTTCACACAGTTACAAATGGAGAAATTGTGTATTGTTGAAAGGTGCTATCACAGTTCCGAAAATTCCATTGAATTATGTATTTTCACAGTTCTGAAATGAAACGGTTTGAAAGTTTGCTTGTTTTACACAGTTTTTCTTAGTTGCCAGTAATCCTCTAAGTGTCCATAATCAGACTAAATCTGCCTGCAAAATGCTTATGATCTAAATAAGCAGCCAATCACAGAAGAGGTTGGAAATAGCAGAAAGCCCTGTCCATTTTAATAGGGCTTGCATGGGGAGGATGGTCACAAACGAGGGCGTTATTTATTACATATAATATAATATATATATAAAAGCTTAAGGCATCTCATTCAAAGCATCAAGTGCAACTTAAGTGTTTGATATTCTCAGTTTCTTGCTATTATAACTGCTTAAGTCGCACATGGTCCACTAATCTGTATCACAACTAATTGGTTCTCTGAGGTCTAAGACTATGGTCCCTGGTCCTTTACTGAAAAAACTCTTCTGAAAAACTCTATTAGAGTTTTTTTTTAGTTATGGACCAGACCCTAGCCATGGACTTAAGAGTACGCTAAATTCAATTAAGGTGGCGACCACTTAATTTCCAGGGGGGGGGGGGGGCGGGGTTGGAGTCTCCTCCTTTTTTATTTCACAGAAATATTCATTTCCAAAATCACGCATCACTTGGTTAAGAAAAAACCACACCAGAAATTATTTATTTCAAGACTGCCCACGAAAGCTATGCAACAAGTTATTTTCAAAGGAACCTTGAAATAAAATGGTGGCCCTCTAAGAGTAAATTCATCAAATAACCATTAAGTTTAATGTTTGTGGCATACAAAATTGCTTCAAATAAAATCAGTTGATAGGCCTATTTCCCAGTAAATGTTGTGCCAATACCAAAAAAGTGAAACAAAGCCGGTTCATGATTTTATGCACACAGCATAATTATTTTTATTCCACGACTCCCTAGCCACATGCGCTCTGATTGGTCCAGAGCAGGTCCGTAAATCATTCACCACCCGTGAAGATGTTATTGACTGACAGTTTACAATGCAAAAGATTGGACGGACCTTAGAGGAAGCACCTGCTTTTGTTACCTGCAGCTGCAAAAATGAGGAAACAATTTGTGTTTTTGCTGTTTATGAAAAAATCATTTTTTCAAAAAATTACCAAAGATACAAAACTGCTTATGATGTAAAAATGTGTGCATTTTTGTGATGCAGTAAGAATTCTAACTTTGACTAAGATAAAATTATTACTAGCTTTACGATATGGCACTTATTGACCAAAAGTCCCCAATTTTTTACATTTTTTCGGCGATTTGGCTGTGTTTCAATGTCAAAACTCTGCTAAAAACTTTTGAAATAAAATTATTAAAAATATTTATCATTAAGGTCATTACTTCTAGATTCCAAAAATATAAAACATTTTTCGGACAGTCCAGTAGTTACTGATTTATGATGAGATAAATTAAAAAGATTTTGTTCAGAAAAAACACAAACTGACTTCAGGCCTCTGAATAGCAGCTTTTATCCCATGTCTAGCCAACTTTTGTCCCTCATACTGAACTTTTCCCTGGTCAATACAGATTGAGAGAGGGAAATACAACAGAAAGAAACAGGGATATATTTAGTTCAACCAATCAAATTCCTTTGGCTAATTAGGCAGCAGGGATATACTGAAAGATAATGAGATCAACAGGGATATATTGGAACTGACCAATCAAAAGACAACAGTGCCCCTATTTATCATGCTTATTAGCATGTAGATACCAGCATATTTGCTGATTGTTGTGATTTAAGGCAATTAAGTGCTGCCAATTAAGAGTATTGATTTTTTTTGTAGCACAGCTGCATTCACATTGAGTGCTTCAAACTGTTTTACATTGATATGAGTGAAGCGAACGGCCGCCGAAGGCAGCCATGAGCGTAGCTCACTTAGCACAGCAAGCAGACAATGATCAGCTGACAGCACAGTGGACCAAGAAACATTGATGGTCGACAATTTAAGTAGGTCAAATAGGTCCAGCAACTGAGCAATCTGTTGGTTTCGAATCCAATTCAATTAAAAAACATACCTCTTTTGTTCCTCAATATATTGTTACAATATTCCAATTGTTTTGTAGCAAATAACCATTAAGTTTAATGTTTGTGGCATACAAAATTGCTTCAAATAAAATCAGTTGATAGGCCTATTTCCCAGTAAATGTTATGCCAATACCAAAAAAGTGAAACAAAGCCGGTTCATGATTTTATGCACACAGCATAATTATTTTTATTCCACGACTCCCTAGCCACATGCGCTCTGATTGGTCCAGAGCAGGTCCGTAAATCATTCACCACCCGTGAAGATGTTATTGACTGACAGTTTACAATGCAAAAGATTGGACAGACCTTAGAGGAAGCACCTGCTTTTGTTACCTGCAGCTGCAAAAATGAGGAAACAATTTGTGTTTTTGCTGTTTATGAAAAAATCATTTTCTCAAAAAATTACCAAAGATACAAAACTGCTTATGATGTAAAAATGTGTGCATTTTTGTGATGCAGTAAGAATTCTAACTTTGACTAAGATAAAATTATTATTAGCTCTACGATATGGCACTTATTGACCAAAAGTCCCCAATTTTTACATTTTTTCGGCGATTTGGCTGTGTTTCAATGTCAAAACTCTGCTAAAAACTTTTGAAATAAAATTATTAAAAATATTTATCATTAAGGTCATTACTTCTAGATTCCAAAAATATAAAACATTTTTCGGACAGTCCAGTAGTTACTGATTTATGATGAGATAAATTAAAAAGATTTTGTTCAGAAAAAACACAAACTGACTTCAGGCCTCTGAATAGCAGCTTTTATCCCATGTCTAGCCAACTTTTGTCCCTCATACTGAACTTTTCCCTGGTCAATACAGATTGAGAGAGGGAAATACAACAGAAAGAAACAGGGATATATTTAGTTCAACCAATCAAATTCCTTTGACTAATTAGGCAGCAGGGATATACTGAAAGATAATGAGATCAACAGGGATATATTGGAACTGACCAATCAAAAGACAACAGTGCCCTATTTATCATGCTTATTAGCATGTAGATACCAGCATATTTGCTGATTGTTGTGATTTAAGGCAATTAAGTGCTGCCAATTAAGAGTATTGATTTTTTTTGTAGCACAGCTGCATTCACATTGAGTGCTTCAAACTGTTTTACATTGATATGAGCGAAGCGAACGGCTGCCGAAGGCAGCCATGAGCGTAGCTCACTTAGCACAGCAAGCAGACAATGATCAGCTGACAGCACAGTGGACCAAGAAACATTGATGGTCGACAATTTAAGTAGGTCAAATAGGTCCAGCAACTGAGCAATCTGTTGGTTTCGAATCCAATTCAATTAAAAAACATACCTCTTTTGTTCCTCAATATATTGTTACAATATTCCAATTGTTTTGTAGCATACATTATTCCAGTGTTTGATAATTATTTACGGCAGATGAGCGCCTGCGCACCGTCCTCAGAACTAGGTCAGACAATTTTTGGCAGAGCCCTCCAGAGGGCACCACGTATAGAGTGCTGACTACAGTCCCCCTGGTGGCAGAATCACCAACACTATTGACTGGCTGCAGGAGTGCAGATTGGGCAGTCATGCAGTGCTAATGGCAATTAATAGACGGGACAGAGCCACCGGCTCACATGTGACTACAACTTGACTACCTTCTTCTTCTTCTTCTTCTGTTTGATACTCCGCCAAAAAAAAAATGAAAAAAAAAAAAATTCCAGAAAAAAAAAAATTCCGAAAAAAATAAAAATTTCCGAAAAAGAAAAAAATTTCCGAAAATGAACAAATTTTCCTAAAAAAAAAATTTTCCCAAAAAAAAAAATTTCCTAAGAAAATAAAATTTTCCCCAAAAAAAAAAAAAGAAAGAATTAAAAAAAAGATAGTGAAAAAATTAAAATTTTTTGAAATAAAAAAAAAGTGTACAAGCGAAGCGAGGTGTCACTTCCCGTCTTCCATGCTGCGGCATCATCGTATTATGCTTTGAAGAGCAGGTAGATCTATTTCTTAAGTGAAACTGGACACATACAATAAAAGATGGTCACTTTGGTCAAGCTGTGAACTGTAACTGCAATCAGCCGTCAATGGCACTTATTGGGTCCCAGGCTGTTACTTTCTTTGAAGTTTTATTTGTACATATTGAATAATATATAGAGTGAAAACTTAAAAATCTGAATCTCAACATAATCGCTTCGCGAATCACATGGCCGTGCCATTATCATATAAATTAAAGTATTAAAAACAAAAGACATGGGATAAAAAGGTTATACCATGGGTTGCGGCAGTATATCCCTGGTATAGTCACCCTCGACCCCGTATATCCCTCGACCCTGCGGGTCTCGGGATATACTGGATCTTGGGTGACTATACCAGGGGATATACTGCCTCCACCCATGGTATAACCTCATATTATGTGTTCAATCATGGAACAAAACAATTGTTGACTTTGAACAGTTTTGGTCAATATCAGGTTTTGTGGAACTGACCTAGTAATATTCAACTCGGCCTTCGGCCTCGGTGAATATCACCGGTCAGGTCTGTAAAACCCAATATTGACCTCAACCGAAGTCCATAATTGTATGATATTTATAAAAGCTTATAGCTGGCTACGGATTAGCGGTCCAGTTTCAAAATTAACTTTCAACTAGGTCGTGTGATGTCACCAGCTTAAAAATGTTTTGTTTGTGTCAGTTATGGTCAATCAGTTGATTCAGTACTTATCATATCTTGCAGCACAGGTGACAATAAACAAACTAATTGAATAAGTTATGGTACTTCAAAGCATCAAGTGCTACTTAATTGTTCGATATTCTCAGTTACTTGTCATAACTACTTAAGCCAGGCTTGGTCCACTAATCTGTATCAACAACTAATTGGTCCTCTGAGGTCTAAGTCTATGGTCCCTGATCCTTAACTAGAGTTTTTTCAGTTAAGGACTAGACCATAGACCATGGACTTAAGACCACCTTAAGTGACTCAAACAGAGCTAATACCACCAAATCCCACCAAACAAGACCAATTGCTGAGGAACAATAGGTTTTAGAGAAACAGAGAACAACAAACAAACAATAGGATTGAATTTAAGTAAGTTTGAATAATTCTATGCTGTGAATAACAACAAACTTTCAGAAATGCATGACCTTGTTTGCAATATCTTGTTAATGCACCTAACCAGTGGCAGATCCAGACAGGGTAGTCTAGTGGGGCGGAGGGGGCTTTCATGGGCCCACATAGACGTCATTTTGGCATTTACTGGCCTGCATTGCCCCATATTTTTTTCAAATTGTTATTTCCATCTCATTGGTTGGGGGGGGGGGGGCAAGTGGGGGTTCGAGTTACTTTGAAAATAACTTGTTGCATAGCTTTCGTGGGCAGTCTTGAAATAAATAATTTCTGGTAGGATTTTTTATTAACAAAATGTTGCTTGATTTTGGAATGAATATTTGATGCTTTCCGTGATCAAAAGAGATAATAATTACTGTGGCTGTTACTGTGAAATAAATATTTTCCTGCCGAGGAAGACTCCAACCTCGCCCCCCTGGAAATATTAAGTGGTCGCCACCTTAATTGAATTTAGCCTACATACATCAAACAACAATTGTATCCTTCATCTTCTGTTACTCAGAAATGCGCTAGTTTCAATAACTATAGGGGCAAAATGTACCAAGAAAATTAATTATGCATCATCAACAAGAATAACCTGGCAGCAGACACAAACTTGAAATTTTGTTCAGCCTCCCCCCTTGCCCTTGAAATAAGATGGTGGCCCTCTAAGAGTTAATTCATCGAATAACCAGTTAAAAACACCATGGATGGAATTACATTGAGTCAAAGGGCCCAGATGTACATTTAAAATAAACTACCTACACTAATTTTAATGTTTGTGGCATACAAAATTGTTTCAAATAAAATCATTTGATAGGCCTATTTAAAAGTAAATGTTATGCCAATACCAATTTGTGAAAAAAAGCCGGTTCATATAAAATGATTTTATGCACACAGCATAATTATATTTATTACATGAGCCCAAAGCTAGAACGATGCTGATTGGCCAAAATCACTCACATGATGACATCATAAAAACTCATATGAGCTTTTATTGAAAAAAAAAAATTCCAATTTTTTTAACCTAATTTTTTAATTTTTTTTTTGTGACTAAAGAAAAAAAAACACTTTTTAAAATTTTTTTTTCAGAATGAAAAGTAATATAGTAGGAATAGTGGTCATGTAATAAAACAAATACAGGGCTTATCATCGTGCAATATGAATTATTGCGCCCTCGTTCAATATGAATTTCCTCGTGCAAATAAATTTTCACATTGCACTCATAAAAGTCTCATATCATGCCGTATTTGTAGCTATTTGTATTCTCAGTTACTTGTTATAACAACTTAAGCCACGCATGGTCCACTAATCTGTATCAACAACTAATTGGTCCTCTGAGGTCTAAGTCTATAGTCCCTGGTCCTTAACTGAAAAAACTCTATTAAAAAACTCTACTACAACTGTAAAGCACCTAAGAATCAAATAGGAGCCATACACAGGTACGTATGCTTGTTCAATCATTACAGAGCATGAAGTCTACTTATAATACTGTTTGCTTTTTTGGCCAATCAGAAGCCACTATGTATTTCGCATAACAATAATGCACATCACAATCATACACCTTGCCATGATATTGCATACTTGAGTGACCACATGTAGATAAATTGAAGAAAACACCAGAACAAAATGACCAACAAAGGATTAGAAAAATGGACAACAAAAATGGTAAACAAGGAGCCTGGAATCTTTGTGAAGGTCTTCCATTATCTCCCAAATTGCTGTGCCCCATTGTTAACTTAAAGGCAAACACTCATCAAAATCCAACTTTTGATACACTTATTTTCCCATGAAAGAATCAGATGGTGCGAATGCATTCAGCTAACTTTTCTCAAAATCAGTTTTCACCATAGATGAGGAAAATTTTTTGAAATTGGCATTTCTGCCCAATTTTGTGGTCCTTCAACATGTTCAGTCAGCTGTGCAGTGACGTAGGGCTGGGTGGCCCTCCCTCTCTCTGCTCAGATTGAATGAGCAATGAGCAAATAAGACACTTGCAGTTTTGACCAACAAATATGACCGTGATATACTGAATGGGGGGATTAATAAATACTGTTACAAAAGGTGACAAAATGAATATGAGACAAACTGAAACTGTGAAAAATTTCAGAGGAGTTGCATGGACATTGATGTCAATCATTTTGATTGGGCGGTGCTATTGAGTTATTTGCATAGACAACAGTGGTCAATTTGCTCCATATATGACAAGTCCAGATCGCATTTTGTGACTGAAATATTATGAAACTACCAGATAGATAGATAGACAGATAGGTATACAGACAGATAGAAAGATAGATAGAAAGATAGAAAGATAGATAGATAGATAGATAGATAGATAGATAGATAGATAGATAGATAGATAGATAGATAGATAGATAGATAGATAGATAGATAGATAGATAGATAGATAGACAGATAGACAGATAAATAGATAGATAGATAGATAGATAGATAGATAGATAGATAGATAGAAGGATAGATAGATAGATAGATAGATAGATAGATAGATAGATAGATAGATAGATAGATAGATAGATAGATAGATAGATAGATAGTTAAGTTGGTAGGTTGATAGATTGTGTTCTGTAGAGGCTATATATATTTCGGATGTATATTTTTTAGAATCATGGTATGATAGAATCTCATTCAGAAATGGGCTTTATATTTAAATCGATTATGAAGATATGCCTATAAAATGTTTTCTCCTTTTTTGCGGTCTAGACTTGTCAATTTTGGTCCAAGTCAGTCACTGTTAACTTGATACACTCAATATGTCCTATTGCACTGTGCACTAACGAGGGGGGTACCCTCGCCATCAGGGTGGCCATGACACCTCTCACTTCGTGATTTCAAATGAAATTACAAAAAATGTAGAGGGTATGAGGTCTTCAAATTGTTAAGATAGGTTAAATGGCTTGTGGAATGAATCAGTGCCAAGTGCCAGACTCAAGCATGCAAGATGAAGTAAGATATTTATGAAATTCGAATTCACTCGAGGTGAGGGTACCACAAAAAATGAAAAATGGCGGGGCGAGGGTACCAGCATTTTGGCGAGGGTACCAACCTAAAATGGCGAGGGTACCAACCTAAATGGCGAGGGTACCAGCCAGAAGTGGCGAGGGTACTGCAAGATTAGGGCGAGGGTCACTTCCGGTTGGCGAGGGTAACCTCCATAAAGATTGGTGAGGGTAACACAAGACATGTAGAAAGAAGCAAGCATAGCAAATGGTTTTAGTCAGGGGTAGTCAAGTTAATGAATCAGCTAATTCAATGTTTCTTTGTCGTGCAAGATCAGAGCATGTGCTGACTAAACTGTCATGATTGCAATTGTGAAGTAAGCAATCAGGAATTAATTCCAATCAAGAACCTAGTTGCAATAAAAAGTGTCAAAGTTATGTGATTTTGTTTTGGCCAGAAACTATAGATTCATTTAGACAATATTAAAGAGATGCACCAAGACATGGAAAAACCTGCGTAATGGTACTTTTTTTTAATAAATTTAACAATGTAAAGGCATAAAACAATGTAAAAGTAGGTAAAATATATACTTGTTTAACAAATGGACTTGCATTGCTTATAAAGCCCCTTTCCCACTGGATGCATATAGTCACGTTTTATGGCATAATGGTAAAATTCAGAAAATGTGCACATATGCATGGAGGTATGTGTTTCTTTTGGGCCTGAATACCCATGCTAATTGTTCAGATGCAGAGCAGTTGAAGAACCATGCATATGTTTGCAACTGGTGTAATTAACCTTGCATTTACTTCACAAATGCACTGCATACTGATACATATTGATACATTTACCTGCGTTTTGCAGTCTTTTGTTCTGCAAAATAGCCACTAACATCACGTAAAACTCATCAAATTAGTATTAAAATTGCAGTTTACTTGCATATATCAATGCATACTGCTGCGTATTGATGCTTATCTATACATAGGCATTACATAAGTCTGCAGCATCTCTGCATAAGTCTGCATTTCTTGACATAGGCTTGCAAACCTGTTTGCATATATCATTGCATACAAGACCAAACGCAGCTCTGATGCATTCAAATTAAGCATGTTTAATTTTTCTGCCCTCCCTGCGTGGTTATACACGTTTCTATGTAAGCCCCTTTCCCACGCTGCCCTTATCTGACAAAAGGCATTTTCTGACAAAAGGCTTTTTTTTTTCACTAATCTACTAATTTTGGTGATGTCTATTTGCCTGCAAAATTTGGTGGCTCTAGATAAGGTGTAACTTGGTTAAACCACAACCTAGAAAGGCATTTTTTGGCACTTTTAATGAACATTTTTCTGACAAAAGGCATTTTTTCTTATAAAAGGCATAACTTGATCAAAAATATGCCTTCTGTCAGAAAAAATGCCTTTTGTCAGAAAAAAATGCCTTTTGTGAGATAAAAATGCCTTTTGTCAGAAAAATGCATGGGTTTTTGTGAATCAAATGCCTTTTGTCAGAAAATGTCACACTTCAAAAATTTTAATTTACAATAGGATAAATAAATGATTCATCAGTGTGGAAAATAAATATACCTAACGCTGTAATACCATTATTGAACATCATCATACAAATGAGGAATTAGGTGTATTTGTAATTTTATTCTGCAAATTTAAATATATTACAACTTTCTGTCGGGTAAAATCTTTTGAGACACCAGAATGATTATGCTGCAGCTTCTGCAAAACAGACGACAGGAAAATTTAATGTCAAGTTGATATTGGTAAGTATTTTGTGATTTATATCCTTGTGGAATATGTAAATGTACTACAGCATATGCCTAAGTTCATAATCTAGTATTTATTGGAGTATTGTATGTTTTTGAAAACTGCATTTAGCTGGATTTTCTTATATTGCTGATATCATGATAACACCATCGAATTCAGATTTATATCTAAGCAATGTCACACTAATACATGATGTAACATCACGCTAAAATGCACTCCAAAACGAATGGATACATACAATATCATCAGGGGAGGATCCAGAAAATTCCGGTGGGGGGGTCTATCTGGCTGTCGCATTGCGGAACGCATAATTCGCGACATAACGCGACTGCGCGTGGATAAAATTAACATGTAAAAATATTGAAATTTTGGTCGGGTGGGGGGGGGATGCATCCCCCCTGCGTCCGTCCCTGAATATCATGTGAATGTACATAAGATAAGTTTTCTGGATTTTGGATTGTGTTTTACGATCAAAAGGTTTATTAGAAATGGAGAAAATCTAGATTCAATTGGTCCCACTCTATTTCAATTAATCTTGGTACTACCACTAAGCCATCGTGGGGACCTTTACTCGTCCCAGGCTCAATCCAATTACTTTTCCCAGAGGAAATTCCTGGCCTGAAGTAGACTCAAAATTTACTGAATCTTGATTTCTTCTTTTCAGAATACCAAACATATAAAGCACTGCCATGGATAAACACAGCAGGAGCTGGAGGCTTCTTGAAATGGCTAAAAAAGCCTACCCAGAAGAGTCGATCGCAGAAAAAGAAAATACGCCTGTTGTTGCAGGAGAGCCTCTTAATAAGAAACTGAAACAAATGAGTGATTCCGACTCCAATATTAACGTCCTTGAGCAGCATGCTAGCCCAAATCACGAAACTCAACTTGTACCTCCATGCAATAGTGAAATATTGGTGATGCCACCTGGACTTTCTGATGAACATGATGAATACCCCTACTAGACTTGGAAAATTCCAGCCTTCTGAATGAACTTCTTGCAGCCATCGATCAAGGCACCGACAACATGTATGTAGCGAACACTGAACCAGAAAGTAATGTTGTAGAAGTTCCATCGGTAATTGCCTTTGACAATGAGCCAACGGCAAGCACTTCCGGCATCAACGTTAATGATGTATCTTCTGAAGCTGACGAAGATGGCCATGATGAAACATATGTTCCAGAGACAGACAGTGATACAGACTCAGATGTGATACCACCTTCAGAGAATGAGGGCATCAGTAAGAGATCTCGCATCTTAAGTAAGAAACGATCAACCAAAAGGACCAATGGGGCTGAAACTCCATCAACAAGTGGTGCTGCCAAACATCCAATTCTTCCTGGTTGTGAGTGCAGGGCTCATTGTTCTGAGCTTATTGATGAAGACGCACGGAAGGCTGTTCACTCATCTTACTGGAATAATGACTACAATTGCAGGAAACAATGGTTATTTGATCATGTCAAACAGAAACTGAACAAGGCAGGAAAACCATCTAAGCAACTGGATTACCTATTGCCTAATGGCACCGGAAGTGACACTAGAGTGTGTCAAAAAATGTTCTTGGCAGTTCTGGGATTCTCCAGCAACAAAATAATTGTCAACATGATGCGCTCTACTTCAACTGATGAAATCTTTGTTCCAAAAGACAAAAGAGGGAAGCACAATCCCAAACATAAACTGACAGATTCTACAATTGACCTTGTTAGCAGTCACATCAGGTCTTTCAATCCTTGCATTTCACACTATCGGCGCGCTCATGCACCGAACCGACTCTACTTGGGTAGTGACATAACAATTAAAGACATGCATGAGGAATTTGCAGCAAAGTATCCGAATACGAAATGTTCATATGTATCGTACCAGCGCCAAGTAAAGAAGATGAATATATCATTCACGAAACTGGGAGAAGAAGAATGCGAATTATGCGTCCAATACAACTTGCACAGGCACGAATCAAATGACGATGCAACGATAGCAGCCTGTGACTTATGCAATGAATGGAAAGAACATAATGAAAAGGCCAAACAAAGCCGCATTGCTTACAAGAATGATGTAGAAAATGCAAAAGAGAGAGAAACGGACACCAAATTCGTAAGTGCAGACATGCAGAAAGTTGTCTTGTTGCCAAGAATGCCGGGACTGAAGACATGTATGTTCACTCGGAGATTAGTAGTGTTCCATTTAACTATGGCCCCACTAGGAAAGAGCCAAGATAAGCCCCTTGGCATCATATGGCATGAGGGTATTAGCGGACGCAATGGAGAAGACATTGCAAGCGCCTACATCGCAGGTATGACAAACGGAACAAACAGAAATGTCAAACACTGGGTCATATGGGCAGACAACTGTGGGGCACAGAACAAGTCATGGGTGCTCTTCAGTGCACTGGTGTTAGTGTTGAACAACCCTGAAAATGAGATAGAATCTATTACATTCAAATATCTTGAGAAGGGGCATACCTTCATGTCCGCTGATTCATTCCACCACAAGGTGGAGGAACAGATGAGGAAGACAAAAAACCTGTATGATTTCAATGACTTCGTTGGAACGATCAACCAAACGGGAACTGCATTCCAAATGCAGCATTCCAATTTCAAAATGTGGGCAAATCTATCAAGCAATGCAAAGAGTATCCAAAAGCCGAAACTTGCGAAAATAAAAGAAGCGAAATTTGTAAAGAACGAAACAAAAATGTATTTTAAGAATGACCACAACGACGAATGGTGTGTGACGGACTTTCTTAAAAAGAAAACCATCGACAACGTAGCACAGGTTTCAACAAACATAGACACGAAGACAAGTCCTCGAGGAGTTCAACAAAGTAAAGTAGATGCAATCAAATCCAATCTACTGGCACTAATGCCAAACAGTAGGAAAGAATTTTGGAAAAACCTTGAAACAAGAGAAGATGCAGCAGATCTTATTAGTGACCATTAAATTACAGTGAATGCTCTGGACACAATACTCATGCAATCAAGTGTTTTCACATCACTGATGAAATCTGAGCAAATGAGCCAAGATTGTGCAAAATACGATGAACTTATTATTAGTTTTTGTTGTGAGTTTTTGAAAAGATCATTAACATGTATTATATCAAATCGCAATAACTGTATTATTTGATGTCTTATTGTTTTATATTATCCACTTTATAACCAGCTAATCAGCTTCAGTCAAAATATTTTATGTGAACAATCATTATGATGAACTTCATTTAATTTCAAGATGTACTTGTGGAAAATTTATGATAACTCGATTAGTCAAATGCATAAATTGCATCTCAGAGACAATTAAATTTTGCTTACATGTGGGAGCATTGACAATGATGTTACTTTATTGGTGTACTTGTAATTGTATTCTCTTTTAAAAGTTTTCAATAACATGAATTTTATGGCTGAGGGGATAATTTCTAATGTCCACTACCATCGAAAATTAATAAACATTTCCTTGTCGATGTACTTGAGTGAACATTTCTGTATTAAAAGTCCTCAACCAAATTAATATTATGTCTCTGCATTAATTTTGTTATGTACAGGATCATTGAAAATGATCAACATTATCTTATCGACGTATTTCTAGCAATTTAGTATGAAAAGTGTTGAGATTTTAGCATAAAAATGCCTTTTGTCAGAAATATTTGACTCATTACTCAGCTTGAATGTTCTGACAAAAGGATTACTTCGTGATTATCTCATCAAATATTAAACCATTGAAATCCGAGTTACCTTGTGGATTTACACATTAGTGACATATACATCCTTGAAAAAATCTGGGAGTGTGGGACAAATAGTTTTTATGCAGCATCGATCTGAATAGTTTTTGAGCTCTCCTGAAAACCTTCAATTTCCGAAAAAATGCCTTTTGTCAGATAAGGGCAGAACTGGATGCATACAGTCGCGTTTCATTGCATATTATGAAAAGTCAGGGAACGTGTCAAAATGTACATGGTTAAAAGACTGTGATGATCAGAAGTTGCAGACTTATGCAAAGCTTTGAAGAGCTATTGCATAGACCTGCAACGGCTTTGCAAAGGCACTGCACATGCCTACATATGAATGCATGCGTCTGCAATAAACTCCCAATCTGCAGTCTTTTTTGGAATCACACAGCTGAAAGCAACTCAGTTCACTTGCATATGATCACATAAGTCTGCATATGACCACATTAGTCTGCATATGACTACATAAGTCTGCAAAGGCTCTGCATTGCTCCACGTTTTGTCACATTGGCTTGCAAAGTGTCTGCAAAGCAAGTACATAGCTCTGCTGCTGTAATGAAATGCAGTTGTAATGCGTTCAAATTAAACATGTTTAATTTTTAGGTGCTGCTTGTGCATCTGTACACGTTTCATTGCATTGTATTGCCTCACATTGCATTGTATTGCATTGTATTGCCTCACATTGCATTGTATAGCATTGCATTGCATAGCTTTGCATAACCCTTTGCCTATTCACTGAAACATCTGAATATGTGTTCAAACGCAGGCGTATGTGCTCAGTGGGAAAGGGGCTATATATGCATTTGACTGCACTTCCAATATGTATGAATTAAACTGGACTTTCAAAACAAATTAGTTGAGTTTTGGGTATTGTATTACAGTATTAGGCTGCATAGCTCTGTAAATCACTACATATGCAGGTACATGCGAGGTATGCTTTTAAGTCACCAAATCTGTATTGATCACTGTATACCCTTTGTTAATTGTTAATTGGTTGAATGAAACCAGTAAAAAACGCAGCCCTGTTGCGTTCAAATTAAACATGTTTGATTTTTCTGCTCTCAGTACATAGCTATACACATTTACATGCATTTGACTGCAGTCCCTTGCATATGGCTACATAGCATTGCATGCTGCAGCATTACATAACCATTACAGCTTACAGTCCTTGTCATACTTACGTGGAATCTCAAGTTTTTTTCTATGCTGTTGAACTGTGATGTCAGAGATGACTCTATTCTAGCATTGCAATATATGTAAATTAACTACAAGCTGTGATGTCATTTCAAACTGGGTCTCTCTTCCTATCATGATTTATTTTTTTCTGATGAGATAATAATTAATGTTTCCAAAAAAAAAATTGCAATACACTAATTCAATGACGAGCATCTATCTATCTATCTATCTATCTATCTATCTATCTATCTATCTATCTATCTATCTATCTATCTATCTATCTATCTATCTATCTAACTATCTAACTATCTAACTATCTATCTATCTAATTTTATCTAATAATAATTTTATCTAATTTACTAACTAGTAAATCTCATCACATCACCATTGCTGTTTGTATCACACTATAGCAATCGTTGAAAAACAGGAAAAAGACACAATTCCATAACAGTCATTTTGGGTGGTACCCTCACCATGACAATATTTGAAAATGGTGTTACCCTCGACAGGCTTTTTTGTTACCCTCGCCCTGACGATATATTTCAAGTGCAAAATCTGATAATTATGTGACTAATCACACATGGAAGGTGTGTCCTGGGTTTAGTTTAGCTTCTGAACTACATGCTTGACAAATATGAGCTTTGGATTTGATGAAATAAGCTCAGGATGACAGAAAATTACTTTGAATCGAGTGTTGTAATGGCTGCTCTGATGGCGAGGGTACCCCTCTCGTTAGTGCACAGTGTATTGGGGCAGAACCATTGAATGAAATGAAGATCACAGGTCATCACAGTCGTACATCGTTTTGATTGTTGAAGGTGTCATTTACCTTGGCAAGTCAGCTTTATCTCTCTGTTTTTAAAACATTCCACAGCTAGGCCTATCAGTTCCAAAAGTCCTCATAAAGTACATGTATTTGTTTATTAAAAACCCAGTCCCACGACACTGAAGCACTAATCTTCCAATAGGGGTCGCTTTTTACTGTGCCAAAAAATATGGCCAAAATTGAAAATTGAAAGTTAGTTTTAATTAGTTTATCTTGGAATAATTTTGAAAGGACCAACATAGTGTTTCTGCAAATATAATGCGTGAAGCTCTCAACTGATAAAAAAAGTGCATGAGTGTGGCCCTTTAATTGCTTCACAGAGTATGTTTTTATAGAAAATCACCAAGGTAAAAAGACACAACTTTCCTGAGTTTCCCTACTTTTTTCAAAGTACAATATAGATAATACTCAACTTCACATGTATCAGGCCCCCTGACAAATGTCGAAAATGTCCATTCCACAATATTTATGTCAGTGTACATGTTTGAAGAGGATGCAGACACCAAATTTATGGTGCTAACTGAAGGCCATGGTTTAACATTGCATATTTCATGGTTTTATATGGATTAAGTTATTTTGATTTTACTGTAATTTTAATGTTTTGCACAAGATTTAAATGCTCATGTTTGCTTTAATGCATGTCAACTTTGTCATATTGCATTGTGGACCGTGGGCCATTCCACGCCAAATGGACCAAACATGAGACATTTTCCCAGATCATGTACTTGCAATGTTGAAGAAATTTTAACATAACTACATCCACATGAGTAATGAAAAGTTGCAAAATATTTCTTTCATATTCCAAGTTTTCAGAATTTGAAAGCATCTTGAAAATTTTGAGATTTTGACGAAAAATTCTATGATGGAGCCATTAAAAGAATAGTTGAGGCTAAAAATTTAGAGCTGAATATTTTTTGAATGAATGAATCTCATATAGCCATCTCCTGATATCCTAATTTTCAAGAAGGTCAATCATTTTGTCATGTTAACTGAGGAATAAAATCAACCATGAACATGGTTTTTCTCAAAATTCCATAGTCATTTTAGCATTTTCTCTAACTTTATATATCCTTTAAAAATCGATGCCTCGTAATCCTCATTTTGAGATCCCTGTTGGTGTTTTGCAGACTTTTTGTACTTTACGATGGGTTTTCCATAAGTTCAGTCCAACCTGTTATAACTTTTGCTAGTTTTTCTAAAGAAAAATGATATTAGGGTCAGTTGATATTGAGGTAATTTTCAAATGATCCCCAAAAAATCAGATCATAGAAGTAAAAATAAATTGTTGATTTGTTGCTATGGGAACCAGAAGTCATGAAATTTGACCGCGATCTTGGTAACAGACACATACTTGATATATCTTGTAAAAACATTTAATTATTACAAGGGATATATAACAAAATATATTCAAAACAATCATAGCCATTTCACAACGTCATAAACGAATGGATGGCATCCCGTAAATACATCTTCTCGTACTTTCTAAAAATGCCTTAATAAGATACCTGAGTCTTCATGTTTTTTTAAAAGGTCTGTTTTGGCATTGTGCACTGCACACTGGTCTTCTTTTCTTCGGTCTTCTAATATGCGCTTTCTTCATTCAGAAAAAGTTTGTACAACCTTTATTTGGTTCCATCACTCATAATGTCTTCCTTGTATGTATCATAGAAGGTTCTTACTCTCTTTGCTAGTTTTTATCAAATTAAATTGAAGAGATATGACAGGCATATATAGTGTCATCCATATATGAAAATGTCTCATCTTATAAAAAATTGGGAAACTGCACAGGATATGGTAAAGTAATTGAGATGTGACAATAGTACCAGTTTTCATTGTTATTAATGTTTTTACAAATAACTGATTGTATTTCATGAAAAAAATTATGAATAAACATTACTTCAATAAGTCAAAACACGGATAATGTAAGCAGGTGTTCAACTGTTTTAAGTGAGCATTACACAATCTGGGCCGCATTTCATGACTTCTGGTTTCCATGGCAACATATCAAGCATTTATTTTTATCTATATGATCTGATTTTTTGGGTGTTATTTGGGAATTACGTCAATATTATCTGACCCAAATATCATGTTTCTATATCAAATCTAGCAGAAGTTATGAATAGTTGGACAGAACTTTTGGAAAACCCCTCGTATTACCCGAAACAACTCATTGGCAAAGAGATGCAATGCAATTATAAAAAATCTTACAATGTGATAATAGTCATAACAGCTCCAAGGCCTGTGCTTTTGGAAATATTGTTTGATGTTTTGTCATGAAGCATCTTTTGCAGTTTACTTCCGAATATACTATATAATAAACACTGCATCTTGAGTTCAATTTGCACATTGGAATGATTGCTTTATCATGTTTATTCTACCCTCACTTGGAATTCATCCTTTGGAGTCAAGTGGATTAAACATTCTCTAAAATATTCTGAGGTAAACAGTTCAAATTCACTCTAATATGCTCTTTAAATGCCTGATATTTAGAAAGTCTCAAAACAAACTGTGCAAGTTGTTAGTTTATAATTTTAAAAGTATTATTGCTATGATTATTGGGAAAAATCATGTACTCTGTTATTGGTCTACTGTTCTGGTTCCTTTATTGTCCAAAAAACTCTTTAATAATATAAATGGCACAGCCATCAAATTTCGCGCAGCACTTAAACGTTTTTGTAGGACTTACAGTGTTACCGTAACTTTTTCAAAAAATTAGAAAGCAGACATATAGAAAGACAGAGAAAAATGTAGAATCAAAAGATAAAGTAGATAAAACATATGATAGGTACAATGTAAATAGGTAGATAAATAGATAGATAAATAGATAGATAAATAGATAGATGAATAGATAGATGAATAGATAGATAAATAGATAGATGAATAGATAGATGAATAGATAGATAAATAGATAGATAAATAGATAGATAAATAGATAGATAGATAGATAGATAGATAGATAGATAGATAGATAGATAGATAGATAGATAGATAGATAGATAGATAGATAAAAATATATAAAATGGATTGACAATTAGCTAAATTAAATGTTAAAAAGGCAGACAGCACTGAAAGCTTACAAATTTAAGTCTAGGTTAGATTTTTGATATTACATAATAGCATAATAGTAACAAAAAGCAATAGAATGATTTGCATGTGGTAGTCCAGGAGCATTAGATTTAACCGGAACAAATTAGTAACAAGCTGAAATTTTCAGGAAACGCTCAGAAAATTGTCTAGAATAACATACTAAAAGTCCCCAAAAATCCTCCTATTGGCACCTTGGGAATTCAAGATGGCGTCCAAAATGGCTGACTTGAGCTTTTTTGTTGCTTCTTTTGCTCAAAATATGCTACAAATGTAATCAAAGTGTTGGAAATTAATATTCAAAGCTAGAGAATTGACTAGAAGCATGCATTATGTAATTTGTAATTCAAGATGGTATCGAAAATGGCGGCATTTATGTAGTCAGACAGCCAAACCTATTTTTTACGTGAACCCAATGGATTTGGGGTCCTTAGACCCTCCATAAAACATAAATGGCCAGAAACGAGAGCATGTCCTTGAGCATTTTGAGAAAATGGCTGAATTCAAAATGGCCACCAAACGTGCATCGGTCAACCTAACTAGAAAGATGTGCAATACATAGACACGGGGAACTCATTTTTCAGGTTTTTAGATAGTTAAGGTGGCTCGCTACTCATGCAGAGTGGTAGTTCACGCACATTCACGCGCAGCCAGGCAGGCCCTATTATTATATATCTATTGTAACGTCATTATTGCAGCAGAGCACTGCAGCTGACAGTTTAAGGATATTTTTGCATCTGAGAATTTCATCCATCGGCCGCTTCGTTTAGCGTTTGTGGGACTTCTAAGAGGGTTAGAGACTTCCCGTTTAGAGCATTAGATGCGCTATGAAGAGTACTACAAACAGCCGGAGTTTCAGCTTGATAATCAGAACAGAACATTTTTACAAGCGATTTTCCGCAAGCAGGTCTAATTTCTCAAGAATGACTTGGTGATTTAAAATAAAATGTATATCAATTTCAGGTGTGGTGGGAAGGGTTGTCTATATTATCTTATTGTTCCCCACTATTTTTGGAAGTAAATGACAAAGAAATAAAAAATCCTATCAAGTCAATTTTTTTTAGCACTATGGTTTATAAAAAAAGTTAAAATTGCCAAAATCAAAACTTTTATTCCGAGGCACTTGGAAAGTCCTTTAAACTAAATATATCTCTTTGAAATTGTCATCAGGTTTTTCATTAAAGTGTCTTCTTTAATTTCATGCTTCATTGCATAGTATCGGATTCAGTGCCACTGAATGGCAGGGAGTTTTTCAAGTGTGCGTGAACTGACTTTCTTGTACATAACCTCAAATATTTTGGAAAAAAGGCTGGTAGCAATTACTTCAATACTTCCGTTTACATATCCTTGCTATAAACTATATTTTGGATCATTTTAATCTATTTTTAAGAAATCCTATCTTGGTGGGATCTGCATCAAAATCATATATTATTAATTAAGTTAAGTGCGTGTTAAAATTGAAATTTTGCTCCGTCATCATCATTATGTGGAACTTTTCCTTCAACATGTACATCGTTTGATATTGTTGTGTGATCCCAATAATGGTTGCTTTCTGGCCACCATATCCTCAGATGCCATAAAAAGCAATTATAGTATTTATAATCGCCATGGCCTCATCTAGAGCTGTGTCTTCCTCATTTCAAAAATTGAGTCCTTCTGTTAAGAAAATTATGGAGCAATAGCTGGTGATAGAAAAAATATCCAAATCCTGGAGTCACAAAGCTACACTCTAAAAAATTTAGGACAAAAGCGGTTTTTAAAAATATCAAGTGGTTTTATGAGACAACCATGGTGGTTTTTGCATTGAAATTTGGTTTATCAGGTCAGTTTTGGTTTTTTTTCCTTGGAATTTGTCTCCTCCTCAGGTAAACTGGTTTTTCAAAAAACCAAGGCCTCTTGTTGGAATGAGTCTACCCTGGTATTAGAGTTCTTCATGCCATGATAAATATTGGTTCATGTGTTGATATGACGACATTTGTTGATGATCAACCAGATTACCATACACAAATAATTTGCTTAGAGACAATGGGTTTTCATTTATCTAGTGATATCTAATAACCTTGTACTAGTTTCGATGTATAAGGAACTTCATGGACCTCATAGACAAACTCGATACTGTGCTTGCTGAGACAGATCAGCTCCACAGAGAACAGAGACTCCTTCTGTACCACACTTAACGCCATCTATACTGACATGCATTTGACAAACAGAAGTTCAAATTTAACAAGGAACAAGTGATTAACAAAAACATAGCAAGGAATCATTGAACCTATCAACACTGAAAGCATAACTAAGCTGTAACAAACAAAAAAACAGTGCATTATCTCAAAATGTTTTTTTATCCCAGCTTACATATCACAGTTGACTTAATAAGTAGATTGAGTCTCATGTCTGTCAAAGAATCATGAATGAGCAATGGTGAGCCGAGTGGCGCCACCTATAACTATACTTTTTAAAATTTACTTTGTAACTTTGTAGTTATCAAAGACCATGCTTGATGCATGGGCATGTTAATTAGATGATTGTGTTACAAAATTGTAGATCCACCATTTGAAAGAAATCATTAATGAATATATTTTAACATGTTGAAGAGTAGGTAAGCTAAACATTTCGTAGAAGTATCACTACACCCAGAAACTCCAACATGAGAATGATTTAAGACCAAACTTCAGTCGATCACAGGCAACTGTTCTCGGAATGTCCCATTGGTAATGTCCCATTGGTAATATAGCTTTGCAGTGGCATTTCTCTGTGAGGTAAGTACATTTTATTATCTTGCTAGTCCATAAATGGACTGTAGACTGCTTGGTAAAACAAGGAAGAAAAGTCTACTGATTTTAGAGCTATCTCCAGTGCTTGCTGGGTGTGAAGCTTCACTCTCTCTTCCCTGTGTTTCTTTATTATACTCTATAACTGTTCTGTTTCACTGTTACAATTTGTCTTTTCTCTTTGCAGATCAAAACAAAATCAAAGCGCCTCCCCCCCCCATAGATATCCCTCCCCCCCACCAGATAAAAAATAAAATCCCCCCCCATATAAAAAATAAAATCCCCCCCCCCAATGAAAAAAGCAGCAGCTGCAAATAATTATCAAATAAAGCCTCATTTTATGTAATCAGTAGTGGCTGGGGTGGGAGTTTGGGTCCCTGGCAAGTGGAATAAACAATTTTACATCCTGTATCGCTGCACTAAATACAGCCGATGTTGGACGGCTATTTCAATCATGCAGCACCGGATTTCTGTGTCCTCCTGTCCTAATCTGCCTACCAAGTGCATAAATCCTTGACGTAAAGCCTCAATCATCCATCCATGAATCCCAGTTGATAGGCCAGCCATGGACAAATTATATATGAGATAACATAATACCACTACTGATTTCTCAGATATCCAAACAGCCCCCTATCTGTTTGGTTTTTTAACAAACAATTTGGTATTTCCACAAACCCTAGTTGGTTTAATATGCGGGACAAGCTCAAAAACCAAATTTGGTTTTTTGGAGGCTGTTTTTTTTTAGAGTGTAATTTTTAAAAGTTTAGGAAGGTAACCATCTCATTCCTCTACCTCTAAGTTCAAAGTGCCATTCTTTCAACTGAATGAAGTCCCATTTCTTGTGGTATTGCACTTGCTTGTTCTCCTTGAGGATCTCATGCCTTTCTTAACACTGCTCTCAGATCCAGAAAAATTCTACATGAGAATCTCTGTATTTGCCAAATCACAAAATCTGGAATAATACCATTTGTGATACCATAAATGATGTGTTGCATGGAGACTTGCTGTCTGTACTATTAGCATGTTCAGTTGCTCTTGCGCTCCTCCAGCCTAATAGTCATTCCTATCATCGCATTTTTCCTTGATTTGTTGCAAACCCATTTCCAACTTTAACTTCCTTTTTCAGTTTCGTTGATCAAATATGTGGGTTTGTAATGACCAAAGATACAATGGATTGGCAGATTTGTCAAAGGGAGGTCCAACACAAAGGATAGTCACACCCTCCCGGTAATATACCGGGGGCTCCTTATGTCACATGACACCTCATCACATGACAACAACAACACCTTGTTACGTTACAACTGCAACACCTCGTCATGTGACAACAACATCCACACTTAGAAATGAGGAAGGACACTGGATGGTCTCTGCAAACTCTTCGGGTCAAATTACGTTGTGAGTAAATTTATAGTTCCACTACAAGGATAGTCCTGTTTTTAGGTGCAGAAGAAAATCAACAGTTGATTTCTTCATCTCAAGAGTTCTTTTCTTGATGAAATAATTGGAAATGCATATTTGTGGTATCTGATCTGGTATGGAGAACCATTGTTTCAATTTAATTTATGTCAAGTAGTTCCTTATGCAGAGCATTCCCATGTGTTTTATGTTTACAATTACATTGGGCCTTTTCCCTTGACAGATTGAAGTCTGTATCAACTGAAACAGCCATTTGCAAGTCAAAGAATGCAAATTGTGTCAGCGATTTTTGTGACAATGTCTATATGCCAATTCAATCATAAATCACATGTTAGTCAATGTTAAAACCTTAAATGTATCAGCATTATCCAGAATAGCACAATTTGATAATCCACTGAAAATATATCTTACAGAAATATAATATAAGTATTAAAAACAATTTGACACGCACTTGCATTATAAACCTAATAATTTATAAACCTATGACTTACACGGAAATTATTGTAAATTTGAGAGGTAAAAATTATATTTTTCCACATAAATTACATAATGTCCAATAGGCTGGTCTGAACCACCTATAAACCTGAAAAATGAGTTCTCAGTGTCTATTTTACCTGAAATATAGGTATTGCACATCTTTCTAGACCCAAGATTAAGAAAGTTAGGCTGACCGATGGACGTTTTAACGGCCATTTTGAATTCGGTCGTTTTCTCTTTTTACATAATAACTTCTTCTAGTTCATTCTATGGTCTTGAGAATTAAATCCATGACACTTTGATTGCATTTGTAGCGTGTTTTGAGCCGAAAAAATGGTAAAATCGCTCAAGTCAGCCATCTTGGATGCCATCTTGAATTCCCAAGGTGCCAATGGGATGATTTTTCTGGACTTTTAGTACGTTATTCCAGACAATTTTCTGAATGTTTCCTTAAACTTTCAGCTTGTTACTAATTTGTTCCAGGTGCATGTCAATATGGAGCTAATGCTACTGGACTATAGATTAATTGTGCACTGTTACAATGTGATAATCATCAGTTCTTCTTCTTCGGTTTAGTTTCCTCCGCTCAATCCGGAGAACCTCCTCCAAGGAGTAGTGTTGTGATTCTGTAGTCCCTCTCCTCGTGAAGCTTCTGGCAAATTAGATTTGCTAGTTGATGCGCTTTATTTTCATTTTTAACTAATTTTACTACTACTGATACTGGTGTGCTGTATGGTATATTATTGTACAAGTTACTCTGAGCATTTCTATTTTCATTTGCATTTACATTTTTGTGACACTGAAGTTGTTGTGACCCTCCGGAGACCATATACTTTCCTCCATTCAGGATTGCTGTTGTTAGCTCTTCTACGGTACTCGGTTCGGGAAGTCTTTCTTCCTTGAATAATAATAATATTCAGTTTATGAAGATTACGTTACTTTTAATTTTGTTATGTGTTCTTGTTGTCTGTTTTGAAATGAAATGAATCACTTGTAAATAATTTAATTTAGCTTGTCAAGGCTAATACGCAGCTATACCATAAAAATTATTGGTACAGGGAATAATACTAGAGATAATTGAATTTTTAAGACACTTTTGACGATGAATGTGTTATGTTTTGTTATTACGAAACTGAATCATTGATAAGAAGCTGGACCCACTTGACCAAATTTCTTGCTGTGTATTGCTGATGTTGAGACCATCATTGCACAGATTTTTGAGTCCTCTCTTTTGCTCAATTCACTTGGCGAAATTTGGCCGTTTTGCTACTCAAATATTATTGTGAATATTATCCATAATACAGCACAGGTAATTTATAAAATAAATAGAATGAGAATAATGAGTCTGTAACAAATATGCCTAACTGAACTCATGAAATCGTGACTTTTTGCAATTCAGTTGAATTTGTTTCAATGAGTCATAATGGGCTCAACCCATTTTGACAACATGCTGAATTTTCTAAGAATTTCCCTCTGAATATTTATAGTAAAATCTATTTCCTTTTTGGTTTTCTTAGAAAAGGCAAACATGATGCATCATTTCTTCCTGAATCTACCATATGTACGTATAGTACTATCTCTGACAGAAAGAGAAAGCCTAGTCTTAATCCAACTCAATTTCATGCTACATAATTCATGTGTTTGCAAACATTGTCAGTGAGGTTTATTCACAAATGGCCATATGGCCAGACACCTTTTTATGTCCTCGGGATTTATCCCAGGACATATCTGTTGTGAGACCCATTTCCTGTCAATCTTCTAATTTAGTGTTTTCAGAAAAACTATTCACTGGCGAAATTACACGCCCAACTAATGTATTCCAATGATAAAACTTCCTCTTATGTATTCCTGCCTGCAATTTCGATCTTCTCAGTGTTCAATTTACTTCAATATATCACATTTCCCAGTTATTTTGTGACAGCTTCACCAAAAACTATTCCAAATTCGTTGCAACGGGTCCTAGCAGCTGCACACCTGCAGCACTGCACCCTCACTAGCCAACCTTGGCAACCCAAGCACTTGGCCCCACTATATGTGGGTCACTGTTGTGTCACTGCTGCTGCTGCTACTGCTGTGCTGAATATGCATGAGTTGAAAAAGTTGAACTAAGATCAACAGTTGACCTGATTCTACCAATCTACCTGGAGTGCTTTCTCTCTGTCTCTGCTCTGGCTCAGACTGGCTGCCCAGTAATGGATTGTCAGTAGAAGATTAGCAGTGTACAATTCGGCCTTTCTTGTCAGACTGACGTCACTCAATTGATTCAAAATGTGCTCTTGAAATGCAGTTATTGGTTTTTTTAAATCACTGCTGCCATATCATTTTAGTCAAGTTGGGAGACACAGAAATGTTCTTCTTGTATATTGTTCTAATGATAGGAAAAGCTATATGATATTAGAATAGCACATAGCACTATTAGCACATATATACAATTTTTATTAGAGAAGAGATCTATAGAGTGGGCCTATAGCATATTGACATAGCAGACTATATTCTAAGTCAGGATTTCTGTAGAAAAATATATAATTTCTTGAGAGCCTCCCTGGTCCAGTCACTTTCACTTTTTAATACTGATATACACTGTTGATATATATTTTTTTTATATCATTGATTTAAATAAATCTGCCTGTGAGCTCCTGTGCATCTATCTATCTCCCACCCTACTGCATGGGACACCCTCACTAGCCATGTGCTGTCAACTCAGTGACAGGATGCACATGGTCACTGGGGGGGGGGGCTGCATGGGGTTGGGGGGGGGCTGCATGGGGCTGGGGTGGCCTCTTGATTGTATCATGTTTGAATGTGTTCAGAGAGTACCTAAAGCATATGCATGATATATTTTTTGGACTTGGCATATATATATGACAAAATCTATATAGATCTATGACATATTCACAGCTGATTAAATGTTTTAAAAGTAAATTTAAAAGGCCAATGGACCATCCAGCTGACTTACATGTTAAACAAGTTCAGATGCCCGAGGACATGGTGCATGCATTGCATGCTATTTTTGAGTTGTGTCACAGTTATAGCAATTCCATTGTATTTGACTAGTTTTAGAACTCTCTTTTGTTTTCTACCACTATCAGTGTGGCAGACAGGCATGCCTGGTTACTTACAGTCCTTGTCATACTTAAGTGGATCATGAGGGGAGCCCAGGGCAGTTCAGGATAGTCGAGGGTGGTTGATAGAATTTGAGGTTAAGTGTGGCAATTCTAGGCAAGATGAGGGAATTTGAGACGAGGTGAGGGTAAAAGGGGTTTAGGTTAGGGAATTTGTGGCTAGAGGAGTCACCGTGAGTGTGTAGGGGTGGTATCCTGCCATGAGGTAACTTACATGTTTCTAAAATACTGGACATAAAATAACAAAATTTGATCCCTGCACATTTTGCCTCACATGAAATATGGGTAATCTTTTGGCATACTTAAGTGCAAGCATTCACACAAGGTGCAGCTGAATAAACAAGAAAAGTACCCTTCAAAAGAGGGTACTACAGCGACTTTGGTCTTACTTTCTTTTAAAAACTGTAACAGAATGAGCCAGCACGCAAAGAATTTAATGCATCTGCGAAGTTAGGGTTAATTTATAAGATATTTTGTTATGGAGTTTTATATACACAGTTAGAGTAAGTCGGGGCAAGCAGCCCCCCTTAACTTCGAGGAGCAATTTGACCTACTTTTTATTGTCGATTCTTTGAATGCTTATGCTGCCTGGAAGATATCACTTGACTCTCTTTATAACTAGTAAAACAAATGTCTACCAATGTTAATAAAGGAGTTACAGCCATTTTTGTAAAAAATTAAAAGTGGCCTTCTTACCCCACCCATCGGGCAAGAAGCCCCCATTATAATCCGATGGCAAATTTTTTTGCGAGTGCATTCAGCTTGAAAGTTATTTCTTGGGGTTCTTCTATCATTTGTAAAGCATTCTATTCACTTTTTCTGAAATTCATAACTTTTCTGTCCATACATTCATTTTTTAATATTTTTTTCCCTGTTTCAATTTTGGCAATTTTTTTTTTCTATTTTAATTAGCCTTTCTATCAAGATTTAAGGTAAAGTACACATTATTAAATGGTTCCTGAAGCAGCTTTGAGGCCGCAGTGAAGGGGGCCTCATGCCCCATGCCATGTGGGGCCTCTCGCCCCAAACCCACATATTTTAATTTGACCTCTATATTTCGTACTAAAAGGCAAAAAACATGATCCAAATCATACTTGTGTGATGGTCCTAAAGTGAAGCAATGCAGATATCCATTATACTTTTAAAAATTTCCTAAGTTATTTCTGACAACCGCTTTCAAAGAATTAGTAAAAGTTAGAAAAACCATGCAAATTTTTTTGTTTCTTTAATTTCTACTATGGTTTGGTACTGTTCGCCTTGAAAATTTGTGATGTTTCCTAAAAACCCTCTAGCTTCAATCCTAACAATAAGAAAAAGCACCAAAACTGTTAGTTTAGATAAAACCTGGGGGGGCCTCTCACCTAACCCGGGCTTCTTGCCCCGACCTACTCTACCAATATCTGAAAAATGAATTGTGTTATTTTGATGCATTTTGGCCCGTAGACCTTTGCGCCGCCGCCGATTGGCTAAGCCGCCATTCCATTCCATTAGCCAGCCGCCACCAATTGCATAAAATAGCCATTCAGCCGCCGCCGATTCAATACAGCCGATCGCCGCCAGGCTGTCTGGCATTAAATTAGCACTAGTCCAACGCTGGTGCTTCAATTCTTGTGATAACAGAACAGTCCCAGTAAGCTAATTGCAATTCTAGAAGTTCTTATGCTTTGTTTCACCCTCAGATTCCCTGATTGCCATTGAGGAACAGCACTGAGGTCAATCCAGAAGGTGTCAAAGCTGATTGCACTTTGCAGCAGTCACATGGCAGAGGAAGCACTCAGCTTTGCAGTGCAACTTTGATGTCTGTCGATCCTAAGCTAATATGTACAATGCCATGTATACCTAATTACCTATGCTCCCAAGTGCTCATTGAGGTGAATTTCCTTTAGAAGGTGCAATTAATGCAAAGTTAATTGAGTCAATGGACCCAGAGACTTGATGTTACTTTTCTTAAAAATGCAATTGAAGTTCTCATTTGCTGAAATCTAATCAACATAGACAAAATTTCAGAATTTGTAAATTAAGATGGGTCAATATACCAAAACCAAGAACTTTGTAAATGAAATGTCATATAGAGTGATCTTTTTTTTCTTAACTGTGACCATGGAGGTGATTATGAATCCTACAGACAGCTACACATCACCCATGGAAATTTGCTGTTGATCTATAACAAACAAAATCTATGAAAAACTAATGAATTGAAGGTCAATTCTTGGAAATCTGAACTTAAAATCTCTTGGATGAATGATTCTATTTCCTGTATTTAGCACTTGGTAGGCCAAGTAGGACCGGAGCTGAGGACACAGCAACTAGGTGAAGGGTGATTGAAACTGCTGTCCAACATAGGTCCAGGACTCCAGGTGACCCGAGCAGAGCAGGAACCAAACCCAGAGACTTGGTGATGGGCAGCTCTGTGCACTGCCAGCTGAGCTAACCCTCCCCATTGGAAGTCTCTGGGAACATTCTTGTGAAGTGCTGAAGCTATAGTCAACTAAAGAATTGCCATTCGTTTGATGGAAAGTAGCTAGATGGAAAGTTGAAGTTGCCAAAATGGAAAATTGTGCTGCAAGCCACTCCGAGCCGATAGCCAGCTGATTGGTTAAGCAGCCAGCCTCAGCTGATTCCACAGTGGCTTAGCTTAGCCAGCTGACATTTTGGTCAGCCAGCCAACTTTTCTCACAGCAGCTAGTGCAAAGGTCTAATTTTGGGTGGAATAACATTTTTGTAAAACATGCAAAGCTCCCAGCCAAGAAAAAAAAAACCAAAAAAAACCTGGTGATGGCAATGGTTTGTTATGGTAACTGGGATAGAGCAACTTGTGTACTTGTAGTATGACAAAACTATGGTATATAATATAATATATGTATATATTTGTCAATTTCAATATTCTGTCTCAATAGGCTAGCCATTGATTTGAAATAGGGTTATTCATGAAAATCCAAAAACGTGTAAATTGTCAATTCTTTCAAAAAAATGTCAACTGAAATGTTTGGGATTTTGCAACTTTGCACCATTGCAGCGTGATGCGCCGAAAAGCTTTTTGCGAAGTTAATATTGCAAATAGAGCGAAATGAATAAGTGCATTGAATTCGGAGGAGGTTATTTGATATATGGAGGTTTTTAAATTTTGAAAATCGGACATTAGCAAGGTCTGTAACCCAAATTATGTATACCAACATATTGATGACGTTTCACACGCAAAAAATATCGCCTCTGTTGACTGACAATCTACCAATAGCTTATATTGTAACAAACTTTTTATAAGAAATGTTTTCTTCCAGGTTAAGACGTCGCTATAAAAATATTATCATCTGTGATTATGAAAATGAGAAAGTCATTACATATGAACTTTTTATATATGTGTAACAAGCTCTGGTTTGGATTTTGAAAATCAAGAATAAACTCTTCCTGGGTACTCTAAAAATAAATATTTCTGGTACAGATATTTCTTGATGTGGTGTTGCTTGTTTTCAAAATAAAAATGGATATGGGCCAACCTTGAAATAAAAAGTTAATGTCATTGTTACCACGAAATAAATATAATTTCCCTTCTAGGAAAACTCCAAGCCCCCCTCCTGTAAATCTCATGGTCATCCGCTGAAGTATCATACAGTTATTGATAAAAACAATAAATGTTCAGCTCAATTCCCATCAAAGCCCATCATCCACTCCTGTGGTACCTTTCCCTCACTTAATGACTTAGATATAATTAACCTGAGTGTTTCGCAAAGTACACCACTTAACTCTTTTAGTACCCTAGGATGCAGTCCGTCAGGTCCCGGTGATTTCGATGGATATAACTTCTCAAGTTTCTTCTTAATGACCTCAGATGCTATAGGGACAGGGCTGTACCCATGGGGGGGGGGGGTGTGACACCCCCCCAATATTTGGCCAGAGGGGGCCCAAGACAGAGGTAGCTAGAACACGTTTTGGACTAAAAATTACTGCTAAATAGAAACATACTACAGCGTCATGGACTCGATTTCAGAGGGCCCCCAACTGACTCAATAACTTTATTTCTGAGGTCCTTGACTGACTGGAGAAATTATATCACAGAGGGGGGGGAGGAGTTCACTGGTATCCATATTAGAGGACGTATGCTCTGGCGAACCCCATTTTCCGATACTGTCGAGTTGTTTATGGAAGGGTGCCCAAATGGTCCAAGGAAGGGGGCCCAAAGGTGCTACAGCCCCCCCCCCAACCATGAGGCTATGGGTTCGGCCCTGTATAGGGACAGACTGTTAATTCACTTCAATATTTTCCCTGGTATCCAAACGTGGTACAGCTTCATCACCTTCGTCAGTAAATACGCTGCAGAAGAATCTGTTACTTCTGGGAATCGAGAAGTGCAACGAAAGAATCATCTTACTTGCGGCCAAAGTGGTCTTAGGACAATGTACAGGTCTCACTTTGCCAGACAGTGCACTGTCATACAGTTCAGTAAAATTAATTTGAAATACTATTAAATTCATAAGTATGTTTTCTCTGATACATAAATTTGTCCACAGCACAATCAACTGACAAAATCACAGAAATGAATCTATGAACCCTTCAAGCATTATCTCTCTAAAAGGCCGTAACCTGGGTTGAATCTTTGGGGGGGGGGGGGGGAGGGGGGCAGAGTCTGGTCAAGAGGTATGCGAACCCATGAAAACCCTCCAAAATTTGAAATTTTTACTTGTAATGTACCAAATGCTAGGGGAGGGGGAAGGGCTGCAGCCCTGCTCTACCATGTCTCTATCTTTCCATCTCTCAATATCTATCGGTCTGTCAATAAATCAATCAATCGATCTATGTATCCAATCTATTTATCTCCCAATGTCTATCTCTCTATACATATCCATCCACCTGTTGGTCTGGATTTCTATCTCCCCATCTTTCAAAAGTGGCCCTTTCTCCTTTTTTTGTAGTTTTGTTGAATGGAATTTAATATTCCGACAATGAAGAAAAATGCATTACACACTTTCTGTCAATATACTGTGACACATTGCAGAAGTGTACAAGAGTAAACGCATATGATCAATTTATCTGTGTGATGATACATTATCAGGATTCAGTTGACATGTTCAAGCTCTGTTTCCAAGCTCTTTGTACAGTGCAATGTTAGGCATAGCAATCATGCAATGGTGCTGTTTCAGACAATGAAAATAATTGTCAAGTGTGATACACTGTCTGTGCTCAGAGGAGCATGAAAATTTGTGACGTGGCAAAGCTACTTGAGCACTAAACACATTGTCATTTCGTTGCACTTCTTGTCTCCCTGTGGTAAGGGTTTCGGCCTTCTCACGGTCTCTTGTCACCACACCAGCATCTGTTTGATGAACGGCTTACTCTGAATTGTATTGAAATTGTGACACTCAGTTTTGATTGATTCACATTGGCCAGAAGCCAGGGAACCTGACCCAGTTTAAAATGATATCACAGCTTGTAGTTATTTAACGTGATATATTGCAATGCTAGAGAATAGAATAATCTCTGACATCGCAATTCAACAGCATAGAAGAGAGTTGAGATTCCACATAAATTTGACGGGGACTGTAAGTGCGGCTATTCTATATGAAAAATTCATCATAAACTGATAGATTTTAGGTAGAGCATACACTTCCAATCAACTGAATTGGGTGGTTTCAATATTTAAGTTAGTTTAATTGATTTTATAACTTAAAATTACTTCAGGAGAGCCCTGAAATGCTTGATTTGTAAACAAAGCAAGTGTTTTGCATGGCATGAAAAAGTATATTTTCACATTTTTAAAGAAATTCATCTGAAAAAGTCAGAATGACAGTTAAGAGTCAATTTTGTAGTTAGAAAAAGTTTAATATGACTCCAGTCTTTCCTTAGTACATTATTTTAATCTGAAGATAATATTATACACTAGCTTTAAAAATTTGTTAACACTTTTGTAGTTTGCATCTCAGATCTAGAACAGAACTATCTGCTTAGTGGTATATTTTCTTTGCTGCAAACTTATATTGTACTCACTAACCTACATGGATGGGCACTGCTCAATGCTCATTTGCATAAAATATGCATGTCATTGCATGACATCATCAGTTTATGTGTTGTTTTTAGAAATACTTCTGCTCATGAAATCTGGAAAATTGAAATACCTCTGCTCATGAAATCTGGAAAATTGCAGTTTCTATGCGCTTTTTGTATGAAGATCTAGGATAGGAGCAGTTCATGGCAGGAGCAGTGCAGGATAGGAGTAGCGCAGAAGACGAGCAGTGCAGAGGGAGTAGTGCAGGATAGGAGCAGTGCAAATGCAGTAGTAAAGAATAAGAGCAGTGCAGAAGGAGCAGTGCAGGATATGAGCAATGCAGAATAGGAGCAGTGCAGAATAGGAGCAGTGCAGAATAGGAGCAGTGCATACTTGTATAGCAGAGCGATGCAGAGGGAGTAATACAGGATAGCAGTTAGGCAGTACTGCAGAGTAGGAGCAATGCAGAATAGGAGTAGTGCAGGATAGGAGCAGTGCAGAATAAGAGCAGCAGAATTAGCAGTGCAGGATATGAGCAGTGCTGAATAGGAACAGTGCAGGATAGGAGCAGGGCAGGATAGGAGCAATGCAAAATAGGAGCAGTGCATACATGTATATGGAGCAATGCAGAGGGAATAATACATGACAGCAATTAGGCAGTACTGCAGAATAGGAGTAGTGCAGGATAGGAGTAGTGCCTGATAGGAACAGATCAGGATATGATCAGTGCAGAATAAGAGCAGTGCGGGATAAGAGTAGTGCAGAATAGGAGCAGTGCAGAATTAGAGCAGTGCAGGATAGGAGTAGTGCAAAATAGGAGCAATGCAGAGGGAGTAGTGCAGGATAGGAGCAGTGCAGAATAGGAGCAATGCAGAATAGGAGCAATGCAGAATAAGAGCAGTGCAGGATAGGAGCAAGGCAGAAAGAAAAAGTGCAGAATAGGAGCAGTGCAGGATAGGAGAAGTGAAAGATAGGAGCAGTGCAGAGGGAGAATTGCTGAGTAGGAGCAATGCAGAATAGGAGCAGTTCAGGATATGGGCAGTGCAGAATAGGAGCAATGCAGAGGGAGCAGTGCAGGATAGGAATAGTGTAGGCCTGTAGGGTAGGAGCAGTGCAGGATAGGAGCAATGCAGAATAGGAGTAGTGCAGGATAGGAGTAGTGCAGGATAGGAGTAGTAGAAGCCCAATTAGTCCAGTTGGCAGAGTAGTGGATTCGCATTGGTATGTGCATGGGTTCGAATACTACCTACTTTTCACAGATGATTCGATAGACGGAAAGATAGAGGTTTCATTGCACATTTGTCCTTTTCAGTCATTAAACTAAGTTGATCTGCCTTCCTTCAGTAGTTCATTGATCCTTCTCCTTATATGACTGCCAGATTCACAACGGCAAACTACAATTCTCTTTTTTTTTAAAGATTTTTTTATTATTCTTTTCAGCAATTTCCACACAAACAATTTTCTCCAACAGAAAGCATCATGTAATAAATTCTGGAAGAGACTCTGCCTGAAACTAATTGAAAAGATCAAGATGGAAGGCCACAGAGAGAAGCCATATGGATGTTCTGTTTGTGAGAAAAGCTTCAGCACAAAAGGATGTCTTAAAATACACGTGCGAATACACACTGGAAATAAAGAGTTTGACTGCTCTGTGTGTGCTAAAGCATTCTATAGAAAAGACCACCTTGCTGCGCACTCAAGAACACACACTGGACAGAAGCAATATGGATGTTCAGTTTGTGGGAAAAGCTTCAGCACAAAAGATTGCCTTAAAAAACACTTACAAACACACACTGGAGAGAATCCACATAAATGCTCTGTTTGTGAGAAAATATTCAGCACGAAAGGATATCTTAAAATACACTTGAGAACACACACTGGACAGAAGCCATATAGATGCCCTGTTTGTGAGAAAACATTCAGTACAAAGGGATATGTTAATATCCATGCAAGAACACACGCTGGAGAAAAACCATATCAATGTTCTGTTTGTGGAAAAAAGTTCACGATGAAAGAAAATCTTAAAACGCATTCTAGAATACACAGGGAGAAGCCATATGGATGTTCAGTTTGTGGGAAAAGGTTCAGGAGTAAAAGTGATTGTGATACTCACACAAGAACACACACTGGAGAGAAGCCATACGGATGTTCTATATGTGGTAAAATGTTTGTAACTAAAAGCAATCTTGATCAGCACACAAGAACACACACTGAAGTGAAGCCATATGGATGTTCTGTTTGTGAGAAAAGCTTCAGCACAAAAGGATGTCTTAAAATACACGTGCGAATACACACTGGAAATAAAGAGTTTGACTGCTCTGTGTGTGCTAAAGCATTCTATAGAAAAGACCACCTTGCTGCGCACTCAAGAACACACACTGGACAGAAGCAATATGGATGTTCAGTTTGTGGGAAAAGCTTCAGCACAAAAGATTGCCTTAAAAAACACTTACAAACACACACTGGAGAGAATCCACATAAATGCTCTGTTTGTGAGAAAATATTCAGCACGAAAGGATATCTTAAAATACACTTGAGAACACACACTGGACAGAAGCCATATAGATGTTCTGTTTGTGAGAACAGCTTCAGCACAAAAGGACATCTTAAAATCCATGCAAGAACACACACTGGAGAAAAACCATATGAATGTTCTGCTTGTGAGAAAACGTTTACCATGAAAGAAACGCTTAAAATACACTCAAGAATACACACAGGAGAGAAGCCATATGGGTGTTCAGTTTGTGGGAAAAGGTTCAGGTGTAAAAGAGATTGTGATACCCACACAAGAACACACACTGGAGAGAAGCCATACGGATGTTCTATATGTGGTAAAATGTTCGTAACTAAAGGCAATCGTGATGTGCACACAAGAACACACACTGAAGTGAAGCCATATGGGTGTTCAGTTTGTGGGAAAAGGTTCAGGTGTAAAAGAGATTGTGATACCCACACAAGAACACACACTGGAGAGAAGCCATACAGATGTTCTATATGTGGTAAAATGTTCGTAACTAAAGGCAATCGTGATGTGCACACAAGAACACACACTGAAGTGAAGCCATATGGATGTTCAGTTTGTGGGAAAAGCTTCAGCACAAAAGGATGTCTTAAAATACACTCAAGAACACACACTGGAAATAAAGAGTTTGAATGCTCTGTGTGTGCTAAAGCATTCTATAGAAAAGACCACCTTGTTGCGCACTCAAGAACACATATTAGAGATAAGAAACACACTGATGAAAATATGTTACCTAAAAAATTGACTCATGATTGAAGGCTACACATGCAGGAGAGCCTTTTGTCCCCCCCCCCCATGTTTTACATGCAAACGTCTGGGGAAAATATACAAAAAACTGGAAAAACACATTGAGCCTGCTTCACTTACTGAGATGAACAACAAATTTCAGATATCATAATCCTTATTGTCCCATCATCAGTAAATGTCCTATGTTTGACCAAATCACTACTGTTTTCCAGGCAACCTGTAGTCTGGGAGACCTGACTTCTTGGTGAGTCAAACTGGGTAACCTACATGAACATAAAGTCTACCTGATCATTAAGGAGACCATCAAATTTTATTTATATCTCCGAAATTATTTCTATAAAATGTAAATTATTTCAACAGTACTGCTGTTCTTTTTACTGCTCAGTTCTTTGGTTATTAGATAGCAATGCCGTTATTATCCTTTTCATAGCTATGTTTTTTTTTGAAAACTTCTTTTTGCAGGTAAACCGTGACATCATCGGGTATCTGTCAATGTGATTGGTCTATTCTTCAATCTGTGACATATCAGTTCAGAGTTTGACATCACGGTTAATGACAGAGGAATTTAAAACTGTCAGGCATTCTTACTATTTGTGTACAACCACAACAAACAACACATGTCTAAGCTGAGTGTTGCACCTCAATGGTTTCCAAACAAAATGTGTTGTTGTTTTTCACAAGATACCAGTCTTCACTATTTCAAACAACTTTTTTTATCAGCAAATGCAACTCTCCTTTGAGGCTAAGTAAACTCAGCAACATTAAAAACGCACACATTTTTGAACAGCTCAAAAACCAACTTGTAAAGTAGATATTTTCATGAAACTTTACACTGATGTCTATTGATATCTCTTCTGGAATTCCAGAAAATTTCATAAAGAATGAAAGCAAAACGGCTGGATTAGGCCACTTTTAGTGCATCATGTCCAAAAACCAAAATCACAACCAATGCAAATTGGTCCAAAATTGATTGCATGTGAAGTCTGTCACAGCTCAATATTTGGAGTGTGGAAATAATCAAGGTGGACACTCACACTTTTTTATGGGGTTTTGTGAGTTTTCGGTTGATTTTTCTGTCAAGTTGGTGTTTTTCACATTTGTTTGCACATCATTTTCAACACTTTTTCACCATAAACATCTGAAATTATCCTGTTTTTGGTCAAATTTAGACCTGAAATCTTGATGGACACCTGTTTTGACCATTTGAAATCAATAATAAAGTGAAAGCATCTTTACTCTACTCCCCTATCCCTTTTTCATTTTTGCAAATTCCAAATTTGACATTATGTCACAAAAGCATGTCTGGTTCTTAGAAATATCCACGGAACCTGTTCAAACGTTCACGATATTTAGTTGAGAAGCCAATAAGCAAATTTGCCAAGTGACATTAAGATAAACCTAGTGCTTCAAAATTTATGATACTTTGAAAATGTGTGCGTTTTTAATGTTGCTGAGTTTAGTCTGTTTGGTTCAGTTACAATTCATTGAAGCCTCTTCCAGTCAGGGCAAGTTAAACAAGTGCTTGTAATAAACGAAATTATTAAATCAAATCTCCGACATCACAGTTTCGGAATGAAGCAAATTGCAAACTTGAAAAGCACGTAGCTATGAAAACGATAATGATGATTTGTGTATTGCTTGGAGAAAGGCACTCCGTATATTATGGAAAGTGCCTGCTTTGACTCATTGTAATATTGTTGAACAATTATCAGCCTTTATGCCATTACACACTCAGTTGTCTAAAAGGCTTTCAAAATTTATACATAAGTGTATTTTAAATAAGAATGATAAAGTGCACTGTTGGTAAATTATGTTTAAAAAATCCTGTCTGTTTCTAATCGTAATTACACTAGTACTAAAGTTTCAAAGAGCAGAGAAGTTGTACCTGATCATATTATGAATTTAATTAAAGAAGTTAATTGTTGATGTTCATATGGTTCTCTCAGTTGTGAGACGTCGAGTTTTAATGATACTCAGGATATCATTTATGACCTGTGTGTCACCTAGTGAAATAAAGATATTAAATATATTTCATAGTGCCTCTTTGCATTAACCAAGGTGACATAGTGTCACAAATCTTTCATTTTATGTAAGTAGACTTACCAAACATTGTATAAAAAAACTTTGAAAAATTATGACTTACCTGGTGTTTAAATCCAACGTCTAGGGTGAATGGCATTATACAGTAGCTATGTGACAAAGATTCCAATGTTTCAATTATGTGACTTTTATTGCGATTCATCGCATTATTATGATGATAACATGTTCATGCCCTTTTAATATAATTTTTTTTTTATTGCCAAGTAAGAAAAGGAAGATTTTTCCAAATATTGAAGAGCTGCTGAGGCTTTTGCTGGTATTGCCTTTCAGCTCTTATGAGGCTAAGCATCGTTTGGTGCTTAGCACTAATTGAAAATATGGCTGTGGTCCACTGTGGATTTGGAAGTGAGTTGTTGAGATAGTGAGAAAGCTGTCAAAAGTCTGGAACAAAGGAAAGTTGAGGGGGTAAGGGGTTATCATCCAGCCACCTGATAAATGCAAGTGATGGATTTTTCAATGACTATCCAGATTATACACAGCCATGTTTGTTCATGGTCACCAGCAGGAAGCACTACTGGTGGCTACCATTATTTCGATCCCAAAAGATAATCGAGGTGGTTTGGGTAATGATGCAAACGATCGAGGAATTGCATTATCATCGTCCATTGGAAAATTATTTGACCTTATTTTCATAGACAGAAACGTTGGCACACTCTATTCATCCAATTTGCAGTTTGCTTACAAAAGTATTATTGTGACAAATCACAACAAAGCAAATACTTGCAACTTGCTCAATCTTTACCAAATTGTCTGGACATAGAGTCTATACAGCAGCAGGTGTTCTGATAAAAAAAAATTGAATGGAATAATGTTTCATAACAGCTATAGGACAAAAAAAATGATTTAGCTGAAATTGAAGCATGTAATACATTTTAATGCAATGCCATTTGTGTGCTAGTAATAGTCACCAAAGTGTCTGGATGTGTTGGGTGCACACCAAATTAAGCATTCATAACAGAATCACAATTAAATATGCATCTTTAATGTTGGTTCATTGGGGTTTCCTTGAGGCGTTTTTTTATTAGAAAAAAATGTTAATTTTCTCAGGTAAGAATAAAATAGTAAAACTTTTTTCTTCTGGTAAAATTGCATTTATTTCATTAAATTTAACATCTGTGGAAGTAAAGAATTTGACACAATTTTCTGTTCAGATGATTAGGGTTCTGACTTACTACACCTTCCTAAAAATTTTCCATGTCGTCTGCCTAAAGCAAAATTGGCCTAAATCATTTTTGGCAATTTTCGGCAAACAGCGAAAAACTGACTTCGGCCAAATTTTGTTTTGAAACAAAAATGACTTCCCTATCAGCGTGCCTCAGCGGCCCAACGTCGGCCCAAAGCCGGTCCGATGCTGCTTACATCGGACCGACGCCGGGCCGACGCAGGACCGCCGAGGCAAGCTGACAGGGTTAGGCCAAAATTCTTTTGTGGTGTAGCTGTACGTGTTATTAAGCAATTCTCCATAAAATTTTAGGAATGAAATGCGAGGAAACAACTTCAATAAAATTAATACTCACAATTATGACCGAAAAGTATTGGTAATATCCACTAAAATTAGTGATAACGAAATTGGCCTAAGTCCAAATGGCCTAAGTCAACAGGACTTAGGCCATTTGTGCGAAAATTGAGTTGGGGTTGTGAGGGGTTTATTATTAATTTAGGAGTCCAAATTTTTTTTAGCACATGTATTATCATAAGGGCCTTCCTATGGTACCAGAAAGGAAAAATGGCCTAAGTCTGACTTAGACCAATTTTGCTTTAGGCTGACGATATTTAAAGAAAAAATAGTTCAGTTAAAATCCCAATGAACCAAGAATTCAATCCTGTATTAATATTGGTTTTGTCATGAATACTTACATTTATGTGTTCCTAACACATCCAGACACTTTGATGACTATTACTATCAGGCAAATAACATTTAACATCGGAATCGATTTTATGTTTATTTTCAACTAATTCAGAATTTGCCTCACCATTAACATGAAACATCATTTAATGCAAAAATGTCTATCAAAACACATGCCAATGTGTATAGACTACAATTCTCGAAACTTTAGGGAAGATTGAGCAAGTATTTACTTTGTTATGATTGGTCACAATAATAGCCCCATAGTGAAGCACAGCAGCTGAGAATAAACTAACGGCCATGACTGAAGTGTCAATCTTATGCAAGTTTTAAAATGTGATCTTGGATCATAACTTTTTGTGAATCAATTATGTTGTGTAATTTTGTTTTTGTGCATTGACAGACTTATTTTGTTTCGTTCAATATTTCATCATTTTATGTGTCTCTAGATTTAAATAATAAAACTTTCACTTTCTCTGAATAGCCTTTGATTCGTTTGTTTCTCTGTCAGTGTCTAGAGACGTGCTGTTTTATATAAGAACGGTCTGCAGATGGATATTGGACAGGTATCAATTGGCTGCTTAAGGCTTAAGTCTCAAGATGATTATTTAGACGAAACCTACTTTTACAGCCGGTGAAGGACTAGTGCTTACAGAATTGCACTGGCATGTTCCTTGTGAGGTCATAGCCAAATGTTTGCCATGTTATTATCTTTGACTTTCATCCTATACTTCCAATGCTATTAAGAAAAGTCATTTAACGCATTGCACCACTCATCAATGAGGCCACAAGCTGGCCAGTGACAAATGGGCAGTTTCTTTCAATGTATTCGATAGGGCCTGTTGTGAGGTCACTGAAAGTCACTAGCAGCTGAATGTAAGTAGGGGGAACGGGGGCACATTTTAAGGACTGCTAATTTAGCTCAATGCTGAAAGCACTGAAGAACTCAGAAGTTTGCATGAATATCACCAATACTATTGAGCTTAAATGCAAGGCATAATAAACTTGACTGCACCTACCCTTTGCAGCCAGAGAGTCGTAAAAATGACTGTCCCAATGTGCCCCGGTGTGGCACAGCTGGGGCACATTGGGACATCAATTAAAAAATCATTTAACTACTCCATGTGCACTAGATATCACACATAAGTAGTGCGTCAGACAATATACAGTGCATTAACACCTTGTAGTGCCAATAGTTCATAACTTTAAACAGTTTTAAACATTTAACATAAACTGTCCTTGGTGCGGACATCTATGTAAGTAACACACAGTGCTTTGCGACAAAATTGTTCACAGAGCATGGTAATCCACTATACCTCCATTCACTGTGGCCTGAATACCTGTTGTGTGCTGTCCCAGGTCATTCAGTTGCCTTTGACACTTAACTGTTTGATTTATTATTAAAAAATATTTTAGCATACTGTTTGCTCAAAATATGTAGTTATTGCTGGCGTTTCCAAGAAATGATTAATTTCATAATGAAAAAAGAAATCCTAGCAAAGGCCGAAGGATCATAGTCTCATCTCATCAATGACAAATGAAGAAAAGACTGTTGTTAGGCTTTGGTCTGTGCCGCCATTGAATATTTAATGTGCATCCCATAACAATAAAAGAAATATATTCATTGATTATCAATTGTAGGGGAGACCAATGCAAGTTGTGCCACCAGGTAGTTGTGTCCACTGTTGGGGTGAAATGAAGAACTGGGTAAAGAAGGCAATGCCACCGATGTATAAAAACTTGGTCAAAACCATTATTATGCACCGAGAAAAACACTACCGAATATAATGCCATAAAAGCTACACTCATAAATTATAATTTGTTGGTGAAAACTTGAAATGCCGAGGACTGACATTCTTGCTTCCCAGTCATTTGGTATTTGTAATAAGATGATGTCCCTCTGGTAGGATGGAGTTAGGAGGTATATCCAGACATTTGTGTTGTTAGATTTAACCTTGGATTGTTGGTTTAATTATTTTTGCCAACTAGTTTTCAGAAAATCAATTTGGGGTAAGTTGTGCCATTTTGATTGGAGTGAGTTGTGCCCATGGTACTCAATTTTTTTCCTATATTTTGATCTGAATTTTTACGTAAAGCTGAAGTTGTTGTGAAATAACTTACACTGAGAAGAACATATGCTATAAGTGCTATACCACCCTCTAAACAATAAATTATAATAGTTTTTGTGGGGTTTAAAATATTGTATAAAATGGCTGATAAATGTTAGATAACTTTCATGTAATGTATCATCCATATGGTTAACGCATGATATAAATGATCTATCTGAAGCAACAGGTGAAATACAAGGCTGTTTTGGAATGAACCAAGTGCAACAACTTGGCTCATCAAGTGGCATAACTTACCCCAGCAAATGCCAAACATGCATGATCATCCCAATGGTCCGATTAACAGAAACTTGGCTTGATTCTGGCAAAAAGTATTATAAATTTTGATATCTGATTTTCAGATTACGTGATTAAGCTTTAGTTGTTTGAAAAAATCAAACGGAAGCATAAAATCTCACAACTTATCCAGACCCCCTCCCCTCATTAAACTACAATGATGCGCAGTAGTACTAGGGATGCACGGATATCCGGCGCAGTATCCGGTATCCGGCCGGATAGTGGAATTTGCAGGATATCCGGTATCCGGCAAAATGAGGGTATGAGAACCGGATATCAGAACCGGATATCTGGCATGTTCAAAACTTAATGAAAGGCTAAAATTTTGATAATAATCAAAGGAACGTTACCACGACAGAGTCAACAACATTATTTCACCATCATCAAAATCAGAATTCAGTTATTACAGAACAAAATGAAAAACATTTCATCAGAGGAACAGTCCTCCTGCCGGGCCTATATGTCTCAGCTCTCATAAAAAATATTCATAATCAACCTCAAATGCCGAAAAACTTCCTTTTTCGCATGTTTACTATCCGGTTCCAACTATCCGGTTGCTATCCGGTATCCGGCAGTTGGTGTTGCCGGATTATCCGGTATCCGGTATCCGGCTATTTTCACTATCCGTGCATCACTACGCAGTACATTCATTAAACTACAATAATGCAATATATAATATGACGCAGTACAGTCATAAAACAACAATACAGCCATTAAACTACAAAAACACAAAACATAGAAAATTCATAATTTTATTTAAATTATAGATGTACAGAAATAATAATTTTATGAAGATTTATTGCGCCGAACATCCAAAGCTTTTGAAGCTAAAAAGTGATGAAGAACAAACTTTAAACTACTTTATATTATTATAATATAATTATAATATATATATGGTTCCGCTTTATGAAGGCTTCCTGCAATTCACTCAAGAAGGCATCATGAGTAAGTTCTGTAGTCATTGCTTTGTGTGACTGATATCTTAACCTAAAATACCGCTAATTCAGATGCATATTTCTCTGGGGGTCAGGCACATGTAGTGTGGTCCAAAAAAACTTTCTTCTGAATTTCTCTGATTTGAATCTTGTATTCTGATTTTATATGGATAGAACATATTGTGTAAACATTTCAGCAAAATCAATTAATATTCATAGGTGACACAAAGGCGTTGAAATTTAACATGCGATTGCCCATCACCAGACCTCAAAATCATCAGTCTTTGCAAATTTTGCTATGGCGGTAAATTATTTTGATCAAGTAACCTTTTTTTTTATGTCCAGGATGCCAAATCCAGTCCTGATATTTTTTCCGACTAACAAAGTTTCGTAGGAGGTCAGCATAGATATTACATGGGTCAATTATCAGGCCTTTTTTCATAAAAACAGGCAAAAATTTCTCTAACTATGAACAATAAATAAAAGATAACCCCCATATACTAAAAAATCAGAAAAAGATATTGATTTCTGAGTAAGATCTAGAAATTGACCAATTTTTCAGTTACGTGAATGAGGAATTAAATTACATGAATAAGCTTCAAGGTATTTGTGCCACTCCAAATATTGACCGATTTGGCTGAAATTTGGCATGTGTTTGTTTACTTAGGTGGTCACCAATTTCAATTTTCAAATTGGGGGTTTTTGGGGTTTGATTTTGCCCATTGAAATGTGATCAACCGCCCAAGTCATATCATTAACATGTTAAAATTTCAGAGCAAAATTGCCAGACAGCCCCCGGAAATGGCCATTCCATACGTCCATAAGTCCATCATCTACCAAGTCAACAGCGCATCATCTACAAATCTTTGCTCTCAATGTTGTAAAATACAGATACCCGGTAACTTTGAAATCATTTGATGGTATGTTTTTGGAAGCAGAGGAGGTGTTAAATTTCATATTTTATCAAATTGAAATTATAAAAAATTGAGATTTCACCTTTTTTTTTCGTTTTTACCGACTGACCCAAGAAAAAGTGCCTCGGGAAGATCCGAGAAGCTAAAGATCAATTATGTCTGGACTAAACGCCACTTCAAATGTATCACAGATAGCTCCCAAAGTGCAAAAATGTCAAGTAACATAAATATTTAAGTTGCAAATTGATGGGTTCAAACAGTTACAGCAATAATCAATATATAACAGATAATATTCATGAGTGGTCTCTGACAACTTTATGACTTTGTTTAACTTTTTCCATAGCCGTATGTCTAACCAGTGATTTTTTGAGACATCAATCAAAAGAGGATCTATGTTTTGTCTCCTTGATGAAAAACTCATAATAGGAGAATATTAATATCAGCGTATTCATATTACAGCCCTGCGGAAATATATTTTTAAAAAGTCCTCTTCAAAAGAATACTTGAGGCTCCGTTGAGTCTGCGACCAAGTATTGTCTCTTGTGTGGTGCAGTCTTTCTGGCCATTAAAAAGGCTCATTGTCATTTAGACTATTTTATGAGATTGTTTTAAAACAACATAGTTATATTATACTGTTTCTTGTCGATTGGTTGTGAGGCCGCTCATTTTTAGATCAATCAAAGGGTGTTCTTTCGAAACAGTGGCGTAACTGGGCGGTCTCGAAAGGGGGGGGCACCTGGGGGGGCACGCAATTCTCTGGGGGGGCACCCTCTATACTAACTGTATATTTTAGCCAGGGTTGGAAAGTTCATATGGGGGGGCACCTGGGGGGGCACAGGTCCAATATGGGGGCACGTGCCCCCCGTGCCCCCCCATAGGGACGCCACTGTTTCGAAAGGGTGTAGAACTTTGCTCCTGTACAGAAGTTTAAAGGTAGTAAGTCCGCCGATTCAATGTAAAATTAAACTTGCATTTATAGAACATAAACTGATAGATTTTAAGTATAGTATGCACTTCCAATCAACAGTTGGGTGTTTTCCATAATTAAGTGAGTTTAATTGATTGTAAGGCCTTAAGTTACTTAAGGAGAGCCCTGCATTACTTGATTTGTAAACAATGCAGGACGATTTTTCACGGCATGAAAAACTATTTGTTTACATTTTTCAAGGAAATAAACTTCATATACTGCCATTAAAATAGCAATTAGGTGAATTTTTCAACTGGTATGTGTTAAATATGACTAAAATCTATCCATAGACAGTCAATTAAATATGCGGACATACTACCTTTTTAATAAAGTTGGGTTTTCCAATAAATCTTATAATCTATGGAGCACTATGCATTGGTAATCAAATTTCGAACATTTATTCATCGGCTCTGGCCACTTCTTTCTGAACTGTCTCAACAGTTTCAACAGTTTCAACAGCTTCTTTCTCTGATGTTGCTTGCTTCATGACAGCAGCCAATTCTTCTTTAGAGATAGTGGCCTCCAATTGGGTCGCTGCACTTGCCGAGATGGTCTGGTTGGCGTTCACTTCTTTCAGGAGGTTATCAAGGTCGGTTCCTCCTTTCGCGGCAGTCCTGTCGATGGCCATGGCAAGCTGCACACTCACTCCTTCCGGGCGGATGAAGAACACTTCGCAGATCTGAGCCGTCTCAGTCTTCATCAGGTCTTTCGTCACATGGACAGCGATGTACTTGCAGTTGCGACCCGGACAGGTGCATTCAAATGAACAGCTTGTCCCAAGGACGGATGAACAAACACGATTCACTGAACCAAAGGGTTTGGACAGGCTGAAGTCACCATCTATCGCAAGAACCTGCAAACAAAGGACAATTTTCAAATTCAACTGACAAAAGACAGAGATATTGATCTACCACATAGGGCTTTTTTTCCTAAGGCATCAACAGTTGTTATCTCCGTAATGTCACAAATGGCTATAGTCGCCAAATGTAGATGTTCACAGTTTAAAATTGTTACTTGTGTTTCACACAGTTACACATGGCAAAATTGTTTGTTGCTGAATGATGGTATCACAGTTAACATAATTCCTTTGTATGGTGAATTTGTATGGTTGAAACTGCTGGAGTGTTTGCTTGTTAATACAGGTTTTACTAGTGGCAAGTAATCCTCTAAGTGTCCAAAATCAGAATTTCTGGTGATTGCTGCTCATAATCACTGTGTACCATTTGCTCCATGCGAAGTGAATAGTTAATCATAAAATCTTAAATTTTGGACAAGAAACCAATTCAATTACAATATAACATAGCCAGTATGCTGTATTTTTGTATCAAACATCCTAAAGTGAAATTACAAGCATAAAATATTCAGCAATCAAAAGATTATGTGGTTCAAGTAAAAAATTTACAAACTAGTACAAAAGCTGCCTAATCTCTGAGAAAAAAAAACTGATTGATTCCTAATTTTTTTACGTGTATTATTTGTACAATAAGACAGCATACCAGCTGCATGGCAAAGTTTGTTGTTTGCACTATATATGAGAACTGGCAAAATGTAAACAAAAAAATCATTAATTTGGTCACTTGGTGTAGTAATCGTCAGGAAAAAAGCTCTAATGGGATATGTGCGATTCATTAGTTTCCATATTTGAGAATCTAATTGGGATGTAATCCATGAGTTGTTGTTGTCAGACTTACTGAACACTGATCAGAAGGTAAATTATTCATGGCACCAAGTGCAATGATAAAGCATTTAATGTGCCGTACAAATGTATACCGAGTTATTATGTACGCTATATAATGAGCTTCATTAAACCTGCATGAAGTTGTGGTCACTAAGGGTCAATTGTGTGTTGTCATAGTCATACGACAAATGTGGAAAACAAGGTCACAAAAATATATTGACCAATTCTTCCCAAAAATGCTAATTTTAACATGGACACTAGCTGGACAAAGAACATATCTGGCACTTCGAACAAGAAAATTAACATTTGGTTTTCACTTCTGGAAGCTGATACAATTTTGATTCTGATAATTGCAAAGACTTTTACTATTTTGCAAGAACAGTTGAAAGTGCACCAGGGTTATCTTTCTTCTTTACAGTGCAACTTAACTTAGTGTGTTTTGATCAAAGTACACCTTTTGATAGGAATTCAATTTCAATCAAATGCAAATGGAAGTTTGACAGCAGAAGCAGAAGCAGAATAATTTATCATGGTGCTCTAAAAGTCTCCGATCATGCATTCACATGGTTGCTAGGTGTTTTCATTCCGTTTGATACAACAGAATCACATGAAAAAGTATATGAAGTTAAAAATGCACAATAACTGAGCCATACTAAGTGGAAAGTCATGCAAAAAATTTTCGTGAGTAGAATTTCTGTTGCAATAACTGCATGAGGAATTGAGGAAAAATAAACTTTGCAAATGAATAAAAAAATAACTTGTTTATTTGCATCGTAGCTGTAAGTGCTGTATTTTGAGAAACACTGAAACAGATAATAAAGATTATGGGGCAACTAAATGAACTAGACTTAGCCCTACTTTTAATTACATAACATGATTAAAAGGGACACATTTCAATGATAAACTTTGTAATATGAGTTAATGAACCTCAATTTTCTCCTTGTAAATACAAGAAAAATTTGATAAAATGTCACTTGCCACAAGCGAAGGGAAGTAGCTTTTCGGCCTGACAGTGCAGTTGAGATTCGTCCCTGAGACAATGACCCTCATGGAAGTGTAAGTGGTAGAGGGGTCTCCAATCCTCATGAGAGCGGTCTTCCCAGTGGCAGAGGAGGCCCACGGAGGAGGGGTGCAAGTCGCGCTCTGTTTGTCCACCAACTTCTGGGCGGCTGCTGTGATCTGAGACTCGGAGGCTACGGATGACCGACCCCATAGGTCCATTTGTAGTCCTGCAATAAGTAAAAATTCTCTTTAATAACATTGAGACAGAGCGAACTAAATTAACCTTGAATGTCCTCTTTCAGCAGCTCTGATTTGAGACTCGGAGGCTATGGATGACCGACCCCACAGGTCCATCTGTAGACCTGCAAATAAGTGGCAGTTCTTTAGTAACATTGAGACGGAGTGAAATAAATTAACCTGGAATGTCCACTTTTCAAAGATTAATACCTGGAGCAGTGGAGTATACAATTGTAATTGACAGATGGAGTGTTAGTGACGAAACAGGATAAGTAAGATGACCAGTTTTCGGTTCCCATTTCACAAAAAATCCTTACTTTCTAACACCTCATTTTCATTCTTGTTATAGTTATGTGCCTTATCAGCTTTTTTCAAAGTTTCTTGCCAAAACTATTTATGCCTGGTTATCAGATGTAATTTTGATAACTTTTGTCCTGCAGTAGCAAGGAAAGTAAGGGAAACAATGAAGAACTGAGCCACCATGACTTCAATGCGATCTTCAGGAGTGGGAATGAGGTCAAGCAGAAAATGACCAGCCTCAAAAGTTACAATTTCACTTTTTCAAGAGATGAAACAAGTAATTTTCTGCCTGACCTATACCACTCTTTGAGCTCCAACTGAATTCATGGTGGCCCAGTTCTCACTATGGCTCAGTCCTCCCCACTTTCCCCTTGTGAACCTTTGAATACAGTGGTCCCTGCGTTATAAGACCGCCCCTTCTGCTGTCATGAAATGGTCTCTCGAGGGGGTGCTCTCTCTCATCGGGGTGCAAAAAGCACTAGAAATACTACTTTGTGCGGGAGGAAGGCGGTCACATAAGGCAAGGCGGTCTTACAACAGGGAGTCTTATAATGCAGGGACCACTGTAATTGTTTTATGCACAGAAAATTAGTTAGATGTGTGATACAATGTAAAACATATGGCTTATACAACTCACCTTGGACACATGAGAAAAAGACCAAAATTGAGCAAATAATCCACAAGCTCTGGATTGTGAAAATGACATCCATATTCATCACTGTTCGCATGGAGGCAGCGGGCCCCAATTATCTGACACCTTTTCACAAGAGAGCTTCACTGTGGACTGGTGCAAGGCTCCAGCATATAATTATAATGAATATGTGGAAAGCCAAAGCGGGAAGCGCGCTCATTACTAATGCGGGGAGATACATATGACAAAGCAATAGGATTGTACTATCAAATTATTGATTGGCATATTGCACTAATTGGAGTATCTCATCTGCACACTAGGCTATAACATGAATTTAATTCAACTATGTAAGCTTAATCCTGCCTGACCTTTGGAAGTTCATTTTGAATAATATCCATTTGCACAAAGGTATGTTATTTTGCAGGAGCTTTCACCCATGGGATATGGGTGAAAGCTCCTGGTGAGTTCAAAATAACAGACCTTTGTGCAAATGGATATTATTCAAAATGAATTTAATTCTTTTTTTTTTTTTTTGTGGCTGTTCGGCCAAGTTAGTTCATTTCAGGCATAAGTCTGCAGTAACTTTGACGCAGCTCCAGGTTTGCGCTTAGATCATAAAAGCCCTTGAAGGGCTCATTATTATCGTTTTCATAGCTATGCTATGTGTTTTTTGAAAACTTTGTGTTGCTGTTAAACCGTATGTCATTTGGTGTCAGTGAATGTGAATTGTCTAATCTTTAATCAATGACACTCAGTTCAGAGCTTGACATGGAACTACCAGGCATGTCATATTTCTGCACAACAAACAAGTTCTTCTGTCTGAGCTGAGTGTCAGCCAGTTTCTGATGAGGCAAAAAACGCACTCTGCATGATGCTCCCACGTTCATGCTTCACTACTTGCACTCTAGGTTCTTCTCTTGGAAAGCGGTGTTCACAGTGCAGCAAATGTACTGGTTGTTCATATGACCATAGAATTCAATTTAAGGTCTGTCTGGCCACTGAATAACAGCCAAAAAGTCTTATATATTAGCAAAACTTATAATACTAAAAATATGAGGCATGTTGTTTTTATCCCATCCAAAAATAGCATTGAAGTGGCCAACCCTGAAAATGGCCTGTCTCCACCAACATTTTCTTGGAAAGATTGCATCACAAAAACTGGTGAAGGATCCTGATTCAATTAAACTCTTCAATACATGGAGACCTGACTATCACTTTTCTAAAATCTACCAAATTACCAATAGCTGAAATAATATTCTGTATGAGAGCAATAGTCCAGGAGCTTATGCCGATAAATGTGCAGGTTTGTCTAAAAGTATGAAATTTGGCACCAATGTTGCTGAGGGTAGGGGAAGGTGGGGCATAACCACCCCCAGGGGCATAACCACCCACCCAGTGGTTCAAGGTGATTGGTTCCAAATAGTGAAAATATTGTTAGTGCAGGTGATTTTACTTGTGAAAGGCAACTTTTTAAAAGAAGGGGTAGCAAGCAAAAGGCAGAACCATACTGACCAGCTCAGTTTGTTTAGTTTTTTGGCTTTTTTTAGCGGCTTCATCTTATTTTTACATGTGACGGTATTTGTGATGGCATTCTACATAAAGGAGATGTAAGGTATCGGTAATAGGCATTGTCTTGGTTCATATTCTTTAAAATGGATTTAACTGTCATTAAATCATGTCATGAGTGATAATAGGGGTAGTGGCTGTTTTACCCTAATATGGGGCATTACCACCCGCCCCTGGAAAAAATACAGTAGGGGGGTGACAGAAACAGGAGGGAGGTTTTCAAAAATGTACTGTGAATGTGCAAGGAACTTGGGAAGGGTTAGCATAGATTATGTCATTTGGGCTGTCTTGAAAAACCAAAAGATTGGTATTTGCGGGAGCGTCCCAGAGAAAAATATCTGAGAAGTCACAACCATAGCAAAAGTGAGGACACTGATATGGTTTGTTACTTTCCAAGTCAAGAGCACCTGCATTTTCATCAGAAAGGGACATAGTATCCTTCCACCAGATATGGAAATCATTCAGTTATTTTTGTTGCTGGTACCTTGGGGGAGGGGTTATGCCCCATGGGGTGGGTGGTTATGTCCCGAGCATGGGGCATAACCACCCACCTTGTACCAAAAACTATTTCGTCTTCCTGTGCTATAAGGGAGAGTCATTTGATGCTGCAAGTAGGGGATATGAAAGTACTCTAAGAGTGTGTCATATTGTCAAATGGAGTTCTTAATTGTGTTGGTCATTATCATCCTGTGAGACACTTTGTCTTAGGGGGGTGGTTATGCCCCACTCTCCCCTATATAGATTCAAATTTTTGAGGGCGCCGGAGTGGGCATTCGTTGGGGTTGCCATAGCAACAAATTCAAAATGGAGGCCGCTCGATATCTAATTTTGAGTATGATTCAACAACAAAAGGTCATAGGATTGCAAATAATAGCTCTAAATATATGTTGTTGAAGCCAAGGATCCAGATTCTCTCACTATTTTTCATGTCAAACACATACTTTGGTCTATAGAACCAAAATTACATGTATATTGGGGTTATAGAGCTTATTTTATCGAAATTCACAACAAATCTTTAGCTTATACTACGGAAAATTGTTCCTAGTAGCAATTCATCAAGTTTTTACAAGAAAAATAAACACCAGCTTTATGTAATAGAAATAGATCAACATATCTTCTGTACAATGATACCAAATTAACCAAACAAACATTGCGGAAATGGTTATTGTTAATGCAACTGCCTTACGCACACCTACAGGTTCTTTTGCGCATGCAGAACCCTCCATGAAATGTTTCAAATCCACAGCACTACATGTCACATGCCAATAATTGATATGGTATACCAAATGAAACTTGTTGCTGTTTCAATTATTGGCCAGTATGACATCTGTGATGTACTTACCCTCTCCTGTTTGCTATCCCCTACCATTTAATTGAAATCTTGGATTTCCTAAAGATACAATTGCGATTGATTTGAAGAAAGACTTGTTTGCAGTTACAACCTTTATCTGTGATCAAGCATAAATGATTCTTGGGTATATATCTGAGGCAGTGTGAGATCAGACTGCCTCATCCCAAAAGTACCACATCATAACTGTCATTTCGAATGCTCCTAACAGATGGAAGTCCAATGGGAAGAAGAAAAAGAAAAATATTGTACAAGCGTAGCGAGCGGTCTGATACATAGTGAGCAGTCTGATACATTTCAGCATGAATTGCAGTCCTAGGAGCGGGAGGGGAAAATAGAAAGCCAAATGAATAAGCGAAATAATGTGATGTTCCCAAGTTGACTGTCGGAAACTGATGTTATCAGTTTCAAAGGGAGTGATAAGGGACTATTTTCATCAGTGCATTAATAAATAGTTAAAAGACTAGCAGACTATGTTCATTGCAATTTACAGGTGATTTCATTACCATGCGATTCTGGTCATTCACAGTTGCCTGTGAGGAATCAATGCAATGTATATACTTGCTACGTTTGATATATTAGCTGTGTGACGTTCTGTTGTTTCTAAACCAATCAGATGAAGCAAAAATGCTATGTATTAGTGTGTAAAGAGTCTTAGAATCACGTACTAATGAAATTGCCTGTAATGCTGAATTGTAATATACCCAATGCCAACTTAAAAAGGCATTTCTGGAATGAAACATTTTCACATTCTTTAAAGCTGATATTTCAAGGTTTTCAAAGTTTCACTCTCATCTATTTAGTTGTTTTGGAGCTTTTTATGGTTGTGGAAAATCTGGTTCATGAAAAAAATTCCAATGAATATCTGGAAAGGTGAATGTGTCGCACGCATAACGCCAAGAATACTTTCAGGTGGTACAGAGATGTGAAAGCTCTGCTTTTAATCTGGGTTGGCTCAAAATATAGTAAAAATCTGTGAAGCTTTGCACAAAACTATGAAGTAATCCATGTTGTTGACTGGTTTCTGGTGATCAATTTCAAAAGTTTTGTTTGTCGCACGATTAACGCTCTGAAAAATATTGATCATAATCAATTTTCTTTCTGGCAAACAGAAAAGCAATCATTCTAATGTTACTTGGAGTGAAGATTGCCACATAATTTTAGTATTTGGAGTATGTTTTATTGCCTAATTATCCAAATTAATTATTTGATTTATGCAGCATTCTTTAAAATTTGGGGCCAAATTGTCTGAAGAAGCAATAAACAATAACAAAATAGTTTTTATTTTGTAAACGGTTGTAGGCCTATACATTTTTTCATGTCACATCAGTTTTCCAGTAATTAAAATCATCTTTTTATGTCGAAAATCATCATTAATTTTGTTGAGTAGACATTCATTCTGGTGGCACTTATTTGATATCAATTTGAAGCCCACATATAGACGCATATAACATAGGGCAGTTGGAATTATGTAAAAGGAAAACATTATATGCTTCTGGGATGAATATGTAAGTTTTGAAGACATATGTCCCAAAAATTTTTTTTTTTAATTGTGTTTCTCATAATATATTAGGCGTACTGAAATGAAAATCATCCAGTAACCTTTACAAAATGTATCGTCAAATAAAGAAAATAGATTTAAGTTCATGACAAATAACCATTTAGCCAGTTTTGTTTCTGCCATGAAAAACAAACTTGAACAAATTCTGTAATATCAAGCTGTTTTCAATTATTTCCACTTATCGATGCATCAAGGTAAATATAGTTTCTTGAACTTAAATATGTTCTTTCCAATATGGTTTTCTTTTCGCTTACAGTTGGGAAAATAATATATATATGTATTTTATGCACAGTTGGCAAACAAAGGTGTCAAATACATATTTTTGAAGACTATTGGGATTATTATGAAAATATATAAGATACTGTATACTGCATACTGCATACTGCATACTAAGGTTTGACTGTCTCTGTCCGGGACTGTCAAGTGGCAGCAGAATGCTGACAGTCCCTGGAAAATCGAATTGGGTCAACAATAATTTGATCTGTTTTGGACAGATCACCAGATCAGGTCGCACAACAGCTGTCCATATTACTACGCCAAACTACTTTCAAAAAGCATGGTTTCTGGCAAATATCCAGTCCACTGCTTTGAATGAAAATGTTTGGAAATCATGAGACAAAAAGAAAGTTTTGAAACTTTAGCATACACTTGTTACAGCCGAAAGGTCTACATGCCCGATTTGCAAATCGGGCTGCTTTTTGCATGCCAGACACTAAAATAGGTCTTTTTCACAATATCTACTCCCCTCAACATGCTTTGTCAATATCCCTCATGAAATATCCAAAAAGTGCAACCAAGCCACATTTTCTACTGAACTTTTCCAAAAGTTCTAATGTGCTATGTTAGAAACTTTGTCATAGTATATTGACAGCCATCTCTTCTACATCAAATAGTGACCAAATAGTGTCTCGTGGTTAGGAACTATTTGGACACTATTTGTTAGAACTTTGGGCTGTCATGCACTGCCATCTCTTCTACAACACAAGATTGCACTTCGATATAAATGAAGTTCAGCATGTATCCAGGGCCTCTGAAGTTGAAGGCCCCTCTGCTGAATATTTTGGAACCAAAAATAGGACCCAGAGAATAATTGGCAGCTGCCAAAGCTCCATACGGTCTGCCAAAGCTCCATACGATCAGCCAAAGCTTAAGATGGAATATTATCTGATGAAATAGGGTCTGATGAAATATCCAGATAACATCTTGGGGGATATTTGACCTTTTCAAATATCCTCATAGCGCTATTTGGAATATCCAAAGTCTTTTGAAAAGCACTTTTTTATATTAGACACAATGGCAGTAGAGACATAGTCACAAGCAACACTTTGCCTGTGAAAGGGATGATTTTATTCATCAAAAGTTTGATGGTATTCAATCTACTTATGCCATTTAGTGCATGTTAAACTGTGGTCAGAAAAGGGTCCAAAAATGATGCATTCTCACTTATTCACGTGTCCATACAAAGCCAATGTTTTTGCTTTGTGATATCAAAAATGCTCAATTGTATTTATTCTGTTACTTTATGGAGATTTATTAACTGGGACAACAATATAATTCACAATTTCATAAAAGCTGTGTTACACTCAGCAAAATGTCTTGTCCATGCCACAAGTGGCCCCGCCCCCTCTATACTGGCAATATATGTGAGCTACAATGTATACATCCTCCATGATAAAAAATAATTCCAACTTATTTTGGTATTGACAAGCTGTCTGCTTAAAATTGAAGCCAAACAAAGTCAGATTAGACAATTGCAGAGTTTTTGGAAATAAACTAGACCATCACTAAATGATGGAACTGTCCTGGTTTCTTCCACACTGTCCTGGTTTCTTCCACTGATCGAAATTCTGTTGACCGCTCACAGGAGCTCGTGAATTTTGCACCCTAGGTGGCAGCAAATAGCGGTCAACTTGTAGACAGGAATAGCACACTAATCACTAGTATAGGTGGCAACACAAGACAGCATATGTTCTGATCTGTGGCAATGCAAGAGCAGTCCACTTGTAGACAGTATTTTTCCCTACTGTATATAGTGTTGCTCACCTTCATCATCGCTCCATGAAAGAAAAATAAATAAAATTTTATTGAACAATTATTAGGTAGAAGAAGGAAACAATGACCCACATATAAACAGCAGATGAATTTCAAGTACACAACAATAAAAATAACTCTATACATAGAAAGTTTCAAGATTTCATTTAATTTTCGATCATACAATGACCATCATCAGAATGAAAATAACATGGACTAACAGAAGAGGTGATTAAAACATAAAGATTGAAATATAAAGATTACAATAGAGAGAAACAATATGAACAGAGATTTAAACATAAAGATTAAGCAATGGGGGGAAACAAAATTAAACAGAAGTAAACAATGTTAGCAAATATAGCATTTATCAAAATAATTGGAATTCTCTTGAAGCTTTGAGGTCATAATTTAGCTGAGGATTATTTTGTCGTATGGCAAGGGCTTCTTTATATAATAACAGGCACCAGTGAGAGGCTTTTTCAATTACAGTGAAACACTTTGATATAGAATTAAAGTGGACTGTGGCACTGTGAAAATGGCACTTTGTGTGTCATCATGCTGATGATTTGTCATGATCAAACCCAATACTTTCAATGTTAATTTGATTCAAGGAGACTTATCCCACTTGTTGGTGACAGCAAAACGAAAGGATTATGCATCTGATTTTCACTCTAAAATTTGTTATGAGAAGTGAAATGGCTTACTCTTGATCATGACTAATCAAGCAGCCTCTATGTTTCCCATGTTGAAAGTAGAGAAGATGACACTTCATTGGCTATCATGAGTCACCAAGTGCCACAGCCCACTTTATAATTCTATATCAAAGTGTTTCGCTGTAATGTAATGTTATCAAAAATCATTATTGTAAAGCAGAATGAAGGTTTGGTCAAAAAGAGTGTGAGGTAAATTAATGATGTCATGGGAGTGTTGAAAATTGCAACAATAGGTGGCATGATTAAAAATTTCACTATTTGGTTTAGGATGCTCCTTAATGCGAACAATAAATTTCTATCGGTTTTACCCATATATATATACATGGCAGAGCAGCCCGGGGAAACAATGAAGATTTATTGTAGCCTATTGATTAGGGTGTGGCTGGTGCCCCAAAGTTTTCAGATCCCACTGTACCTTTTTTTGGTACTGTGTCTTGGTCCAGAAAACATTTCTGGAAAGTTTCATGGAAATCAGAAAATGCTTAACTTGAGCACAATCCAGTTGAAAATTTTAAATTAATCTTTAAAAGATCAAACCGCGGTATCATATAACTTTGTCAATATGAGTCATACATTAAAATAAAATGTATGGTTGAACTGCCCTCAATTAGAGCTTCATTTTGAATACCAACTTCAATGGTCTAGGAAAATTTTACGCGATGAAACAAATCTATAATTCAAGGTTTATTTGAGGAATAATGTTGACAAGAACCCAGGGGTTCAAAATGGAGGTGGTGTAGTGACTAATTTCGCATATCATGAATCCAGCAGATCATTCATCCTGCACTGCTATAACTACTCAGATAGATTTATAGATATATAGATTTACATACATATAGATTAGACATCCAGCATTATGTATATATACAGATAGATAGATAGCTATATAGATAGACAGATATACCCAAGTGCTGCCCTGCAAGAGCAGTGGTTACTCACAGTGATTGATTGATGAGATGGCAGATAGAACACGAGTCCTCTACATGTTGCACATTTACCCCATTTGAAAATTATCAAAAGGGAAACCAATTTAACATCTCATCTGAATGAAACACATTTGGGATTTTTATCTTGAAATTCCACTAAAAATATTCTAAATTGACTGCCCCAGGTCTGAACCCAGGAAAACAAAAGACTCTCAGGATTTTGGACCTACAACTCTTAGGCCACCCAGCCGCCATGGAAACTCGCTATAGTTCCCTACCATCATGTCAATAAAGATCTTACTTACTAATATGCTGCTCTATAGAGACGTCAATCTTCCTACCACTGCCAGCTAACTTGTGGACTGCCAAATTAACCAAATGGTTAAGAGCGCTTGTCTGGGTACCACTGACTCTGAGGGAGTGGGTTCAAATCTCACCCTGGGAACCCACTTTAGTCCAAGCCCTTGGGATATTAAACGGAGGCGGGTTGTATCCAGTGTTCTATGCTGGGGAAACTCAAAGACCCTGGGCATCACTGAATTAATAGGGTATGTGCCAGACTCACAGTCTTCTCATCACTCATTATCATATGGTCACCAAAACTTGAGAATGCCAATGGCATGGGAACCTTGGGTAATGTTCCCTTCATCTCTGCCCATGGGTGCTGCTCTGCAGTTTCCCTGAGCTGTATCATGTGGAAGGCTCACCAAAAATTTCATGAACCGCATGCCAGAACATGACCAGTAATGGTTACAATAAAAGTTACAATTACAAGTGCATCAATAAATCTATCAATCCAGAATTTGCAAAGAGCTGAAATGAAGTGAAATCTCATTTTGGATGGCATGAATAATATAAAAAGATGGATAGATGATTGGGGCTATATGTCCAGTATTTACATATTTTGTAAGATACTTAGGAGGAGGACATAGCAATGAGTCGAAGGATGATTGAAACTGCTGTCCTAGGTGACCCGGTGAGAGCATTAATCAGACTTTGGAGTCCAAGACCCAGCGAACCAGGCTGCAATTGACAACCCAGTGTGCTACAACTGAGCTAACCCTACCGGCCTACCCTACACCCCTCCCAGACATTTTGGACCATGTCACAAATGGTTTCAAGTACCAAATTGCAACCTATTGCTCTGGCTTACCAAACCCTTATGATAAAACTGGGTAATATAACTAATTGTGTAATCGGTCTATTTGATCTATATAATCTATCCATCAAATTAATGCAATCAGATCTATCTAATACACACTTAAAGTCCCTTATCTGTGATCCATCTATCTATCTATCTATCTATTTACCCACCCATATATCTGACTGAAATAGTTGGAGATTTATATAACAGTTACTATTGAAATCTCATCTCTTGTGACCTAGTATTATGCTGACAGCAATTTCCAGGTCAGAAAACTGACCAATACACATCCTAATGTCACAATAACATAGTTTCAGGTCATCTACTTTGCATACACAAAACACAATACACATAATTTCAAAATGGTGGACAGCTCATTTGCATACACAAAACACAATACACATTATTTTCAAAATGGTGGACAGTAAGGCCAAAAAAAAACTCCAAACAAAAAACTGATGAAAGGAATACTCTAGGTTAATACAAGTAAGCTGCAATATCAGCCCTGCACGTCTAGTTTCGGGCAATTTAACAATTAGTAGATAATCTGAAACAGGCAAAGAGTAACTTGACATTTTCTTCTCCAATTGTAAATTTCCCGCCTAAATCTTACATCTTACATTCTCTCATCTACTCTTTTACCCCCCTTTCTCTTACCCCTCTTTCTCACCAACTACATAAATGGCGGTGTGTAAACACCTCCATTAAAAATTATATAAAGACGAAGATTTGATGTTAATCCGGTTCATATAGCATGGCAGTAGGTGCCAAAGGCACTATTTTGACATTTTGAAGGAATTTGATTATATTTGGATATTTTGGTGCACTGTTGTAAGAAGTTTTACTGTTATTTGTAAAATCTCAAACGCAAATTGAGAGTGGCTAAATTCGGCCCATGCCTATCCTACCCAATATCATTATTCATACAAAGTAGCATTAGGCCTATGTGAACATAAAACAACAGATAAATAAAACCAATTTAAGCTGAAAAAAATAATTAAATCATTAAGTTTGCACCAGGTGGGTGAGACCTTAGTAGTCCATATGTAATGCGTCTTAGCAATTCGCAAGAACGTTGTATATTATCATAAGGTCAGGAAAAATCCTTCTCAATCAACTCATAATGATCTAGCACATATTTCAAGCACAAAATGTCTAATAAAATCGAAATTTTTGACTATATGGGCATGAAAAGTGGCCTATATAGCTAGCCACATTTTTAATAATTTGAGTTGAATAATGAATTAAATGACACATGCTGAATGTGACGCTTATAAATAACAAAGATTTCTGATTTTCTCTCTTATCACATTTTTAGGATGCATTGATCATGACAATGTGTGACATCTGAAACATGTTTATCCTCCACAAAGCATTCTAAACTTCATAAATCAGGTTTCTCAGGTCTAATGCTATGTTTGAAGGAACTGTGATAAATGGCAACAAGTGACAATATTATGGTGTTTAAAGAGATGATTAACACACCGCATACATTTATGTCTTTACTCAGATGTGACCAAATAACTGAATTCTCAATTGTATTGGCAAAAGTATTGCTTAATCATCCTTGATTATCAATTTTACCTAGCTTACCTCAGTTAATACTGATTTCGCATTTCACCACACTTTCGAAAAAAGACAAAACGGTTAGCTGGTGTCAATGTAAACTCTTTTGACATAATTAGACCAAGTTACACTTACCTTGTACTTTTCTTGGACCAGTTTACTCTTAGAATTGATAAGATTGACAATTGGCTAATTCACATATTTAACAGTATGCCTGGAACTGAAATGTTTTGTATTTTAGCACCACTCATCAGCCACCGACCATAGAATGCAGCGTACACTGTCTCTATGTATCAACCACACACATGTTCCCATGTATAAGTGTACGGCATTGTCAATATTAGACTGATACTAACTTTTTTAAAAATCAAAGTATATCAAGACATTGTCATTGCTTCATTACATAGGATAATTTTGGGTGATAATAGGCCTGTTGACATTTAAAATGAAGGTAATCAGTACTAATCACACAAATTACAAAGCTGCAGTCAAATTATGAATTGATACACTGCTTAAAATCATCTGATACCATTGAAGTTGGTATTCAAAATGAAGGTCTTATTGAGCCCTGGCCAACTGCACATATTATATTGTTGTTTAATGAATATTGACAAAATTACGGGAAACCGCGACTTAGGGTTTTAATAAAAAGAAACGAAACTTCAACTGCATTGTGCTCAAGTTAAACGTTTTTCAATTTTCTTGAAACTTCACAGAAATGTCTCTCAGATCAAACCACAATACCAAAAAAAGGTACAGGGGGCTCCTCCAAAATTTTCCATTTTGATGGGCAACAGCCACGCCCTACTATTGATTCCAGAACAATTTCGAAACTTTTTTTTAAAATAAAAAGCATCTTTAGATTGCTTTGTTTATGGTTTATGGTTGTGCATTTTAAAAGTTTTCTGCCTGGCACCGAACCATTCATTTAGTAATAAGTTGTATAGTTTGTACGGTCTGCTACTTTTGTGACATTTAGGAACCAAATGCGCGTTGCCAAGTGACGCCACAAAGACAAAGCCTCTTTGAATTTGTGTGAACTCTGATAATAAATTTTCGTTAGCTTCAGGGTATCAGTGTCCTTTTATCCCTTGATTATTGTGTTATATCATTAAATAATAATATGATATTATACGGCACCCTTTTTAGATGAATCTGCTCACCAGTGCCAACCATTATACAATGTTGCTTATAATTATGGAATACTTCAACATTCTCCATTGAAATTGACAACTTTAGCAACTTCTGCTGGAGCACATGATGGTCTGATTCAATGGTACCTACTTCCAATGACCACCAAAGGGAAGAACATGCTGTAATTTAAAACGCATGCTGCAGCGTTAAGTTAACCTAAGGAAAAGTTACAGCAGCACGAAATATGGAAATTCAGGTTTTTTTTTAGGATGAGGTACATTAAACCAAAAATTTTTAATTCTTGCAAAAAATGTAGTTGAGGCTTTAAAGAGTGATTAGAGAAGATGACTTGACCTTTACAATGGACCTTGCTTACGTTTAACTCGAGGTTGAGCATAGGACTATAGGTTGAAGTCTTTGATAAGTAAGCGAAACACAAGGCAAATGTTATTTCAATGGGAAGGGGGATATACTTAACAAAGATTTTGACCCATGTGTAATTGCTTTTGGAGCCAATGAAATCGGCAGAAATTTTTATCCCACAAATCTCAAATATCGTCTTTTATGACCCCATTTGTTTTCTTCTCATCAGATGAGCGTCCTTGCTTCCATAAGTAGTTTGGTAGAAGGCGTTTAGCTTTAGTATCGACTCAATGGCAAAACATCACCTTTTTCATTTACACTCCTGCTCATAAATATGGAATACTTTCTTGGAAAAAAAGTGTAAAATAAAAGTAAATTTCAGAGTGTGAATGTAAGCAACGCCCTTTCAAAGCCTCAACTACATTTTTTGCAAGATTTGTTAATTTTTGGTTGAATGCACCTCACCTAAAACAAAACCTGAATATCCAGATTTCGGGCTGCTGTAACTTTTCCAGGGGTTAACACAGCAGCATGCGTTTTAAACGACAGCATGTTCTTCCCTTAAGCAGTCACTGGAAGTAGTTCCAATTCAATCAGACCATCATGTGCTCCAGCAGAAGTTGCTGAAGTTATGAATTTCAATGGAGAATGTTGTATTCCATATTTATGAGTAACGGTGTACTTACAGACAGCGCTCTAATACTCTGATTGTTTATCGACCATTGCAGAATTGTTAGTTTTATTGGATACTATAAATAGTTACGAAATACACAGTACATAAAGAGTACCTGCACAGACATCGAAGTTGTTATTCCAAGCGCAAACAAGTCAAGTCACATAAATATTTTGGTTGGAAGTATAAGTTGAAGGAGTTGACATCAATAATCAATCAATATATGCAACAAATCATAACAGGTGGTCTTTGACATCTTCAAAATTAGTAGTTAGCCACAGGCATGCTTGTCATCTCATTCATGAATTATTTCGTTTCAGACTATCATACAATATTTAATCATTTTCGTACTTTTGTTTACGTACTAAAGTGGAACCTGCGTTGCAAGACCCTGTGTTGTAAGACCGACTTGCCTTATGTGACCACCTCCCTTCCGCACAAAGTAGTATTTTTAGTGCATTTTGTGCCCTGGTGAGACCGCACCCCCACGAGAGACCGCTTCATAACTGCATAAGGGGAGTTCTTATAATGCAGGGACCACTGTATTTATACTTTTTACGTGTACTACTGCTTAAAGGAGGTACCCCCCCCCCCTAGACTACTTTGTCTGGATCCGCCACTGATTTCTCAGCAGTCCTGTCAATGGCCATTGGCCATACATCAGTCTGGTGAAAATGAGAACTGCATTCTGCTGCCACCTGGCACAAAAGTTGATTTTGTATGCTACATCATTGCTGTCCCAAGAAATAGTTCCAATTTCATTGCACATTCACAAAATTTCTATTCAACATTGATGTATACCCGAGTCAGACTCGGCAATCACATTCTCTAAGGAAGTAGACAAGGCCATCAGCACACTCAGAAACAGCCCCGGTGTCTTCCAGACAAAATTGTGCGTGTTCCTCTGATCGAAATGATGTGGACGCTCACAGGAGCTCGCGGAATAGCATACTAATCACTACATAGGTGGCAACACAAGACAGCATGGCCTGATTTCACCAACAAAATAAAGCCATGTCTAAGCCTTAGACCTGGACTTAAAAGTTCCAAATTAAAACTGTAGGATCAATTTCAGTGATAAAATGGCAGCACCTCCTAGTAAGCAAAGTACTTAATACCAGGTTTAACTTTAAGCCTGGTCTTAGCTATTTTGGTGAAATCGGTCCCATATGTTCTGATCTGTGGCAATGCAAGAGCAGTCCACTTGTAGACAGGCCATACATAGTAACCTGTACACTCACTCCCTCTGCTTGGATGAAGAACACTTCACACATCTGAACGGCATCAGTCTTCATCAGGTTTTTGTGAATGGACCCAGGACTAGTGTCGGAGGCCTCGGGACCAGCCTCATCCTCGAAACCGGCCTCCAGGCAACATTTTGATGGCCTCTGAGTGAAAGCAGAAAATGACATTAATTAATTAAATTGAGACTGACCCAATTTATATTTAGGATGGATGGATGATTGGGGCTTTAAATCCTTTATATATGCACTTGGTATAATTAGGACAGGAGGAGGACACGGCAGGTGAAGGATGAATGAAACAGCCGTCCAACATAGGCCCAGGAGACCCGGCAAGAGCTGGATTCAAACCCTGGACCCAGCGATTGGCAGTCCAGCACGCTACCACTAGACCAACCCTCCCCCCCCCCAATTTATATTTAGGCCGAGAATTTAGAACGTAATACGTTTTAATAGCATTGGCCTTAACCAACCTGGTTTTATGTTTTGTTGGATATTCAATATAGTCATCATGAAATATCAATACCAGACACTGACTCAGCAGACAGCAGACTTGAACATTCACTTTCCCTGAATCTCAAGTAGGTCAGTGAGAAGAATAGGCCAGGAAAGTGGGACAGTTATGTCACATGATGTCTGGCCACTCCTCTTTGGCCACTCTCTCAGCCTCACAAGAGTGCTGAGTCAGATCATGGCATGCCATGGTCAGATGGCCAGTTGGCCTTGACATGGCAAGTTGGGGCCAGAGGAGCACAAAACAGTTTTGTGACTTATCTTGAATATGCAACTACAGTTTGTCACGTCAACATTGAGACCATCTTGACAAGTCGTACTGCGAGGAGTATGCATTGAGACAGACGTTTGGCCAGATATCTCAGCAACCACAAGCCCCACAGGAGAAATACGCATACCTACGTATAGCTTAGCGCTGTCCTCTGAAAATCTGAATATCTTGTTTTTGGTCCAGTGCCGTGAGTTGGTAAAATTTCAGTTTTGGGCCGATATGCACTTACATTTTAGGTCATAACTCAGCCCCATAAAGGACCAGTATTATGGATCAAATGATAGTAAAAATATCTTCTTTGATGTAAATAGCAGCAATTGCATCCATATGTCACTGGTCTTGAGATAATGAGTCATACATGATTGCAGCTAGGGAAATTTTTGGTGTCCCGCCTGGACACTGCATGTAAAATTTCTGCATACAACTTTCAAATACAGGAAAAGGGATGGATTTAGAATCAAAATGCAATGCATTACTGTTCCCTGATTAGATGGGCATCTTGTGAATCCAGAAAAATGGCAATTGGATGTTTCTATATTTTTTTAATAGACCTTTTGTAATCCTCAGTTGGTGTGTCCGGGTGAAGCTTAAAAGTGCAATGTGATTTTTGATGCCACAGATAAACCACTGATCGAAACATTTTTGGAAAATTTGATAGATAGTGGATGGCAAGGAGACCAATATTGAGTTTTATTGGCCGAAGCAGTAATATTGGTCGAGGCCGTAGGCCGAGACCGATATTACCTGCTAAGGCCAATAAAACTCAATATTGGTCGACTCAACATCCACTATTTGTTATATTCTGCACCTCAACTTTCAGACTTATACATTTTTGTAAGATACTGGTTTTTCTAAGGATACCTAATTTTTTTATATGAAACATACACAATTTTTCCCATTATTTACAAAGAGCATATTTATAAAATGATTGATTGACATTTCAAGAAGTTAAATTTCCTCCTACACAGGCCTTCCCTTAAGTGATAGGCAATTAAGTGCATAGTTGCTGCTCAGGGCATAGGGGCACGCCAATATCACTCTCCACACACCAATAACACTTTTAAGACACCAATATCATTATTTATTGGCTTGTCATGTGACTGATCTCCTGGTACATGATTGGCCTTAAATTTTTGATGCAGAATATAACATAATATATGTGTGTATTGCTTTGTATGTCTGGGGGGGGGTACTAAAAATACGCGTGAAACAAAAGGGTGCGGTACTAAAATTCCGCATGAAACTCGGGGGGAGGGGGGGGCATCAATTTTCGGCGGGAAGTTTCAGCAAAACTCGCACCCCCCAGTCATAAATTCCGAACGGTCCCTAAGTTAATACTAGCATGTATAAGTACGAAAATTTTGGTGCAGAATAACAAGTAGGAGATGTTGAGTCGACCAATATTGAGTTTTATTGGCTCAGCAGATAATATTACTGCTTTGGCCAATAACGTGGTATATTCAATATATAATCCATGAAGCAAGCTGGTGCTCGGGCGGCACAGACATTTCTATTCCAAGCCCAGTCTCCAGCATGAGCAACTCTCAAGAAACCGTCATTGATATAGAAAAGGCTCTCCACAAAGAAGAGATCCTTCAAAGGGTAAACAAATTCTCTGATTTGATAAAAACACTTGATGGTGCTGCTGCTCACAAATGGAACAGCCAGTTCTTCGACGCCTCAGTTAGAACGCATTTCAAAGTTGACAGGCGGCAAGTGTTAATGGAGGAACTTTTGAAGGATTGTTTTTTTATGAAAAGCAAAGAAGCTTTCGAAAGATGGCGTGATTCACAACTCATCTCTACCCTTTGGAAAAAGTTTGGTGAAGTATTAACTACTGTTCATGTACCAGATCATGAATTTGCTGATACCCTTCAACATCACAGAGATGTGTTGTTACAAGCAATGCATTCGGCTCGTCAGAAGTGGGTTTATGGTGGGAATAATGTCATTCCTCCGACACTAGCTGTATCAGAAATTCAACGACATTGGTAAGTACATTTTCTCTAAATAACTTTTTGCTGATTCCTGCCTAGGCCAGGGTTTCCCGATTTTTAAGTGAGAGAGCTCTCTCTCACTTATTAGAAATGGCCAAAATCTCAAATTTTTCAAGATCGTTTTCTGGCTCTACATTTGACAAAATCCATTGAATTGTGCGTGGGTGGTATGGATTGATGGTAAGGTAGGTTGCTATGTCATTACACAGTTTGTCACGTCAAGCATTGAGACAGAAATATAGCTTTGTCTGTACAGTTCATAAAAATCAACAATACATTGCCACGCGAACAGATTCGCTGACTTTTGCGCGTAAAAAAATCCAAATAAAATGAGTTTATGTGTGTTTTTTAACATTTTTTCTTTGTTGAAATTTCTTACCCCCTAGGAAGTGTTGTCAAAACTTGATACTCACCCTTGAAACTTGTGTGAAAACTTAGTACCCCCTCGGCCAAAACTCCCCCCAGTCATAAATTCTGAACGGTCCCTTAGACAGTATCTTGATTGCTGCCATGATATTCAAGGTATTGTCACTGGAACATTTGGTTGTAATTTCTTTCGTCGTTTTTGGTTCGGGAAATTGCCTCTAGTATGTTGTTGACTGTAGAAGATGCCTCGAAGTGATGTAAATTTGGTTAGAGAATACTCTTCCCTTGACTATGAAGTGTGGAAAGTAGCTGCCCATAATATCAGATATTTGTGATGCATCGAAATACAGCATGATGTGTCGTAGGTTAATATTCGCGCAGCGAAACGGCCGCAGGCCGTTTCGCAAAGCGAAATTGAGCACAGGAGAAGACTCAAAAATCTGTGCAGTGATGGTCTGAACATCAACAGTCCACAGTTTGAAATTAGGTCAAGTGGGCCCAGCTTCTTATCAATGATTTAGTTTCGTATATAAAAATAATAACATACCGGGTATTCATCTTCAAAAGTGTCTTAAAATTCAATTTTCTCCATAATATTCCCTGTATCTATAATTTTATGGAATACTTAATTATTAGCCTTGACAAGCTAAATTAAATTACATGTATTAACAAGTGATTCATTTAATTTCAAAACAGACAACAAGAAAACATAACAAAATTAAGTTGCATAATTTATTATAAACTGATGATTATGTAACAGTGAGCAATTAATCTACATGCAAATCGTGTTATTGTCTTTTATTACTATTATGCTATTATGTAATGTCAACTATATAATCTAGACATAAATTTGGCAGCCTTCAGTATGGTCTGCCTTTTGCCATTGAGATGATTATTGGGCCTATTTATCTGTTTAATATTTCTATCTATCTAATATCTATCTGTCTATCCATGCATCTATCTATCTATATATCTATTTATCTATCTATTTTTCTACATTGTACCTATTATATATTTTTTTATCTCTATTATTCTACAGTCGTCTGTCTTTCAACATTATGTCTTCCTAATTGTTTTGAAACAGTTACATAACGTCTTTATATCGGATATGAAATAAAAATGCAAGTTATCGTACACTGTGAGTCCTAAAACTTTGAAGTGCTGCGCGAATTTCATGGCAGTGCCATTTACATATTATGAGCACATTGTTTGTCTGATTTTATGGGCATATGGTTGCTCCTGTATTTATTATGCAAAATGTTTGTCTGCTAATATGGGCATGTCCAGCAGGGGTGCTCACTGCTCATATTATCCTACCGAATACTTAGTTTTCTACTTCTTGTACTGACCCTCTTGTTGAACACGGCCTGCAGTGCCTAATATGTATATAATGGTTTTAGGCTGAATAACCCTAAGCCAAGATAATTTGTGAATTGACACGAGGGCTCTAGGGTAACGTCATCTCAGGGAAATAACGTCTTTTGACATGGGTAGTCATGGAATAATATATGATTACTAGAAAAGCCCACCGGGGCACAATGTCAAGCACTGTTATATAGGTCTAAATATAGGTTCATGAAAACTCAGGGGCAGAACCAAAAATATTGAAAATGGTTCAGTTCCAACACTTTGATGCACAAAGGGAAAGCGAATAATTGTAATTGCAATTTTAATCCAAGAAGGCAAAACAGATATAGGCTATACACTCTTTTGCTGCCAAATAGCTTCTGTTAATTTCTTTTCCGACAAAACAGCTCCCTCTGGTGTTAATTCATAAAAGGCACAGAATTTGACAGAAAGCACAAAAAAAAAACCTGAATACATTAATATAGATAGAATAAGTCAGTGTATTATAAGCAATTCCTACACATATAGTAGTTTGGGGGACAAAATTGCAACTAAAATAGGTTTTATTAGCCAAAACACAATTATTATTTTCTCCACTTGGGGGCCACGACGCTACTGCAGTGATCACATGACCATGACGTCATCACCAAAACAGAGCGTCTCCATGACGCTATGGGGACGCTCACTGTAGGCAGGACTGCTGGATGATTGAAAATTATGGAAAAGTGTGGAAACAACAAATTTAGGGTCCGTTGAACTACCAAAAGTGCCTCTGGTGCCTCTTTGGGACAATGTAAGTACCCTGTGCGAATTTGGCAGTCGTAGGCCACCCAGATTCCTCAATCCTAAAGGTGAAAGAAATAGCTCAAGAAACATGAATTATATAAAGATAGATGATCTGACCCAGTAGTATTCACCGGTCAGGTCCGTAAAACCTGATATTAATCTCAACCAAAGTCCATAATTGTATATTATCACAAATGAAAGATCAACTCCTGAAGTCCACTGATAGTTGCAGTTGTATAATGAAATTCAATTGATCATCTCACAGCCATTTTAACAGGCTTGTTATTCAATGGTATTTTTTCTGGTTTGCTACATAGCATTTTTGCCTGACCTAATTGGTTTAAGAAGAATAGAATGTCACACTGCAAAACTTCTGTAACAACGCCCTTTCACTGCTATTTAAAGAATCAAAGAATAGAACCAACACTCCAACATACCACTGTAGTAAATTAAATAAACTGTTGATTCCATCCGAAAGACCACATGACAAACAACAAGTAACATTTTTAATACAAGATCGACCAGACCAGCTCAATTGTCGTTCCTATTGACTGGTTAGGTGAGAAATACCCAAGTTTGATGATATTCAACTGACCATTTCAAAAGGCCCTTTCACTGTTATTAGCAAAAAAGAACAAAAGAAGTGTAAAATAAAGTTCAAAAATTTATTTGTAAAAACGAAACAAAATTTATTTCTACAATATTAACATAATCAGTTAAATATTTGGACAAAGGATAAGATCTTCAAAAATAAATCACTCACACAGGTTGAAGATAACATAGATCTCAATAATCAAAATATGAGTAGTACTTACGCAGTGTAGTAGTTATACTGACTCCTGAACAGTGAACAGTGCTAAAGTTGAGTGTAGATTTCCAATCTCCGGATCCATGATAGAACAATGAATTTACCTTCTGGAGAAGATTTTGACAAGAGTCCATAATTTTCGCTGTTGTCACAACAGCTTCATCAGTGGGTCTGGTTGTAGGGGGGTGAGTCGTCACGTGACTCGCGAGAGTCACGTGACAAGAGCGTAGAGTATACGGGGGGGGGGGAGTTCCAGGCCGTGGTCTCTATTCAAGGAGGGTTGTTGGCGTTGAATCATGAGGGCTTCTTTGACTTTCCTACGGTACCAATGGTCTTCTTTCCTGAGGACTTTCACTTCATTGATGGCACATTGATGGCCAGTCGATTGTAGGTGGTCCTTCAACGCAGAGTTGACGCCTTTTCTGATGGTATGTTCTTTGAATCTAGTCCCGAGATTTCGCCCTGTTTCTCCAATATAGTCCTTATTACATCCCCCACATTGGATGTGATATACAACTCCACACTGGTTTTCAGTTGGAGTTGGGTCCTTGGGTTTGACAAGCTGGTTTCGTATGGTGTTAACTGGTTTGTGGAATGTGGGTATATTGGATTCTTTGGAGATTTTCCGAGAGGCCATGGATATAAGGGAGGGGTATCGGGGTCAGCTTGCTCTTAATGGTGGTGTTGTTCTTGTCCTTCTGAGTGTCTTTGACGGTCTTCTTAGGCATCTTGATTATGACACACAGTTAGTGACCAACAGTCGTTCTCACCATGGCAAGTGCTTGGTGTTGCACTAAGATTATTAGATACATAGACAGATAGATAAGGTATCCCGTTGTTGTTGACTAGTGGGGCGTATGACGCTCAGGCAATCGAGCGGGACCAGTGGTGCTGCAAGGCATCCTGTTGGCAGGGGCGGACTGGCCTATGTGGCAAAGTGGCAACTGCCATGGGCCTATTCACTCAGGGGGGCCCACAAGATGTCAAAAAATAAGAATTTTAAGAAAATAGCTAAATTTTGCAATCAAGTTCATTATTTGTATTGAAAATACGCAAACTATGAAGGACAGCCTCCTCTCAAACGGAGGGCCCCAACCAAATATTTACAATTTGCCAAATTACCTGAACAGAGTACTTGGACTCGAGTCCAAGTACTGAGTCCACGTACAGTACTTGACCCCAAGCCTGTTTGTTGAATAATGATGCATGGCACAAAATAAAAAGCAAACAAATGCAATTGTGTTGACTGTCCTCTTTTCTGTAGACACCCTGTAATTGGCTCTAGACAACACCTGTCAGATTCTCGTCTTGATCCGGAATTCTCATCTTGTTCCGGACTATTTTTGCGGCATTGATACAAGCGGCATTGATACCAGCGGCATTTATCATACCGTATGACAACAAAATCCAACCAGCGGCATTGATCATACCGTATGACACCAAAATCCATTCCACGGCATTGATCATACCGTATGACACCAAAATCCATGCCACGGCATTGATCATACCGTATGACACCAAAATCCATTCCGCGGCATTGATCATACCGTATGACACCAAAATCCATTCCGCGACACCCTAATGCGCCATCACCTCCCTCTATGCGCCAACACCTCCCACCAGGCACTTAATGTCATAAACCGGTCAGATTAAGCTATACCTTACTCCTGACACCATTTCCACACTCCTGGCATCATCACCTCCCTCTATATGCCTAAACCTCCCTCTATGCGCCATCATCCCCCTCTATGCGCCATCATCCCCCTCTATGCTACCGGCCGCATCTGCCCCAGTTGAGAGAAGGTAAATTCATTGTTCTAGTGCTAAAGTTATAATTATCAAATTTAACTATACCTCACAACTGACCTTTTTTAGCTGGCATATCAATCTGTATGAATATCTCAGTAATGAGAGAACTTTTCTTCAGAGCCAGCTACTATTGCAACCAGGTGTTAGAACGCAAGTCTAAGGTTTTGGCAGGGACCTGCCACAGGGTGCCAACTTGGAAATATTCACTGCTGCCTTCAACATTTCTACTAATTGCAACATTTGAAGATTGTGGCATTAATGGTCCCAAAAACACTGACCAACAGCTAGAGACCAACAGCTAGAAACCAACAGCTAGAGACCAACAGCTAGAGACACAAAGTTAGTGACCAACAGTTAGTGACCAACAGTGAGTGATCAACTAACCATAAGTAAGTGTACAGTTAGTCAAATCAGTAATTGACCAACTGTTAGTGACCAACAGGAAGTAAACAATAAGTGACCAATCTTAGCTACCAACAGTTAGTTACTCCTGGCATCAAAAAAAAAACTTGTTATAAATTGTTAAATCTGTTATTACTACAGTGGTCCCTGCGTTATAAGACCGCCCCTTCTGCGGTCATGAATCGGTCTCTCGTGGGGGTGCGGTCTCTCGTCGGGGTGCAAAATGCACTAAAAATACTACTTAGTGCGGGAGTAAGGCGGTCACATAAGGCAAGGCGGTCTTACAACAGGGGGTCTTATAACGCAGGGACCACTGTACAGCCAGCTTATCTTTTTTTGAAAAAATATTTTCTTGTTACCTCCCTCCCTGTGCCATCAACTCACAGCATTTCGCAGAGGGAGGTGTGGAAATGATATCAGAAGTAAGGTATAGCCTAATCAAACTGATTTATGACATTAAGTGCCTGGTGGGAGGTGATGGCGCGTAGAGGGAGGTGATGGCGCATAGAGGGAGGTGATGGCGCATAGAGGGAGGTGATGATGCCAGGAGTGTGGAAATGACATCAGGAGTAAGGTATAGCTTAATCTGACCGGTTTATGACATTAAGTGCCTGGTGGGATGTGTTGGCGCATAGAGCCTTCCTGATGGCTGTAGGAATTTACTTATTTTTTTAGTGTATTAAAATTATAGAACCATCTGGTTGACCCCCTGGGTAGCGATACTGGCAGTATCATAAAGGGGTCAACCATCATAAAGCAGCATATTACGACATGATGATATTGATTAGAACCATTTGTATTTTTGATGCTTTATGTGAATAAAATGTCTGAATCTGAATCTGAGGGAGGTGATGGCATACAGAGGGAGCTGATGATGCCAGGAGTGTGGCAATGACATTAGGAGTAAGGTGTATCTGAATCAAACTGATTTATGATGTTAAGTGCCTGGTGGGAGGTGTTGGCGCATAGAGGGAGGTGATGGCGCATAGAGGTACGTGATGGTGTTTAGAGGGAGGTGATGATGCAAGGAGTTTGGAAATGGTGTCAGGAGTAAGGTATAGCTTAATCTGACCGGTTTATGACATTAAGTGCCTGGTGGGAGGTGTTGGCGCATAGAGGGAGGTGATGGCGCATAGAGGGAGGTGATGGCGTATAGAGGGAGGTGATGATGCCAGGACACTGAAAATGGTGTCAGGAGTAAGGTATAGCTTAATCTGACCGGTTTATGACATTAAGTGCCTGGTGGGAGGTGTTGGCTAAAATCGGCCAAAATAGGGCCTATTATTGAAGGGCGATTTGACCATGAAGACATCAAAATAAAAATTGCCAACATATACCGTTGGAAAGCTGAGAAAATTTGCTTTCAAATGGAATATGTTGGCAAACTTCTTGTCTTAACGCACACGAACCCATATTTTCTGACATAAGGCCCTAGACTACTAGAGCTTTCCTAAAATTCCTACGTACCTACGTCATAGGGGCATGTCTCTATGAAAAGGATTGAGATATGTTCAAATGAGTTATTCGAGGTATTCTTATCTTGAGCAGATATTACTGCAAAGCTTTATATTTCATAGTGCATTGTTTTCGTTTTTACTTGTATGTTTTGTTTCTTGGTATGGACCTATCTATTTTCATTGTATGATGTGTATGAATAAATTATCGAATTGAATTTGTTTCACCTTGGATTCTTCATAAAATACTACAAATCAACAGCTCTCATTAAAACCATCTCATTCTATTAAATGTGTGTTAATTGTTCTAAGTTAAATTCACTCTGAGCCGAATTATTTTAATTATTCACCCACAGTCAAATAAAATTAATTTCTGACAAAGCATGCAGTTGAATTGAAGTTTTATTGAATTGAATTTTCCTTTTCATACCAGATTAGGTTATTTTAATATTTCAAAATGCATCTCCTTTGCACAATTTTCTAATTACATAATTAACTCGTATTTATAACTAAAATAAACCCTGGCCGAATCGAGCCACGTCCCCTGCCGAACCGGACCACCCAACCTTGCCGAATGGACCAATTTTGGCTGGCCGAAAAATTGCTCCGCCGAAACAGCCAGTACCCAGTTCCACAACATCATTGAACTTTGATGTCTTGATTCATGACCACTGTAAAACTCAAACCAGTCCAACTCCAAGGACATAATTAGGCCTATTATAAATTTATCCAACTGCACTTTGTCATAACATTGTTCTGCAGCTTATGATAATGTTGTATGTGGTAACCCAGGGCAGATGCAATGCCAAATATCACATATTCCACAGAAAATAATAGCTGCAGCATCAGAGCACAAGTTGACACTTCAACAGACCACAAAACTAGGTCACCAAGCTGCCAAGCGTGACACGTAAACAGTGGCTGCTTGGAGTGGCAGTGCCTAACTTTAGTCGTCTGCATGATCCAGGCCAGGTTCAAACAAATTTGTATCCAACTGAGAACATGCTCACGAATGAAATGTATGGCGGAACAACCATGTAACCAGAAGCAATTCCGTCTGTCAATAAGATATGCTGCCTTTCATGACTGACACAATTACGGGCCACAATGCAATCTGCCGACCAGCTTGACCCAGATAAAATCCATTCTAGCGAGTGACCTGATTAGCTTCGAGCGCCCCTGGCGGATCGAAGCTAAAAATTGTCATACAAATTTTGCAAGATAATCTCAGAAATTCCATGACCATTATCACAGAAATATTTAAATGGCCCAACAAATTTCAGCATTAGTCATTAATATTTGAGCAATAGTCCTAGAATTTTTTGAAACATGATCAAATTGTTACAATTATTGCAGAAATTAATGCCATAATGAGAATTTACAACTATAGTAAAAAATTGTTTAAATTATGGTAAACATTTCCACAACTATTTCTGAAATTTCTATGACTGTCTTTGAAATATTTGTGCAACAATTGGATGAAAATGTGCTGTCATCTCAAAATAAATAAAAAATTTCCAATTTTTTTGCAAATTTAGTAAATTTTTTCCGCAATTTTTTACAACTATTAAACCAATTTTTTCAAAAATATATTGATGTTAATTGTACATATTTTCATGGTCGCAGGTCAGGACCAGCAAGGAGCCTCACATTGAGGTTCAGCCTAGGGCCTCATACTACCTCAATCCTGCCCTGCCTACTTAAATTGAATTGAATTTTTAGATCATACAAATGTTAATTTGCCCATGGCATACAGGATTTCAAAAAACATCATCAGATCGGACTTCTTAAATAGATTGAGTTCTTGTGTCATATATACATTCGTTGACACGCTTTTGTTTTCAATATCCGAAGGACCCGCGGGTGTGTTCCCATTTGCGTCTCTGATGACCATGGTGACAAATCTAGCCTGAAAACATAAATAGAACATGCATTAATATAGGAAATAAATAACAAATGCAGCCACAGAAGATATAAACATAGCGTGCATAACAGCCAACCTTCAGTGAATAATAAAAGACACAATAAAATCAAACATAGGCTGCGCAGCAGCATACCCTCGGCTATTCAGCAGGCTATTCCGCCGGGTGGGAGCGGGGAGTGGGGGGGGGGATAGCAGGACAGTCCAAAACAATTGGGAGAACAGATAAAACTTGGGCACAGGATAGGATAAATTTATTTTCACAACATATGTATATAGATGCCTGCAGAGAAATAACATTTTACCATATCATCACTCTAAAGAAAATTTTCTGTCATTTATCATAATGATGTTACATTAAGGAGTTTCCTTCCTTTCTTTTTCATATGAAAACTGAGTATCAACTACAGGGTTCCCACTCTTTTGCCAAGTTCAAATTCAAGGTTTTTTCCAGGTTTTTCAAGGCTGCCAAAACCAATTTTCAAGGCCTAAACCTGCAATTCTTTCAAACTGATTTTGCGCCAAGGACAGTCGTCAAAGTCCACAATTTGTTGGACCGTTTCAATTTTGGCAAGAGAACCCAAAATTCCAGACTTTTTCCAGGTTTTTGGTGGAAATATCACATTTTCCAGGTTTTTCCAGGCCGGGAAAAGCACAACCCAAAATTCCAGGTTTTCAAGGTTTTCCAGGTTGAGTGGGAACCCTGATTACACCATAAAAGTGATGTGAACCACATTGCATGTAATATTTGCAATAGTGGCCTGATCTTGCTCTGAAATTATCTATGTGCCCCGCCATATGCCCACCTGCATGCCAGGGTATGTGGAACGATGGAAAGACCTTACTAGACCAATATACGCATAATATGGACCAGTTTCATGCATAAACAAGGAATAAGTTGTGAGGCATGGGTCATAATGTTTCAAAAAGCATTAAGAGTAACTATGAAGCAGACCAACAAAGGGCACAAAAATATTATATAGGGAATGTATATAAACTTTCATCTATGGACATACAATGATGGCCAAGTTTTGGCCTGGAAACCAAAAATAATAATTTTAATATTCGTTGTCAATATTTCGAGATGTATAGAATATCCATGAATCACACCAACAAAAGAGACAAATTTATCAAATAGGGGACATGTGTAACAAATTTCATCAATGTACCTGCAATTTTGACCAAGTTTTGGCCCTAAATGAAAAACAAATTAATACATTTTTCTCAATATTTCAAAAAGTATAGAATATCAATCAATCAGACCATGAAAAGGCACAACTAGACCATATATAGGCTACATGTGTGAAAAATTTGATCCATGTACATGTAATAGGGGCTGAGTCCTAGCACGGAAATGAAAAAAAATATGTTTTTAATATTTCTGTCAATATTTAAAAAATTACAAGTTCCATCAATTAGACCATCAAAAGGCACAACTAGACTATACAGGCTACATGTGTACCAAATTTCATCCATTTACATTCAATAGGGGCTGAGTACTGGCCCGGAAACTATCTATCCGCCCGCCGCCCGGACGCCCGACCGCCCGGACGCCCGCCCGGCGGACGGACAACTTTTGACCAAAGTGATAACAATACCTTCTTAGAACTTCGTTCGCTGAAGGTAAAAATTTAAGGCTCCAAATCCTTGCTGTATGTGGGCTACTCAGTAGATGCTGCTTTTAGGGCCCACTGACTTTTTAGGGCCCACTGATTTGGGAGGGGCCCCCATCTATCTAGCATTTCTTGTACGTATGTGTCTACAAGGGTCTACTGGTTTTGCCACTTCGAGGGGCCCACTGACTTGGGAGGGGCCCACTCTATCTAGCATTTCTTATACGTACAGAGTATTTGTCTACAAGGGCGCGCTCATTTTTCCACTTCGGAGGGCCTAATCACTTTTTAGGAACCAATGACTAGGGAGGGGCCTCCTCTATCTTGCATTTCTTGTACTTTCAAGCATGTGTCTACAAGGGCTTGCTAGTTTGGCCGCTTTGGAGGGCCCAATGAGCTTTGAGGGCCAACTGACTTCGGAGGGGCCCCCTCCATATATCATTTCTTGTACGCACTAAGCATACATGTATGTGTCTACAAGAACAAATCTCTTATCTTCTATTAGCTGACAGGAATCACAATTACTTGCCCACTCAGAGGTATATTGATGCTCTGAGATTATTGTTAGGTGTTCCTAGGCATCACTGTGCCAGTCAGCTATGTGTCACAAACAACGTTTGCACTTTTGATAGTTTATTACGACATTTATGTTCTATTCAAATTTATAACTAGGCTGCCTCTGTGTAAGAATTCTTTTATATTACAATTGCTCAAATCCGATGTATATTGGTTATCGAGAATCCGGAGATACTGGATCTCATGCCTTCATACTAATAGTTAGGCTGATGATGTATAATCCTTTATATTATTGTAATTGTAGTTCTGTATTCCTGTAGATTCCAGTAGATGTTATTATGGACCAAAGTCATGTCATGCACTATGCGTCTGCTAATAAAGTTTTGAATTGAATTGAATTGAAATTGAAGTATCCCTCAGTGTACTACACTTGCAAGACAAGACTGGTAATTGTTTGTTTTTCTTCTTGCTTTTTACTTACCAAATTTCATACATGAATCATCAACAATTAGGTATTTGTCTAAATATATTATGATTCTGAGAAACACATAAATTTGGAACTTCATACAGCCTATGCCTTTTGCCTGCAAAATGTGCTCTGGGTATTGTACTGCAATTCTGTAATAGGTCATCAATAGGCCAGCTTGCCTGAATTTCATTATCTAGATTTCATGTAGATATATACCATTTCAAGAGTAATATCTTGGTAACCATTGATTTTCAATAATATTCACTTGACCAAGTGTTCACATTTTTTAATTCTTAGCCCATGTTTTAACTGTTCTCCAATCTTTTTTTTAGCTCCCACTCCCACCTGGCCAGTAAGCCAGTGGATTTCACTGCCTGCATAATAGCCAGCTGAATAGCCGAGGGTATGCTGCTGCACAGCCTATGTTTATATCTAACATCATTGAAATTGTACACCCTTTTGAAAATATGTTGAATTAGAAATCGGGTAACCGCGATGCGGTGACAAAACTTCACCAATCATATAATTATTGGCAGTGAAATTAATGTGAGAAAACACAGAAATGATATTGTAAATGACATTGGATATGAACTTGAACATGAACATGAACTCGGACATGAACTTGCACATGTACTTGCACATAAACCTGTATATAAACTTGTACATGCAGTTGCATACGTCTTGCACATGTCATATTACATGCAATATCACACACAATATCACATGTAATATTATGCAATACCAAATGTAAAGTTACATTTAATGTATTAAACATACAATATCACTTGCAATATCATGCAAAATCATATCACATGTGATATTAGTTTATCACCTGTAATTTTGCATGTTACTTAGAATGTACATAGTGTGCACAGATATATGGAAGTACTTACAAACTATCCGTCCCTGGACTAGTTGTGATGTGATATATAGTCAGCAGACAGATAAACCCTTACTGTAACATGTCAATCGGTTTGTGGCCATACACTGACTGATTCGCTGACTGATACACTGACTGATACACTGACTGATGCTTATGATACACTGTCTGATACACTGTCTGATACACTGACTGATACACTGACTGATACAATGACTGATACAAAAATATTTGACCGAAAACATGTAATTTTTAGGGTTGGGCGTTCTTTTAAACCAACAGAGTGACAAGAAAACATTCAGAGATTGAAAACTGGAGGAAAATTTGAGCTTGCCGAATATTATATATACAGAAAATAACATGGACCAGTACATGGACCAGTACATGGACCAGTACATGGACCAGTACATGGACCAGTACATGGACCAGTACATGGACCAGTACATTGAACAGTACATTGAACAGTACATTGAACAGTACATTGAACAGTACATTGAACAGTACATTGAACAGTACATTGAACAGTCCAATGACCAGCGCATTGAACAGTCCAATGACCAGCGCATTGACCATGCATCAACCTGTGCATCAACCAGTGCATCAACCGGAATATCAATCAGTTCATCAACAGTACATCAACCTTGGAATTTTAGGAATGCATTGGCTAAGATACTTCTAGTCCTGAAAACATCGAAATGACTGCAATTTCTGAAAACATATATTTTTCAGGGTCCGGCGATCTTTTTAACCGTCAGTGATACAAGAAAGTGTTAAATATAGAAACTAGAGGAGAATTTGTGCTTTCCAAATCTATTTTCAGATTCTCCGTAACTTTATTAGGACCAGAGATACGGCCGATTGAAATTACGGTAAAATTCAGAAATGTGGACTTCAGAAATTTCTGAAAAAATGTAGTTTTTCACTTAAAATTACTCTAGAACCAAAACGGTTCAATGGAAACATATATAACTTGGCAGGATTATGTGAACGAAAGATGAAAGTATGCTCAAATAGCTTCATTAAAATAAAATGATTATTTCCTTGTCAAAATGATGCTAAATTGTGAAAATTTGACAAAAAACATGAAATTTTCAGGGTCCGGCGATCTTTTAAACCATCAGAAATACGACAAAATGTTCAATATATGAAACCTAGGGGAGGATTTGGCCTTTCCAAATCTGTTTTCAGATTCTCTGTAACTTAATTAGGACCGGAGCTACAGCCGATTGAAATAACGCTATCATTGTGAAATGTGAAAAAATATCGTAAATTTTTCCCTAATTTTTTGACCTTGTGACCTCTACGGTCTAACGTATGTTAATCCGAGGACCTTGAAAATTTTTACAATGCCTCTAGACTATTGTAGCAAGTATTTGTGACATTTTTGTAACATTATTTTGATTCCTTGCCTGTGTAAAAAAATCTAATGTTAAAAAAGTAAAATTTTTCATCATGTTTGACCTTGAATTTGACCTTGAAAATAAGTTTCTAGGTCAAAACAAATATGATTTTCAGAATCAGCATGTGAAAATGGGAGGATCAATTTATTATTGTAACTCTCTCTGATCGATATTTCCATGTCCAAAACGCAATAATTTGTCATTTTTTAACATTCTCCGGTTTGCGATATTTGGAATTTTGTAGAAAATTAAGGTAAAATGTTATAGGAATTTTGGTTGCATATTCTAAATGCACATATTTTTGTCTGTCTAGAGATAATATATCAAGGTGATATCATGAAAAAAACATAATTTTCAGAATTTTTGAAAATAAGCACTTTTTGCACTTTGAAGAGCCAAATGACCTTGAAAAATGAGGTCAAGGTCAAATTTGAAGGTGGGTATGGGGGTTTTAGGGGTATCTTTGGGGGGGTTCGCTATACATTGTTATGGCCTAAAATCGATATTTCAGGGTGAAATATTCAAGGTCACCGGTTTTAATGACGCGGTTAATATTTAAAATTACGTAACTCAAGAATAAAACATGGGATCATCACCATTGTTAGTGACTGCACTCTGCCAGTCACTAGGGCAACTTTTGTCATCAATTACACAATTCTGAGACTAGCGGATTCTGAGATTACGTGATCTCACCACTTTTCATTGAAAATTGACCTATATGACCTCGACCTTGACCTACTTCATTAAAATTGTGCATGATTATGTCATTTGTGTGAAAAAGGAGACATGTAAATGGAAAATGAAATACGCAGGTAATTATAAGTGAAATGATCACTTGAAATATGTGAAAAAACTGACTTTGAAATGGCCTGTGACCTTGAAAAATTGGTCAAGGTCACCGAAAGTGGGTGAGTGTAATAAGGTCATCAAGTACTCTGTACATGAATTTTTTCAAAATTTTTTGAAAACATTTTTGGCGGAAAAATAATAAATAATAAATAATTACGAAAACAAGAAACTTCACCTATGTAATAGGTGAAGTTTAATTAGAACATTTTAAGATATTTCCCGAATTTCAAAATTCACAGCTCAGTCAATGTTGAAGATAGCCATTTGAAATTTTGGATATGTTAGTTTCTCTGAGTAAACTAAGTCAGTGTACATACAGTTTGGTTAGAATCAGTGATGGTGAGGTGGGGACCATTGGTTGATTTGACGTGTAATGATCCATTGGTAGAATTCTGACCTTCCTGGCTCGCATTTAAGACCTTTGGTTTAGTGAAGCTCTATCTTACTTTTCTGACAAGATATTGCAGAAAAACCTGATTAGATCAGAAATTAAGAAAAATTTCCGTTTTTCAAAGATTTTTGACCTTCAAACTTCAGGCTCTTTGAGGCAATGTTTCCCAAGGTATTTATCTCACAGTCCAAAAAGTTTGTTTTCTCAAGGCCTAAAGCATCGGAAAAGCTCTGGTCCCCACATGATTCAGACATTTTCCTATTCTGAATCAGTCTAATGTTATATGAATTTCGGTCATTTTTGACATGCTTTTTTCAAACGGGTTAAAATCAAGGAAATTTAGGGTAAAACAGACTTCACCACGCTTCATTAATGTATTGGAAGGGCAGATAGTGAAAACTTCATCCAGATCCAACCCCGACCATCCTTCACTCGATATATGCAGCTCGTCGGGTTTCCTCACACACAGTTGAGGTGACCGTGCAATTTGTGCATTATACTGTAACCTGATAATGTCATTCTACTTATATCGATGGTAAATTTTGGAAGTTTCACACATACCTTGATGCCAACTACTCCTATTCCAAAACGTTTAGTGTCTGTGGTGTTAAATTGGAGACAATTGAGAGTCTGTAAACTGGTAAAGTCCCTGGTTGCCTTCGGGTTGCAGGCTGCCAGCAGCTCTGCTATCAGCTGGGGCAAAAAACAGCGAACCTGTTTTTTCTCTTTCAGCCAAAGGTACCTGAAGAAATAAAAGAAAAGAATTAGTAATAAATGGGTTCCAACTTTCTTCCCCAATCAACTCTATATTGCTACATCTCTCTCTCCCTCAGTGAAAACTGGCTTTTATGGGCCTCATCAGCAACACCATTTCCAAGCATCTGGGCCTGTTGAGCATCAATTACCGCTGATATACCTGCTTTGAAAGTTTTACAGCAAAGAAGGATAGGTAGGGGGAGGACGGATGGGTGGGCTTTACGTCCTGGATTTTTTCACTTGGTAGGCCAATTAGGACAGGAAGAGGACACAGCAACGAGGTGAAGGATGATTGAAACAGCCGTCCAACATAGGCCCAAGTGACCCGGCAAGAGCTGGATTCGAACCCTGGACCCAGCAATTGGCAGCCCAGCACGCTACCGCAAGACCAATCCTCCCCCCTAGGTAGGGGGAGGTGCTATGGATCTGTGGAGGCTGTATGAAGGCTCTGAACAAGGCCTCTTCACCTCCTCGGGGTTCCTGTGACTGACTCCACTCAGTGGTTGATGCAGTGCACATGTGCTGTGCGACCCAGTTTACCCACAGAGGCAGACAGGCTGAGGCAGCGCCTGGCTGGCCGACGTCAGACCTGCCAACTCTCCCGCATTTCCCGGGAGTCTCCTGCATTTTAATGCATTCTCCCGCACTCCCGCAAGCACTATCAATCCTCCAACATCATCCAAGTCTTGAGTGTAGATTATCGATCTCCGGATTCATGTATGAGATGAATTTTACCTTCAGGAGATGTAGATGAATTCTAACCAGCATTTTCGACGATGTCTCGTCGTCTTCCTCAGTGGCGTTGTTGTGGGGCTGAGGTGTCACATGACTCGCGAGAGTCATGTGACAGGAGCGAGGAATAGGCTGGGGAGAGTTCCAGTCCCTTGTCCCTGTTCAGAGTGGGCTGGTGTCGGTGAATCGTGATGTCTTCTTTTCGTTTCCTTCTGTGCCAGTTCTCTTCTCTATCCAGAATTTTGATGTTCTCTAAATTGCATGTGTGTCTTGTCGCTTCTAGACGTTCCTTAGTGGGTGAATTAGTGCCCTTCCTACTTGTGTGTTCCTTTCTGATTCAGAAATGGGTGTTTTGTCAAAAAAGTGAAAACATTTTTTAACTTTGGTTTGAATTAGAATCTTATCGTGCAATAAAAATGACGTTTTGGGGTAATTACCCAAAAAAAGGGTAAATTGCTATAACTTTTCATTGACTTGGATGATTTTCTTCAAATTTTTCATATGTTCAGTATGCTGACTTGGAGACATAGTGCAACTACACTTTTGATGTTGTGGGGTTATTTACCCTCATAATCAAGGTCGAAAGGGGTATATGTGTATTCTGAATATTTCTTGCATATCATAATGGCATATTAGGCATCAGTTTTTTTTTTCAGCAGGCAATCAGGTTTCAAGGACCACCATCTGATTTTTTTGCCCTTTCAAGATGACGCGAGCATCTTTTCGAGGACCACTTATTTTTTAAGGATTTTTAAGGATTTTCAAGGACTGTTAGACCCTGTCTGCTTTTCTCCAAGCATCTCCAAACTACATGCCCTAGTAAAAGAAATTACGAAAAAGTCTTACCAAATCCGAGACCATACAGCCAGGCCAAGTCTATTCCAAGGCAAAAAATCTGAAATATACATACCTAATATGCTTATCAAGCTTTTTATCCTTCCTTTCCTCTTTCAGGCATTCAAGGTGTTCAAATGAGTCATCCATCAGCTTATCGCTTGTTACTTCTTCCTCTGATATCATTTCAGTAGATGAATCATCCTCCATATCCATATCCTCCTCTTCTGAAATGTAAAGTGACACTTTTTAGTTAATCTTTACAAATCTGTTTAATGTTTCACAAAGAGAGATACAGTGGTGAGCAAGGCATCCCTGAAGTCGGCTAGCACATTATGCACCAACCATTCGTAAAATCTTACAGACAGTACTTGTCCTCGGTGAAAGATTTACCTCAACACACAATGTCATATTCTGGTCATAAAGAGCAATTGACATCTTCAAATCAAGTATTAACTAGATTCAATGCATAACAAAAGAAAGGAGAGGACGAGAAAGTGAATAATATGTAAATGGCACTGACATGAAATTCGCGCAGCATTGTCATAGAACTACTGCATTATCTTCAACTTTCAATGCAGAAGGCCAATTTATCTTTTTAAAGGACTAGGCAAATGGGCAGATAAATAGCATAGATAGATAAGATCAGATCTATAGATAAGGATAGATAGATAGATAGATAGATAGATAGATAGATAGATAGATAGATAGATAGATGGATAGATGGATAGATAGACATAGATAGATAGACAGACAGATTGCACTGAGAGCTGTGTAATTCAAATCTGTGTTAAATTTGGATCTATAAATTTGGATCTATTATGTTAAATTGTTGATGTTACATAACTGAGATCAATAAAACCATAGCTATTCAGAGACGACTGTTTACTATTAGACTGTTACATAATTTGTTGATAGTTAATGAAGATTATGTAACCTTAAGTATTGTTATCATTTCTTACTTGGTGAGCCATTTAAGTCATTAACTTTTGTGTTGACTTTTAATTTTCAGTCACTTCTTACAATCAGGGGTATGGAAATAATTATTTCCAATGTTGATACACATGTTAATTTAAATCCCCGAAATATGTCATTGGAGGTTTTTATACGACAAGACTGAAATTTTAATGCTATTTTGGAAGCTATTTGAGGTATTTCAATTATTTACCAAACTGAACTCTGACTAAACTACTAGCTCCACTTTTATGGCAACTACAGGTACTTCCTGTTCAGGCAGTCACTGTAGACAGGAGCACCACACAGAATGAGCTGTCCTTGTGCTAAGTGAGCTTCGCTCATGGCTACCTTCGGCAGCCATGAGCTGCGCTCATATAAGTATGAAAGTAGTGGCAACAAGGCATGGTCGGAAGTACTAACCATTGATAAACATGATACTAAAGGGCATGCAAATAGATACATTGCAACAATGCACCTATTATAATAAAACCCACTCAGGGTGGTAGATCAGTCCACTGAAACCCATGAGTGGTCTGGCTGGCAGCGGAACTCATGAGTGGTGAACATGAACTATGGATCTATCTCTCTATCTCTCTATCTACAGTGCGCCTGTAAGTAAGTGAAACACATGAAATGGTGCCATTGCATCAATCCTAAACAATAATTAAACATCCTACGCAAAACTGCTTGTGATCCTGCACATGCGTGTCAATCCATTTTTGGCTAAAAATAGACATATTTGGCAGATTGTGGTGCGCAACGCCTTGTCTCAGGATGGAAGGACTTAACAGAATAAGATGCTTCTCTGAAACCTTCTCAGAAATCTTCTTCTCAGCAACGAAGAATTTTGGGGATTAAAGGCAAATATTCAGAGCAGTGAGACATAAAAATAACGCCCGGGCATCTACATGTATGGCAGAAGTGAAAACCCTGGCTATCATTGACTTTGGGTGGTTCTTGCGTCAGTGGAACGCTTTAGCTTTAGTTTAGGATCAGCCTTCTGTCTTCAAATGCTCAGGGGTCACATGACCGCCAATGGTCAAGGTCATGTGACTGGAGGAGACTGCCATAAATTGTGGGGAGGTCCAGGCCTTGATCGCGATTCAACGATGGTTTGCGCTTCTTAATCTCTATAGCCTCCTTGGTCTTTCTCTTCATAAAGTTCTCTTCTCTACCGAGAATCGTTTGATTGTCCCAATCAATCCTATGGCTGGTGTTGGTTAAATGTTCATGAACTGCTGATGATATTAATCTCTTATACTCGTCTATTAGTCTAGTCAATTTGTGAAATGACCTAGAACAAATTGCAACTAAAAGTACTGGAAAATCCAAAGGGTGGAACACCCCCAAATTAGCATAAATCCAAGATGGTTGCCTTAAAAATCAGGTTATTGCAAATAACTCAGAAACTATTAGATATAGACCCCAAATGTGAATGATACTTGAATATAAACTCGGGTATTGCGGACATTTTGACACTATTCCCATGTCTCCATCTCTAATAGTTCTCAAGATATAGCATATTCAAATATCTCTGATTTTGCAAAAAAAGCTGTAAACAGCACGTAATTGGGACATCCGTTGCTCGACATTTTAAAAATACTGTAATGCATTTTAGAATATCCAACAACTTAGTGTTCAGCAATTAGGCTCACTTCTCAACTAATTTAAAAGCTTTAGTGGCAAATTTAACTGGCTTGAGACATTGAGTGACTGTGTCAAATGCAGATTCATGAAATACTGAGAAATGGATACTAAAAGGCTTGTATTTTTTAGATCTGTGAAGTGATTTCAATCCCTTAACCAGATTAAAATCACATGACTGTGCAATAATTGTGTTATTTCATTGCTAGATGGCAGCACTAGACTTAACTTTGACACACCTGGTGTCAATGTTGACATGTTTACATATTGACATGTTTACATATGGACATGTTGACATGGGTTACATCATAGTACCTTTTACTCCCACTTTCACCCTCTCCCTCTCAACACCACCCACCCCCTCTAAAAACCGCCGTTAGGCCGGTTAAAAATTGACAGCTATACAAGTGCAACCCCTCTAGTTTAATATAATCTTACCATCTTGAGTTAGAGTGGCCTGTGATGTTTTCATTTTTTTCGCCAGGGGTCTGTGACTTTTGTAAAGCGGGAACGATTGTCTGTAATGTGGCTTCACCTGAAAATTAAAAGACATGTCACTATTCAACATATTAAAACATAACCTTCAGCGAAGAACTTCACAATAACGCTCATGGGTAGCATAGGTGAGAGAAAAACAAGATTATTTACAATGGAATTTTCTCTTCCCTATTTTTATCCAAGAACATATAGTCTATACGTGCACCGAATTGCATCGATGTAAATGCAATAGTGGCAGGGTCTTGGGGTGGAAAGGAAAATATTTCAATTGTTTTTTCAGAATCCTTCAAAAATATATTGAATTTACATCAGTTAGACCATCAATAGGCACAACTGGACCATATAGGCTATATGTAAAGCGAATTTACTCCACTGACATGTAATAGGGGCCGAGTCCTAAGCCGGAAAAGGAAAAAATGTTTGTTTTTTTTTACTTTTTTTCTCAATATTTCAAAAAATACAAAATATCCACCAAGCAGACCATCAAAAGGCACAACTTAGCCATATAGGATATATGTGTACCAAATTACATCCATGTACATGCAATCGTAGCCGAGTCTTGGACCGGAAACGAGAACTAGAACCTTTCGGTTTTAATGATCTCATAAAGACAGCAGTTGGTAGGAACAACTTGGATTCGGCTGGGAGGCCTAGCATATAGAGAAGTTTAGTGGCAGTCTTGAGAGAAGTTCAGAGAACACACTGCACACATCGAGCTTGAACAAACTTTGGTGTTAAAAAAATTTACCAAGAAAACGATCAACGCAATGATGTAGAGGAAGGTCAGACGAACATTTTGATGTATCAAATGAAAAAATCTGTTGGGTATTTTTTGAGATATTTGAGTTTGACATTTTTTATTTATCACACCCTATTCTTAGCATGTAATCTAATCTCCATGAAAAAGTGATCAAAACTGTCCATTTTTCCTGTTAGGTAATATCTAAGATAAAAGTCATTATTCAGAAGTAAAAATAAGCCATTGAGCCTTGGGAGTTTGTTCATTCATTGGACTGCTTCAATGCTGATGTTTCGATCACAGGGACAACACAAGGAGGTGTGAAATGTAATACCACTGAAAGATTTTAATAACGACTGTGTCTGTTTGAAATAAGTGAAACCGAAATTTGATAGGAATTAACAAAGTTGATTGGAATTAAGTACTAAACAAGGGTTGAATGTATTGACGGATAGCTGGCTGAATTGTGCAGATGACTGCCATGACGTAAACGCTGCAGTAGCTAGATGAGCTTCCATGGCTGCTTATATCGCATCTTCACTAACTCATTCCCAGGTGCTGCCCTCTTGAGAACAATTTGAATATTGGCCAGCCTTCTTCTTCTTCTTCTTTATGTACATCCATGTAAATAAAGATTGTCTTACTGTCTTAGTTGCCGCCTCTCATATAGGCGCACCACCGGCCTCCCAGTGTATATATATGTTAAAAAGTTAAAATTGTTTTTACATGGGTTTTTAATTTGGCTTAAGGGCTTTGCACTTGTCATTGTCATTAATTTGTCATTAGCCTGTGACTTCTATCCACGTGAAGTGTATGGCACAGTGTTCTACTCAGCTTCTCCAGCATCTTCTTGGTATCTTCTGGAATCTGTACGAATGCAGAGCAGTCTAGTAGCGCTTGAACCATCTCTTCTTCATTAGCAGTGTTGACCCCGAAGATCTTCAGTGACTCAGTTATGGTGCATATCCTGCCACTTCTGGTGTTGTCAAGATCCTTGCATCGCAGTAGCATGTGTGTCAGGGTCTCTCTATCAGCCCTACACATGGGGCATGTATCTGACTTCTTGTACCCTGCAGTGTAGCTGGATGACAACCCATATCTTTGCACCAGCATACTGGCTTTTGTGGTCGCTTGCATAATCTCGTAGGGGTTTTCTGCAAATCTGTAGATCTGGTGCACCCTGCCCACTGTGAAATCTGCTGTGTTTAGGTATGTTAAAGTTGACTTTTCCCGGGCGTCTCTCCTGATTTTTTCCAGCCAGTAATTATGAATTGCACGCTTGACCATTTTCTTCCATTTCTGCTTTGAGGGTGGGTTTTCTATCAGATGGAAGGCACTTGGGAGTTGGTATTTGTAGAGCAGCTCCCTCAACAGTATTACCCAGCTGCTGGATTCCATGTCTTTCATTGAGAGTTGTCTGACAATAACTTCTCTTTCAGTCGCTCCATCCCTTCCTATGCAGTTTCCAAAGAAGGTCAAAATATTCTTGAGGTGCATGGTTTCAGAAGGGAGACTTCCTGTCAAGATATAGAGAGCTGGTATCGCGGTGGACCATGGCAGATGTAGGGTGTTTCGGAGAAGGTTTGATGGAATTGGGATAGGTCCCTGTAGTCATTAGGTGAGAGTCTCAGAGTCTCTAGACCATACACCAGGGCCGGAATGATAAATGTATTTATCATTTACGTTGACACGGTGGGGTTAAGGCCATTCAACCTGTGCATCCCAGTTCCCATGAGGGTGTATCCCATGAGTCTCGCCTTCTGTATCCTTGTCTTCACTGTGACACTTGCTTTTCCATCTTCTGTCCTCTCTAATCCAAGGTGCGTCTCCTGTTGAGTGTACTCTAGTATTAGGGTGCATCAGTTGCCCCAACATCAACCGATCCAGCTGTACCTCAGTCCATAGTTGTGTTTTACCACACAAAATAAGATACTAAAATTTCAGCTTGATCGATGAATATTTAGGGGTGCCTCCAGAAGCATATTTCCTGTGAATTTTTCAGGAGAAGTTACGTTTCCGTAGGATCGCGGTTTGCGATAACTTGAGTAATATATAAGATAGAAAAAAACTAATGACATTTTTGGATTCTACAGAAAATTTCCTCAAAATGAATACCTGGAAGCTATGTTTCTGTCAATACTATGGTGATCATGAACTGCAGGATATACTTTTATTTCTATTATTATGTACGACGTCACTGTTGTACATAAGTTTCTGTTTATATGACTGCATGGTACTTAGTCTTTGCTTTTCCTTCATATTAATTACTAGAAATTGCCCATGATTAAAAAATAAATGAGAGAGTGCTGTCTATGTAAATGGATATGTACGTATGTTGTATATGGCGATCTATCTATGTATATCTATGTAGTTTGTTAGCTATCTATCTATGTAGCAATTTATCCATCGATGTATGGATTCATATATATAAGTATGGAAAATATCTATGTATCTGTGAAGCTGTATGTAAGGTAGCATGACACATTACACATGCATAAAGTACACTATGTTGTAATGCATTAGGATGAGACTTGATAGTTGATAAAGAGTGTGTGCAATGCTGAGCATCAATGTAGGGCGATGAGGTTGAAATAAGCAGTGTAGTGGTGTCAGTGTAGGTCGGGCATTTGCAAAGTAAGCATGTTTCTGAATAAAAAACTCTATCATTTTTCTCCTGACATCTTCCACAAAGGTCTAGCACTATTTGGCCCACGACTTTAAAATGAAAATGACGCCCCTGGAAATAAGCATTTTGCAGAATCTGATGTCATGTGCAGAAGCAACTGGCCTTGTTTTGATGTGTAGTTGAGAATATGGCCGTCAGGTGGCTACTATAGTTGTAGTCCCTCTGGTGTGAGAAATAGCAGACTGGAGCGCACTCTATGTCTGGTGTGTTGGGTGGTGGAAGCATGCTATTCATGCACTCCTTACGGGAGTTGTGGCTAATGTTAATGAGAGAATAATGACATGGTTGTATGTGTGCAAAAGAAATATAGGAGTGAAAAGAAGAATAGGTGGATAGTTGAGGTCAGTTGGATGCATGGGGATGCCGTATTGAGCTGTGGCAGGAGAGGTTAGGGGGTGTGAGATTTAACAGAAATATTAGCCGGAGGGATGTTTCATAAATTTGAGCAATAATTTACTCAGTATTCCATTTTATCTCTGAGATAATTATTCATGATGACGTGATCTTGATAAACTTTTTATGACTATGAAAAAAAAAACAAGCTTGCTATGTGTTGTGTCCCACTTTTTTTTATCCTTATGAAGACTAGCCCTAATACTTTTTGTTCAAAAAGAGATGGGTCCATGTCACCATACCTTTTTTGAAGCACCACATAGTGAAAATGTTAAATAATTATTACATTTATTCAATAGCTTCTATTCTTGTCATGGAATTGTGACTACACATTAATTCTACGATATAGATCCTCCTTAGACCTTGCCATAAATGTACAGATTATGTACATTGACAGTCTCCCTAAACATAGTCCCTGCTATACTCCAAAAATTTTGGTTTTCCTGAAAATATAGAATTTTTCACTGTTCAGACAATATTTATATTTCATTAATTTGCAAAATTATGCACAATTGTACAATGTACAGGGGACCCATCTTCTTGGCAGTATAATTTCGGGCAAGTTTTTTTTGCAATCTGAGGGCTGAAATGATCAATTATGGCATGTTAAGAAGTCATCTTGACCTCTAGGTGACTTATTATCATCATAGGTGAACTCAGCATCCTCAGAAACCCCTATTGGATCAGTTTCAGTGGCATTAACTGATTTAAGGTAGGAAAATGGCAACTTTGTATGCTCGAAAACAGCCAATTTTGGGTATTCGAGGGCTGAATTGACCAGTTATAGCATGTTATGACATCATCTTGACCTCTGGGTGATTCATTATCATTATCGCAACCCTCAAAAACACCACATTGACCAGTTTCAGTGGCACTGACTGATTTCAGAAAGGAAATATAGCTACTTTGTATGCTCGAAAACAGCCAATTTTTGGTCCCTCAAAGGGCCCTCCAAAGATGAGGGGGCGGGTGTCTAAACCTTAATGGATTTGGCTGAAATTTGGTGTAGGAACTTTGTACGAATAGGGGCACAACTGAGCCCAAGAAGAGCTTGATCCGAAAAACTTTCCAAAAAAGGGGACACCTATCAGTGAAGTCGTATAAAATATTCCAAGTAAAAACATATCCTGCAGTATGGCATCAACATTGTTTCAACAGAAGTATGGCTTCCAGGTATTCATTTTGAAGGAAATTTTATGCTCATTCCAAATATGTTATTATTTTTCTTCTATCTTTTATATTAGTCAAGATATCACAAACCGCGATTCTACGGAAACATAACTTTTCCTGAAAATGTCTTAGGAAATGTGCTTCCGGAGGCACCCCTAAATATTAATTGATCAAGCTGATTTTTTAGTATGTTCATCTGACTACCTAAACACAACTTCATGCCAAGGTACAGCTATCTAGCTCTATTTTTCAGTTTTCATGGGGCGGCTGATGCACCCTATCTAGTATCGAATCATTGAAGTATAACGGGGGCTTTCTCTACCGTTCCTGACTCCTGCTGGGTTGTATAGTAGCACCTTTGTCTTCGTAGCACTAAATTCGTATCTCTCTTTGGCTGCATTTTCTTGGGCCATGAGCAGGGTTGTCTGTGCTCCCAGGAGATCCGTTGTTAGGATACAGGTGTCATCTGCGCATGTAGGTGCACCAACTTTTATCCCTCCTATTCTCATGCTGTCTGGGTGTTCCGCATAGTGATGCACGGATAGCGAAAATAGCAGGATACCGGATACCAGATAATCCGGCAACACCAAACGCCGGATACCGGATAGTAACCGGATAGTTGGAACAAGATAATAAACGTACAAAAAAGGAAGTTTTTCAGTGTTTGCAGTTGATTTTTATTTTTTTCCTGAGAGCCAAGAGATATCTGTCCGGCAGGGACTGATATCTCTTGGCTCTCTACTCTGATGGAATGTTTTTCGTTATGTTCTGTAACTGAAGGCTGTCCAATACAAATACCTCACAAACTGCTGTCTTCCAATCCATTTCCACTGATTAACTCACAGAATATAGGGCTAATACACAAATTTCTCCGTGACACTTGATCTCAAATTTCAAAAGTAGCTAAAATTCTAAACAACAGGATGTTGACAGTTGACTGAGCCAAGTGTATGTAACAGATAACCCCATTGGTTGGGGTGACTGAGACACACTTTTTGACCTTTGGGGCCTGCTATGAGCTAAGAATAGCATCAGTTCAAGACTAGTTTCATTCGCACAGGCTAAGGAGAGAGGGGTGACATAGAGACAACTACGGGGGCTTGGGTGACGGGCGTATGGATTCACTAGCCCGTCAGGCTGAAGGATGACGATTCTATATCATTGGCACCATTGGCAATCACTTAGATAATTCGAGGTTGCCAGTTAATTCTAGACATGTGCTTTGTTGATACAAAATTATGTTTTGGGACTGCTTTCCCAATTCTGACTGTCCCTCCACCGACGGTGGAGGCTTGAAAAGTAGAGGGACAAGTACAGTCTGAGGAAAAGTAGTACTAGGAGGCCTGCCGGTTCACAGACAGTACTCACAGTAACCAAAACAGCTTGGAAGTACCCCAGAGCCAGCAAGATTTCAAGACCAATTTGTGTGTCAAAATGAGAACTAAGAGAAGCAACAATTCTTACCTCAACAACAGCAGCGACTTGTTTAAGCGGGTTCCTTACAAAGAAATCAGGTTCAGGGTACACTAGCGTCTCCAATGTACTTGTGGTAAATTGAAGAGTGGCAAAATCTGATTTGCTGAAAAAAAATTAAGGGTACAGTTAGTTGAAATATCATAAGAATCCATGGATTCAAAACCGGCCCTCGGCGAATGTATATTCGGGGTTGAGATCATGAAAAGGGCGATTTATATCTAGGTTGGCAGAGAAATGTGAAAAAATATCCTAAATTTTTCCTTCATTTTTTGACCTTGTGACCTTTACGGTGTGACGTAGGTCAATCCGAGGACCTTAAAAATGTACACAATGCCTCTAGGCTATTATAGCAAGTGTGTCTGGCATTTTTGTAACAATAGCTTGATTTCTTGTCTGTGTAAAAAAAACAAGAACCCAGGGGTTGCAAAACTGAATGATGCCGATATGTGGTATCACAAGCCACCCAAGACCGTCGGACCTGTCCGACTGTTTAATAGGCAGGTCCGACAACATCATCCTCATTGTCACACCGAATGACCGACAGTCAATTTACAGGTCTTGTCATCTTAAAAGACACTATTCAGCTTAAAACATCAGAAAAATCACAAGCGCAACATTTACGGACCTTTGCCCCAGTTGCAACCCACCGCAGTAAAATGCGGGCGGTTTGCAAGTAAAATGCAGACGGGGGGGGGGTTGCTATTTGCAAATCTATCTATCTATCTATCTATCTATATCTTCTCTTTTTCTTACACATTTCATTCAAAATTACTAGTTATTAAGTATTGAGGCCAAATATAATTTGTTCTAATTTAAAACAATTTAGAACATTTAAAATAAACTTTGTTTTTCAACTTCAGACCTAACTTCACAAACTTAATTTGGACCATTTTAATTTAGATAACAGAAGTTTTTTTTGGTTTATGTGTTTACAATTCAGACAATCTCCTGGTAATATTCTTTTCGAGCTGGACAATCAATAATTCTGTCACTTTGTCTTAATGCTGCAATGACGCATACATTTTTCGGTCTGACAAGAATCTTTTTGATCTGACAACAGGTGCCTGTTTGTCACACCGAATGTCTGACATTTTTTCACTTTATTGGGCAAAAAATTAGGTCAAGGTCAAATTTGAAGGTGGGTATGGGGGTTTCAGGGGTAACTTTGGGGGTTCACTATATAATGTTATGGCCTAAAATCGATATTTCAGGTTGAAAATACCAAGGTCATTGGTTTTGATGACGCGGTTGTTATTCAAAATTACATAACTCAAAAACAAAGCATGACATCATCACAAAAATAACTTCTTACCATGGGCCAGCCATTTGGGCATCACATTGCATCAATTTTGATACCGTGTGGCTCACAGATTTTGAGATCCTGCGTGACAATCTCCAGCACTAAAAATAGACCTGTGCGACTTTGACCTACTTTCTTGAAATTGGGTCAGATTATGTAATGTACTTGTTGCACGTGGAACAAAAGTGGAAAATGACATGTGCATGTAATTGCCTGTGATATGCTCTTGAGAATTATATGACGATTTTGCGAACCGCGGTTCAGCACCCGGTCCGCAACTTGTTTTTCAGTCCGGAAATTCAATGCAGTAGCATGGCGCTCGTCTGGGAGAGTGAACAGATAGACATTTTGCTGATTATTTTGTCGTTTTCTCAATAAAATTAGATATTATACGACAACCGAAACACTTGGTTGTTAGATTGAACTTCGGTTTGAGTTTCGGTTGTAGTGGAAAAAACCAAAACCGAACCAAAATTACGGGAACCGACACAACACTACCCTGTGGATTGCATTGCTTCAATAATAACATTGTTGCGGCTCATTGCTCTGGTGACCTACTTAGGATTGAGAGCCATATATATGTTAGACAAGTGTTGCAAAATGACTAAAGTGTTGCAAAATAGCACTCAAATATTGTAAAACTAAAATTTCCCGGATTTTGTTTAGTAATGCTACTGTTGTAGGCGGCTTAGTAGTTGCATTTCGTTTCACAAGCTGCCAGTCCTTCAGCTGGAGTGCCATGCCGTAACAGGACTGAGCAGCAGAGTTAAAATGGACAAAATATGACCAAAATTGCCAAAGTCACAATCAAAATTCACAGTCAAGGATGGCTTATAAAGCCTATACTAATGACAGGGCGTGGGTACTATCCCATTCTCACACCAATTTGGAAGGCTATGGCCTACTACTCACCACTCATGAACACATGTTAACACTTCGAAGGCAAGCAGTAGACTGAGGTTGCAGTGGCTGACCAACAGGGGGCACAACTGCCCAACAGAGGGCAGTGTTGGTCAGCCAACTGCACTGCCGCCTACAACACTACCATGGTCCTCTGTTAATCCAACTAAGAGAAACTCTCATCCCACTTGCCTCCGTTCCAGAATAAGAATAGAGCGGATAGCTTTTCCACACTCCTTTGCAATATCTAGGTCACAGTGACCTCATTGACTACTAGACACAGATTAGCACAGAGAACTTCAGAAATGTAATAGATCTCATGAAGCTTCGCTTTATGAGATCTAAAAACCCGCAGGGTCACATTCAATTTTAGGGGCCGACCAGAAATATTTGGGGGAGGGGGCAATGGATTTTACCAGCGGGACGAAAAAAAAAATTTCATTTGTGACTATTACATATTGGACTGATGTATATATGTATATCAACAAATCATTTCAAATTTAATTCCAATTTGTATTATTCAACGAAAATTCTGTTATTTTGATGTATTATTGTTTTTGAAGTGAATTGTAAGCCCAAGAGGGCTGGGGGCTAGAATGTAAGCCCATTTCACGTAAATAAAGAATTTCTCTCTCTCTCTCTCTGTGAGACGCCAAGAAAAAATTTTTGGCTCAAACTTTTTTATCGCAATTTGAACGGCGATGTTTGTCACATTTTCAGCGATGTTTATCCCATTTTTGGCGATGTTTGTTTGTCACATTTTCGGCAATATTAGGAACTCTCCAGTTTAGGATGAGATGCACGTGCACTACGCATTGCTTATGACATCATGGATGCATAATTTACCGTCAACATGACGCTTGGAGAGGGTCCGTGAAAAGATTGCAGTGGATGGCAGGTAATTTGTGGAATATGGCAAGTTAGGCAGTGTTGACCAATAGTAGCCCTCTGTGGGCAGAACAATTATTTAGGTGCCCAGTGCGAATTTGACAGTTGTGGGACACCCACGTGTCTCAAAAAAGGGATGTGTTGGTGTTGACCATAGAAATACATAGAACGGACATGAGGCTGTATGAAGCTACCTCAAGATGAGGTCACCAAATCCGCCATATTGGAACTGTCCTGAGACATGACGTCACAATAGACTAATTATGATGTGACGTCATGCCATTGTTATAAGTGACATCACTTTTATTGGAGACGTCACGGTACCATTGTGTCAGGATACAGGGCAGTTCCAAGATGGTGGATTTGGTTGCTTCATCTGCCAGAGCCTCATGTCCGTTCTATGTATTTCTATGGTGTTGACCCAGAAACACTCTCTCTTTGTAATGTCAGATGGGGTCAATTGTTATTCATTAAATATCTTTTTTGCAAATTTCTTGTTGCAGATGCAAAATTTATGCGATCTTCGAAAATAAGGGTAAGGGGAAGCATTTTGTCTTCTTGAGGCCACATAATTACTCAGACCTCCATGTGTTATACATCACTGGAAAGAGGAATACATAAGAAAAGTTTTGATATATAATACGAGGGGCGTTCAGAAAGTTCGAGGCTTTTTTTATATGGATACTTATTTTCAATCTAGAACAATGACTTTTTCACAGGATAACATTCAGCATATTTGGAATGGATTTCCAAAATTTTGGACAACTTTGACATTGTTAAGTCATTCTGTGGCTGCCATGGAAACTGAAAGTTCAGCTTCTTGGGACAGATAATACTGAAACCACTAAAGCCAATGAATTTTGGCTGTGAGAGACCTCTCTCTATCACTTGCATTGGTGAGATTGACAATATTTGACACAAGAAATATAATACTAGCCTTAAAAAATACTCCCAAGCTCACCAAAAGCATTGATTCATACACCTGACCCATTGAAGTAAATGTTCCTTGAAGTCCTCCAAACAAAGTTCTGTGAAGGAATTTCGGTCATCCAAAGCCTTTTCTCCTCCAGTGCCTGAAACTATAGCCCCCAGTGACTAAAGTAATGGAAAACCAGGACTTATGTAAAGCAACATGTCACAGGAATAGCTAGGATGGATAATGTAGTCCATTTTGGTCTCTTGTTCATACTAGTGAATCCATGCTTTCACAAGTCCTTATCTAGTCAGGGAAACACAACTTGGCCTCCTGAATTTCCCTAGCCAAATCTGGCTTGCAGGAAATCTTTCCTACATGGGTTCAGTGTAAGAATACACACATCTAGTGTGCTTGAAAGCATATTTAGAAGCTAATACCATTTTTCTTATGTCAAATATTGTCAATCTCACTAATACAAGTGACAGACAGAAGTCTCTCACAATTTCTTTTCATTCCTGGTTTCAGTGCTACCTGCCCCAAGAAGCTGAACTTCCAGTTTCCATGGCAACCACAGAATGACTTAAAAATGTCCAAATTGTCCAAATTTTGGAAATCTACTCCAAATATGCTGAATTTTATCCTGTGAAAAATTCATAGTTCTAGATAGAAAATAAGTATCCATATGAAAAAAAGCCTCGAACTTTCTGAACGCCCCTCGTATGTTCACATTTGATGAACAGTTCTCTGGCATTATGCCATTAAAGTGGCTCGGAAATCCGAAAATGAAATATTTGCTACTTTTTGTGATTAAACACCCCTGCTTTCTCAAAATTAGAAAATATTGCAATAACTAACCTAGAATATACTATTCTACACCCATTGACATCAGTTAGGACCATCTTGGAGAATTTGACTTTCATAGAGGAGCCCATATAGGCTGAAAAGTGATTTTAATTATTTTTCGCCGTCGTAACAGACATTACATCAGATATATGCTCTTTTGAACATGTCAGACAACTTTGGAATCACCACAACCACCCTATCCAGATCCCAGACAATATTCTGCACAAGATGGTATACGTTGTGCTTTGTTATACCTTCGGTTGGGGTTGCTCCCTGTTTTAAGCCTCTTTTGAGAATTTGCCACAGCACTATGTCTGGAAGTCCCTCAAATTCGCTCCACTTTCGACCTCAAAAGTGGCAACATGGTCAGTCAGGCTATCTTGGTGCACTTTGATTGCCGCCAAATACAAGACGACTTTTAACAGCAGGGCAATTCCGTAAAGTCTGATTCACGGATTTGACACTTTCGCAGCTTGCGTAGCCCTGCCTTTACACATCAGCTATTTCATTGTTAAACAGGGATGAGACCAGGTAATAGGGGTATCAGACAAGCCACCAACCAAAGCTCCAAGTGTAACAGGAGCTGAGCTGCAAAGCAAAATCATGGTGTCGGACATAATTCACACGGTGTACGTCCGACACCATGATATTTTGCAATAACTCGACTCCTGTTCAGTGTTCCAGCTAGGCCATTTGAGCATGGCGCCGCGCCATGCCCGACCCTCGTGCGCCATGCCCAAAAAAAAAAAAAAAAAAAAAAATTGAAAAAAATTTTTTTTTTTTTTTCACATTTTTGGAAAAAAAAAAATTTTTTTTTTTAAAGTGCCCTCATTTCTAGAAAAGTGCCCTCATTTCTAGAAAATTTCATGCCCAAATAAAATCCTAGCTGGAACACTGCTGTTGCACTTGGAGCTTTGGTTGGTGGTTTGTCTGATACCCCTATTACCTGGCCTCATGCCTGGATAACAATGAAATAGCTAAGCTATAATGGTAGGGCTATACAAGCTTCCAAAGTGTCAAATCCGTGAATCAGACTTTACGGAATTGCCCAGCAGCTCTCTGTCTGACAAGCTCTCAGTGTCTGTTGTTTCGTCAATATTTGACATGTTTTGCAGATTCTGTCTGCTATGGCGGAATTAGCACCACACAAGACGACAGAGACACCTAGCTTTTAAGCAGGTGTCTCACGTAAATTTGTCTCCTATAAATTTGTCTCCTATAAAATTTACCTGTATACAGTTGTTAGGATCTCCTTGGTAAGTAATTTGCCAAAATGAAAAAGAACTTTAATTCACATTTCTCCAAATTTCACCAATTTTCAACAGGATTTCATTTCCACACCAGCAAAAATGAAATTTACACAAAATTTGCAACAAAGTAGCCTGTATTAAAGAAAGTGGGCGAAACCGCTGAGTGCTACAAAAATGCATTTATAGGCCCCTTATGAATCTTGGGGGATGGCCTACATGGGTGAGTATAGTTTATTTAAAATATTAATATAAATAGCGAACGAAGAAGTAATACTTACTTCAGACTTAGTTTTTCACGATCTCTGGTAAACTTGCCCAGGATTCGAAACAGACTCTCCAAGTAGGTTTCAAAAGTTGACTCTCTCAGTTTTAGTACATTTCTTTGCTTTCGATTGTCCCTTTTTTCTTCTTCGTCTTTTTTGTAACTCATTTGAATTAGCCCCATAAACCTATATACGTCGGACTCCACATCTTGTTGTGCCGCTCTGTAAAGAGATAAATATACAGATTACTAGAAATTCCCGTGAGTCTCGCCATTCACAATGAATCAGTATTATACACCAGTATTTATAATTTTACCCCTGCCAACCATTGTTGAGAATATTTCTTGAAAAGTATTTGTGGTGAGAAAAGTGATGGCCAGGCGAGTATACAATCTGTTTCAACATCTCTTATTCTAATGACGATGAAATTCACTCACTTGACGGTAGCATCAGCTGAATATTTTTGAGAAATATGTTCAGAAGGTATTGATGCTCTTTCTAAAGCTGCCTTAGCAGTCAAGAAATCACGGTAATTGTGCAACCCATTCGCCACCTTCTCTATACCTGGAGCGTCGAATATTCCAAGGACTTCCTCCAACTTCGCCTTGATGCTCCACCTGAATAAGCAAAACAGTTTCTGTTAGGCCACACATAATTGATTCTTAGCTTCGCGGACCCGCCGACACAATAGATTCCCTGCCAATGGAAAAAAATTGAAACAAAAAAAAAAAAATTTTTGGACATTATAAAAAAAAAAATGTTCACCTTTTTTTTTTTGTCCTACCGACCGACCCTATAAAAAGTGCCTTGAGAGGGATCCGAGAAGCTAAAGATCAATTATGTTTGGCCTTACGCTCACCTTTAAATTCAAATGTATACAGATACAGATACTGTATTCATCATTTGCACGAAATTCATTGTACAGCTGATTAACATAACAATAATAACTAAATTACTGTAACTGTCATCACGATAATTACAAGAATTTGCCTTTACTTCTACCTAAACTTTGCCAGAAAACAGACGAATAGACGAAACAGACAGACACATGCTAATAATAACATTGGACCAGCCGTACTGCGTGAGTGTCATAAAGTAAAGTAAAGTAATCTTTATTTTACATGGCTTCGTACAACGACAAAAAACAGAAGCACAGGTGCTTTTTATCCATGATAAAACACAGTTAAAAGTATGAAATATATACAAATGAGAGATGAAAAAGCAGAAACGAGATTCATAATAGCATCATTAAACATAGGCTGCGCAGCAGCATACCCTCGGCTATTCAGCAGGCTATTCCGCAGGGTGGTTGTAGCAGGACAGGCCGCCCCCCAAAAAAATTTGCAGAACAGTTAAACCATGGGCACAGACAATAATTAAGGTTTTGAAATATAAGGCCATTAGCAATTTCGGAATTCAGATTGACTTGACAGCTGATAATATTTCAGCAACTAATCTCTATAGGAACCAATTTCTATCTGAATTTATTTATCATTTGAGTTTTTAGAGTTGCTTGCTTGCAAGCGCAACTCTATTGTTGGAGGCAGGAAAGCTCGTCAACACTTAGAGAGGTCCCACTGTTTCACCTATTACATTGACACTTAGCATACAGTCTCAACATAATTTTATCTTGCCTCGAAAAACTTGTGGTACACTTCCATGACAATAAATGTATTATTTACTCCACTAACATTTTTGTTTTTGGCGCAAATTTCAAATGTATTGCTGCAGTAATAGCAATAGCAAAAGTAGCAGCCTAGTTGGGAAGGAAGGGAGTAAAAAAGGAAGGCTCCAGATAGACAGTCTGACAGATAGTATCTAATCTATAGACTGATAGATCCACGAGCCCTTGAATCATTGATGATGATGCCACTATTAGTATTTTAAGTTTACATAATCATAACGTCATGATCAATGTAGATCCAAGTGCTCGTGGATAGATCTATAGATAGACAGATAGATAAACAGATAGATAGATAGAGCCTTACAGAAAAATAGATAAGCAAATAGGAGATAGATAGATATTCTATCTACAAGCAACTCTTAAAGTGCTTGCACGCTACTTTTTTTCTCTATCAACATTTTCTTGAGGTCTGTATGATTCAGACAATAAGTCAATCATACCATGCAGTCGTCTAACAATAATATGTTTAAAAAGCCATTTCCATTTTGCCATGATTTTCACAACTCCTGATAATCATTATAGTATTGAGTGTATGGTCATTGGGGAAGAAAAACTAAGTAAAAAATACCATGCAAAGCATGTGAACTCTCGGCTGGGGCTGTAACTGTACAAAGACTTTTGACTCATAAGTTACAACATTGTTACATAATACAAGTTGTCAGTTGAAAATTAAAACCAAATATGGAAATTGCAAAGACAAGTGCTTGGTACACTCAGGATGGACAGACAGGGCAGACATTTGCAATTTACTCTCATCTAGAGGCAACTCTTACTCTTTCTTAACATTTTCTTATTTTTTTTGTTTTTTGGATGGAATTTTTTTTTCGATTCTTTCTTTCTTGATTTTTTTTTTTCAGATTTTTTTATGCGCTAATGCATCTTCCAGGGAGGTCAATAACGTTTTCCATATTGACCTGCCCGTCACGCACAGGTCAACATCACAATATGCAGGAGGCTTGTTACACTGGCGTCATGGAACAATTTCTTTTATTGATGCCAATAAATTATCTTGCAAACTGAGTCTCAAATGTATTTTAAAAGTAAAAGTAAAGTAAAAGTAAAGTATTTATTGACCATATTTACATATATGTACAATGCTATTTACATTTTCCATCACCAAAATGCAATATATATGGCAGGCCGACACCAATGCAGGCGTATTTGCCTTTATCAATAACTATATGTAAAGTGAATATCATATTAATCAAGCACAAAATATAACCAGTGAAGCATTATCCCATATTTTTATCACAATATTTACAGAATAAATCAATTTATACAGTAACCAGAAATACATCTAATTACCAATTGATAGCCAACATTATTGTTAGGTGCTGCCTCTGGTTGCCCCGCATTTGAGGCTGCCAAATCACGTTTTCCACCCCTCAGGGTGGATGGGGAAATCTGACAAGACAGCCCCGCAAAGGCAACCAGAGACAGCTGTGTAGCATCTGTTCTTTCATAATTAGAGACAGACTGACACATTGAGATATTTCTACTTGTGTATGTTTCACTATCTTAAATCGAAATTATTCATAAGATAATCTTTCAATCGTTTCTTGTAAGTGTGAATGCTACCATTATTATTTACTAAGGGGTTAATTTTATTCCAATATTTAACTCCTTTAAATTTGATTGATTTTTCATATAAAATAAGTGTGTTTTACACTGTGGTACATGGAAACTATTTGATTGACGTGTTTGTCTTGGGACAATGTCAGAATTAAATGCAAACATCTCTTTAAAAATATCAGGTAGTGAACCTTTTAGAAACTTGTATAGGAACATCATAAGGCGCTGGATGTAAATATGTAATTTTTTTTTAAATAACAAAGCAACAGCATTGTGATGCCATCACCAGTGCTGCCACCAGGATGATGTCACAAAAGCTCAAACAATGGCACTGTGACATCATGACTATTGTTGCCACATTGATGATGTCATAAACAGTCCTCAGGCTGCAATTGTGACATCATTGTTTATCCCATACATAGAGCCCTGGGACCCATGCGTAGCATGGGTCATGGGTCGTCCCATTCAAAATCTTGAGATTTCTATATGGCATCAGGAGAATTGGTCTATATTAAATAGTTTGTATCCAGATGTAATAAAATTTTGGATTGAGTAGCCCCCATATTTTACTGCTGACGGCACCACTTTTCAAAGCATTTCCACAAGGGTTTGTATGGTAAAAATTGATTTTATATAAGGGAATTGCCAAAAATTTGTGAGACACAGCTATCAGCCTCACTTTGATGTATGATGTCACCATTGTGACGTTGCCAAATATCACTCGCTGTTGTGTGAATTAAGATCACTCTCGCCCTGCGGGCTCGATTGATATTAATTCACACAACAGCGAGTGATATTGTTACTCAGTGACCCTGACTTGGGTTGTTGATAAATGGTTAAAATTGAATAAACTTTCACTAAATGTTAGTAAGACAAAGGCCATGCTATTCCATACACCCCAAAGACAGACAATTCCTCCAGATATTCTAATTAATGACACCAAAGTAGAATTTGTTAATGAATTTAATTTCTTAGGGTTAGTTTTGGACAAAAATCTGAGTTGGAAAGGACATATTACTACTCTATCGAAAAAAATCAGTAAGACCATAGGCATTTTATGTCGTTTGAAGCATACCTAACCAGCTGATGCTTTGCTTAATATCTATAATGCTTTAATCTCTTCGTACTTCAATTATGGCATAACTCTCTGGGGCTGGCGTTCTAGCATGTTATTCAAATTACAGAAAAAAGCAGTAAGAATTATTACCAATAGCAAATTTAATGCTCATACGAATGTCCTGTTTAAACAGTTAAATATTTTAAAATTGGAAGATATATGTGCACTGCATGACTATAAACTATGTTATCGATTTATCAAAGGTCCTGTGCCTAAATATTTTCAAGAGATTGTCAATCCTGGAGAAAATCCGAGTAGACATGATTACAATACAAGACATGCTTCTGACCTGCTGCTGCCTGCTGTGAGACATGAGTTTGCAAGGAATGGCATAAAATACAAATTTACTAAATTATTCAGTAACATGCAAGAAAATTTCAAGACAAAAATTTTTACGCATAGTTTTAAAGGATACAAAAACTATATCAAAATTAAGTTATTAGATAATTATGATCCAAATTGTTCAATTCCTCATTGTTATATCTGTAACAGAACTTAATTTATTACAATAGTGTTTTGTTCACAGCTCCATACCCTCTTGTCTAGGCCCATTAGCCCGACACTACCCATTAGAATTTTTCTTATCAATCTATTCTTCTTTTATTTTTTTCTCTATGTGTACCGACCTTATTAAATTGATGTTCACTGCCATCTACTGTGCCTGGACACTCTTTGTTAACAATGGGGCTCCTCAGCAGCGGCAAAATTTTTGCCTTCGAGGGGTCCTTTTGCTCCTAGGTTATTGAATTTTTTGAAAATTGTATTATTATAATGTATACATTCCAAGCAAAAAATAAATGAGTCTGAGTCATTGTTAGCCATCTAGTTTTTTTGTTATACGCCTCCGAAACTGAAACCTCCCCGTTATGCCAAGAATCCTGGAGTAACCAGCTCACACCCTCTCCAGATTTAAAAAAAATAGTCCCTCTCCAAATCTCAAGATAGTGGCTAAATTGTGGTCTTAATCAAGTCCAAACAATGTATAATTAACAATTCAGTTACCTAGATGCTGTCTTTTATTCATTATCCACCCATAAACACTGTACAAAGACGCGCAATCTTATGTTTTATTTAGAACTATATTCGTATGTGCAAGCCGCTTATATCAATAGTGGTCCGCATACTTGGCCAACCGAAAGTTGAGAGATCGCGATGTCAACATGGTCAAGAATTGGCATTTCTCCCCAACAACACTTGCCTCGGTAAATAGCAACACTGGTACTATGCACAGAGCCCAGCTGCTATTGACCCAGCTGGGCTCTGCCAATAGCAATTATCTTGCTAAACACAGAGCCCGGCTCTGTCTATAGCAAACGCATTGCTATCGGCTGAGCCGGTCAGCTCGTTCCATAGTGGATTTCTTGCTATTGGCCAAGCCCGGCTCGGTGAATATCCTCGGCCATAAATCAATCAATCAATCAAAAAGAAGCAGACAAAAATTACATTTGCAATAAATTTAACCACAGAGGGTGCATATGACGTTTTTTTATAGCGGCCGTAACTATTTCTCTTTTCGCAATGAGATTACGTGTGAAATCGGACTGGTGTTGTGATTTTGGGAACCAGCCGCCATTTTGTACCATTGCTAAGTCAATGGACGCTTGGATTCCGGGCTCCAGGACAGTTGTAAAACCTCTGAAACACTACGGATTGTATCGACGAGTCTTAAATGGAATGTTTACCTTGATTTCCGACCAAAATCCAGTCGATTGACGACATGTTTACCTCATGAGTTAGGGCGTGGTGAAGACAGGAAAATGTGGCGGGAATCGGCCTGACGGATTTCATCGGGCGAAATATCCAGATTAATCACAGGTATGTCTCGTAAAACTGGCGGGATCCATTGATTAGATACAGAATTCGAGTGGTTTGGGCTAATCCAGTGCTGTCAGGCTGATTAAACACTGTTATGGACCTCGGAAAATCCTGGTCCCATTGCATTGTAAAGGCCGACAAAATGGCGGATGTTTCCGGAGGTAGTTTTAATGTGCGCGGGGACATAGGAGAGCTAGAAAGAGGAGAGTTCCACGAACGCACAGTATTTTTATTGTCTGTGATGATAAATAACCAGAAATGTATGGCTCTATTTATTATTTTTTTTACACTGTAAACGCACCTCCCGGAGGTGCAAATAGCCTCGGTCTAAAATGAAATATTATATAGGCCTACTGTGGTACTTACCATTCACTGTTTGTTCCACCAAGCAATTCGCTCACGAGAGGGATATGCGGGTCAAGATTTGGATTAAAAATGTAGTTGTTTTCAACGATATATCTCGTGACCTTAAATCCTGCATACACATGACGAGCACTTGTATCATTCCACTTTGACGGAATGCTGTTCTTTAACTTGAGAAGTGACTTTTTTTGACTCGTCACGTCCAGGTGGATTTTACTGGTGTCACTACCTTTTTCACATAATGAACCATCCGCACTCTGAGCGGTCATCATATACACATTGTACGATTCATTTTGGTCTGATTTCCCCTTTCCTCCATCATCATCATAAGTCGGTGTAGAGTGTTGGCTGCTGTCGTTTTCAGGATATTCTGTCATTTTTCCACTCTTAAAATCACCCATTTTCCTCGAACTTGCGCTATAAGTCTATCCTTGAACATGGAAACACTAGCAGCAAGCATAAACACATACTACATGTGTTTATGCAGCAAGTGAGGGCTTCCAAGTCTGTCTGTTCCAGTGACCTGTTTCCCGCTTGGCGGGAACATAATATAGGTCAGTCACGCGCATAGAAACATTGAAATGTATTTATAGTTCAATGTGCTGCAGGAGGAAAAACGAAGGAGTTTACGAGCATGTAATGCCCCAAACTGACGAGGCCTTGGTGCATAATCTTCCTCTGAGTCTCAAGAAGCTGGGTATCCATGGAAATACTGCTGTCTCTCAGGTAAATGGCTAAAATCGGCGATTTTATGGTTTCATATTATCGCTCACTGGGTACATTCGATTCGCTCTACTCTAGCACAACCCATAACATGTATATGTTCTGAGCAGAAATAAAACATGTCAAACTTGTCAAAACCGGTCCTACAGTCTGTGTAAACCTGTACATGCTGGAGGAGGTGGCCAACTTAGCTCTACTCTAACTACTCCGGAAGTGACTTATCTACTCCAGGAAGTGACTGTTCTACTCCGGGAGTAAACTACTCCAAACTGGGTCCAAATCGAATGAAAAGGAGTACTTAGGAACGTCATTATTTTGGGGTTCCCTTCCTGTGAGGATTCCCTGGCTAATGACAATTAAAGACGTCAGGTAGCATTTTCAATTGATTGCCGTAATTGAGTCAATTGTATTGCAGCAATCCATATCAAAAGAAAGCAATCAGCTACCAAATCAAAGCTTCTGAAGTGCCATTTATTTATGTAAACAATCATACGTCATGGGATATCCCAATTTCTTGGAGTACTTCCGATCTACTCCAAACTGCTCTGATCTACTCCCGGAAATGCAAAACGAATGATTTGGAGTGAACTACTCTACTCCAAGAGCACTTTGGAGCAGCGAAACGAATGTACCCAAAGATATACAGGGTCAGTGTAAAATGCGGGGATTTACTAAAAAGCGGGCTGGAGAAAGCGGGTAGCGTGTATTGTTGAGATTTTAATTACATGTTCATAAACTAAAGGTTTTCATACTAACTATAATTTCATAAAAACCCTTCAATAATCGATCATTATTACTTATTATAATTTTTGTAGGGACCATCTCAGATCTGTGTTATAAGCTCCAAATGATGAAAGATTTTACAGTGGAGGTCCCTAACTAAAGGGGCAAAAAGAATCAGCCAAGTGCTATTTGTCATCAATTTATGTGCACTGCAGTGGTGGAGCTTCTTGAGTTTCTGGAGGGGGCCACTAGGAAGTTGGCCTTGCAGATATACTTTCCCTATAGCAGGAGTACCCTCCAAATTTACCTCTAATATTAGGAGGATACTCATGCTACAGCAAAGGTAACTGTGACTACAATTTACAAATCAAGTATATATTTGCCCCTCTTTATGCTCAGTAGCTCCTTCACTGCATGAGCTTGGGAGCTGTCATGGTTGAGTGATTGGGGACCATATCCAAAGCACACCTGGAGCATAATATTATCCCATAGAGATTTCCTTCAAAAAATTATATAGCCTAAGTGTATAAACATTTGAGACGACATAAGACAAGTGATAAAAGAAAACACTGTATGAGAACATTAGATATTCAACTTCTCACAAACTGGTCAGTCTAAAAGTGTAATACAAATATTATGCAAGCCACAATTAGTGTGTTGTAATGGAAATAGAAATTTCATGTTCATGACAAAGAATTTAAAAGGACTTGTCATTGCTTGGTTTGCTGTCTATGTTAATAACACCTTTAATTAGGCATGCCTAATCATGATGTAACATGTATTAGGTTTGTTAAATCACCCACTCACAGTGGTACATTGGAGGTATAGATGCAACTACACATACACAATTATTTGAATATTTGGAAAATAAAATATGTGTTTGAAGAAACCTCAGGTCCCTACAATTCTTTTTTTAAAGAATTTCTTGTTAACATACTGATTAAAATAAAAATTTTATGATTCTTAACTTTCTCTCCTTTGCAACTAAACTATTATTTCATTTTAAAGCTTTAATACAGTTAGACAGGAAAAGTATAACTTTGAAGTATGACAGGATATTCTTTAATGTAACATTTAATACAATAAGATAGTAATATCATAACTTTCTTTCCTTTTGGCATTACACCACAAAATTTAAATAATAAATCTGTTGTAATCCTGGGGGAGGCCTTTGGCTAGTCCATAGTGCCGAGTGGTTCGATTCCACTGAGCGACCTTATTATTTCCTTGTGGTTATTGCCTTATTAACTTTTAATAAAGCTGGCTTCTTTACTAATTGCTTGTGCCCAAACTTTTCTAACTTCTTACCTTCACCAGATGAACTTTTACATGCTTATAATCAACCCAAATACATCATTTCAATCAGAGGAACACATACAATTTTGTGTTGGGCGGGAAAAGAGGCACTTTGTCCCCCCCCCCCTCTCTGAAACATGGGTGGGGGAAACAAGGCCCATGTGTACTTTGTAGACAACAGATGTCTGCTTTGGAGTATTGGGATAGGCTAAAATCTCAGACTGTACCTGTCTCTCTACATATTAAGCCTTCACACAGTGGAGGGACAGTCTGATTTCGAAAAGCAAATAGTCCAACATATCACTTAGGAAAATTACTACACAATTGTGAATGAAGACTAAATCAGGCAGTAAAAGCCAGACACAGTCTGGTGAAACTGAGAACTGCATGCTGCTGCCACCTGGCACAAAAGTTGATTTCCTATGCTACAGCATTGCTGTTCCAAGAAATAGTTCCAATTTCATTGCACATTCACAAAATTTATATTCAACATTGACGTATACCAGAGTCAGACTCGGCAATCACATTCTCTAAGGAAGTAGACAAGGCCATCAGCACACTCAGAAACAGCCCCGGTGTCTTCCAGACAAAATTGTGCGTGTTCCTCTGATCGAAATGATGTGGACGCTCACAGGAGCTCGCGGAATAGCACACTAATCACTATATAGGTGGCAACACAAGACAGCATATGTTCTGATCTGTGGCAATGCAAGAGCAGTCCACTTGTAGACAGGCCATACATAGTAACCTGTATACTCACTCCCTCAGCTTGGATGAAGAACACTTCACACATCTGAACTGCATCAGTCTTCATCAGGTTTTTGTAAACTTTGGTTCCAGGACTAGTGTCGGAGGCCTCAGGACCAGCCTCATCCCCGAGACCGGCCTCCAGGCAACATTTTGATGGCCTCAGCCTCGGTCTCGGTCTCAGCGGCTCATGACTCAGTCTCGGTCTCGGCCTAAGATGTCCCGGTCTAGACAAGGAATTGGGGTTAAGTGGGGGTAAGTGGTGGGCAAGTGGGGAAGAGAGGGGTTGAAAGCAGAAATTGAGGGCAAAACCGGGATTACTGATATTGCGGGAATAAGAAAAGGGAGTAGGGATGTATCCTGTCATAAGGCCTACAGTTTGTCCTCAAGACAGGCAGACAGTCTGACACAGATGTGATTGAGGGCCATTCCATGCCAAATGGACCAATGTCTCCCACATCATGGTTTCAGATTTTAATGAAATTATTACACAAGCTACATGTACATGTTTAATGAAGCCATGCAAAGTAATTTCCCTGTATTCTAAGTATTTTGAATTTGACAGCATTTTCAAAATTAAGGTCTGCAAACTAAAATTTCTATTTTCCGCTTGTCAAGTCATTTCAAAAAGCTGCTTAAGCTACGTTTTTCAAGATATTGTGATAAAATTGCACACAGATCAAGCTTAGATATATAAAATGCTGCTGGCCGAAGCTAATACAGATGATGCTTTCCATCCGTTCCCACCAGCCTGTTAAATTCGGTTAATTTTTGCGAAATTTGGGTAAATTGTGGGTTTTTGGAATTTTTTCACTCAGAAACCAAGCTTTCAATGAACCTGAAACTTTGCGTGAATTGAGGCAGTATTGAGAGCTAATGCTACGAATTTATTCATATTTCTAACTCCAATACTTTTTATGCACATGCAGAAAATCTCAGGACGATTCCTAAAATTGACTGATTTCAAGTGCAAAAATGGCCATGTGGGACAGGTGATAGAAACTTGAAATTTATTTTCTAAGCAGTTTATGAGATCATCTTGTATTTCTGCAAAAATGGTAGAGGTGTTATTTTTCATTTTTTCTGGAATTAATTTTTAGAATTTCGAAGAAAAGCCTTATTTATGCTATATATTGCATGTAGGAGCCTTCCAAGAGCAGGCGGAACCTTAGATAAAGAGCTGAATTTATTTCTGAAAGTACCTCAGATGGACAAATTTTAAAGAGGTATATTCACTATATTGGTTTCTCACAAAAGGAAATAGTAAAAAAAATAATGTTGCTCAAGTGAATTTTACAAACAAGTTAAAAATTGACAGTATAATATGGGACTGTTGTGACAGATTTTGTAAATAAGATTAGTTGATACAGTTGCCTTTTAATGATGTTAAATATGAGAAGGTATCTTCGGTTATCAATATGTTAAAAAAAATATCACAATATGATGAAAAATATGTAAAATTCATGTGCAGTGATATTAATTTCAGTTTTGGAAATAACGTCTAGTAACAGATGACTAGAAATTAGCAATTTTGGCTTTATAATTATTAGGTATGTGGGTATATATACCCCAGGGACCCATTATGGGTACAAAGTAATGCATTCCATTGTAGTCACAAGAATCTGACATGATTTCACACGAAAAGAACTGGAAAAAAAAATGTCCTGGTGATTCTAAATAAAAGTGATTTGTAATGTTCAGAAGGCAATTTGAGGCACCTTAAAAAAATTTGCACTTTAGTTTGAATTCCACCTGCTTTTGGAAGGCACCTACATGGCGTAAATAAGGCTTTTCTCCAAAATTATAAAAATTAATTAACACCTCTATCATTTTTGCAGAAATACAAGATGATCTCATAAACTGCTTAAAAAATAAATTTCAAGTTTCTATCACCTGTCCCACATGGCCATTTTGGCATTTGAAATTAGTCAATTTTAGGAATCATCCTGAGATTTTCTTCATGTGCATAAAAAGTATTGGAGTTAGAAATGTGAATAAATTCGTACCATTAGCACTCGGTACTGCCTCAATTCATGCAAAGTTTCAGGTTTATTGAAAGCTTGGTTTCTGAGTGAAAAAATTCCAAAAACCCACAATTTACCCAAATTTCGCAAAAATGATATTTTCTGGATCTGCCCATGTAGTTACTATCATTTTGTCGACAGAACAAACTCATAATAATGTAATGGAGCCTTGCAATTTTAAAATCGCCAGTTCATAAAGACGCTAACTGGTGACAAGCGGTCAGTTGCTGTAAGCCTGCTTCCTCTACACACAGCAAAGAAAATGGACATTATTTTCACAATGAAGAGGTTATTGATGAATTGTGCAATTTTGGTCTTTTTCACATGTGTCCAGGGTGAGTTGTATTATATTTTGGCTGTCAATGATTTTTTGAAATTTCTGTGGCCTTGACCAGAAAGGAAAAATAATGTAAATTTCAAGATTAAAAATGCAAGCGTAGAAAGTTGTTGTGCAAACCTGTAAATCAGCTAATTACGAAGTTGATTAAGAAAATGAGTAAATGATGTGATGTCATAATGCACTGTTAGGATTTTCATGATATGATAAACTAAAAACTAATTATCAAAACTTAACTTTTCTTTACATCTATAGGCCAACACTGTGAGCAGTGTTCTCCTTTGAAGTGAGGACCTTCAGTATGAAGAACAGTATCTCCTAGCTGTTAGAAATAACTTTTATGTACTACAGTCTACAGATGGACTTGTAGGGTCGGTCATCTATAGCCCCCGAGTCTCAACTCACTGCAGCTGAAAGAGGACATTCAACGTTAATTTATTTCATTCTGTCTCAATTATATTAAAGAGAACTTCCAATTAATTGCAGGACTACAGATGGACTTATGGGGTCGGTCATCTATAGCCCCCGAGTCTCAACTCACTGCAGCTGAAAGAGGACATTCAACGTTAATTTATTTCATTCTGTCTCAATTATATTAAAGAGAACTTCCAATTAATTGCAGGACTACAGATGGACTTATGGGGTCGGTCATCTATAGCCCCCGAGTCTCAACTCACTGCAGCTGAAAGAGGACATTCAACGTTAATTTATTTCATTCTGTCTCAATTATATTAAAGAGAACTTCCAATTAATTGCAGGACTACAGATGGACTTATGGGGTCGGTCATCTATAGCCCCCGAGTCTCAACTCACTGCAGCTGAAAGAGGACAATCAACGTTAATTTATTTCATTCTGTCTCAATTATATTAAAGAGAACTTCCAATTAATTGCAGGACTACAGATGGACTTATGGGGTCGGTCATCTATAGCCCCCGAGTCTCAACTCACTGCAGCTGAAAGAGGACAATCAACGTTAATTTATTTCATTCTGTCTCAATTATATTAAAGAGAACTTCCAATTAATTGCAGGACTACAGATGGACTTATGGGGTCGGTCATCTATAGCCCCCGAGTCTCAACTCACTGCAGCTGAAAGAGGACAATCAACGTTAATTTATTTCATTCTGTCTCAATTATATTAAAGAGAACTTCCAATTAATTGCAGGACTACAGATGGACTTATGGGGTCGGTCATCTATAGCCCCCGAGTCTCAACTCACTGCAGCTGAAAGAGGACAATCAACGTTAATTTATTTCATTCTGTCTCAATTATATTAAAGAGAACTTCCAATTAATTGCAGGACTACAGATGGACTTATGGGGTCGGTCATCTATAGCCCCCGAGTCTCAACTCACTGCAGCTGAAAGAGGACAATCAACGTTAATTTATTTCATTCTGTCTCAATTATATTAAAGAGAACTTCCAATTAATTGCAGGACTACAGATGGACTTGTAGGGTCGGTCATCTATAGCCCCCGAGTCTCAACTCACTGCAGCTGAAAGAGGACATTCAACGTTAATTTATTTCATTCTGTCTCAATTATATTAAAGAGAACTTCCAATTAATTGCAGGACTACCGATGGACTTGTGGGGTCGGTCATCCGTAGCCTCCGAGTCTCAAATCACTGCAGCTGAAAGAGGACATTCAACGTTAGTTTATTTCACTCTGTCTCAATTATATTAAAGAGAACTTCCAATTAATTGCAGGACTACAAATTGACCTATGGGGTCAGTCATCCATAGCCTCTGAATCTCAGATCACAGCAGCGGCCCAGAAGTTGGTGGACAAACAGAGCGCGACTTGCACCCCTCCTCCGTGGGCCTCCTCTGCCACTGGGAAGACCGCTCTCATGAGGATTGGAGACCCCTCTACCACTTACACTTCTATGAGGGTCATCGTCTCAGGGACGAATCTCAACTGCACTGTAAAGCCAGGTCTCTACTTCCCTGCGCTTGTGGTAAGTGACAATTTTTAAATTTTACTAGGAGTAAAAATTTGTAATTGATATCATAAAGTTCAGCACGGAAATTAACGATTGGGGTAATTCCTTTTTGTCAGATCAGTGCTGTGAACCAAAAACTGCTCGCTCCCTTAAATTTTTGAGAGTATGACTACTATATATATATATATATGGTGGGGGGATTGGTGGGACTGCATGAGACTATAGATATCTGCATGAAGACTGCTTTTTGCATTACTTCATCCTGTTTTAAAATGTTCTGCTAGCAGAAGCTTATTAATTCATATAGTCCTCGAAGAACTGATCGGTGCATTTCAGTTCTTTGGTTTAAAACGTTTGACTTGTGTAAACAACAATAAACAATTCATTCCTTAGCTACCAACTTGCAATTTTATGCAGGCGTAATGAATTGTTTACAATCTTATCTCTGCGCAGTGCACATGTACACGTATGGCATATTGAAAGCCTTTTAAGAAAATTGTGAACTTTCTGTTCTGAATTATTCACTTTCTTTTTCTGATATGCTTGCAACTTTGCATGGGAAGCCTGACCATGGAAGCTATAGATCTCAACTCTACATACATGTATATTATCAGTGTTGGAGGTCTCGAGGCCGGCCTAGTCCTCGAGGCCAGCTTCGGGGCCATATTTTGATGGCCAGTTAGAGGCCACTATCTCCCAAGACGAATTGACTGCTGTCATAAACCAAGGTACAGCTCAGGAGGAGAATGTTCAGGCAGTTCAGAGTGAGACTCGTGTGACAGTTCAGGAAAAGTCGGTTGTGACAGTTGAGGAAGAAACTCCTGTAACAGCTGGCACAGAAAGTCTTGCAACTTCTCAGAACATGACTCTCGCAACAGCTAACAAAGAAACTCTTGCAGTGACAGAGAAAGGAACTTTAGCAACAGCTGAGACAGAAACTCTTGCAACAGCCAACAAAGAAACTCTTGCAACAACTGAGAAAGACACTCTTGCAACAGCTAACAAAGAAACTCTTGCAGCAACTGTTACAACAGGAACTAGGCCAATTGCAACAACTGAGAAAGGAACTCTTGCAACAACTGAGAAAGGAACTATTGCAACAGATGAGAAAGAAACTCATGTAACATCTCAGAACGAACCTCTCGCAACAGCTAACAAAGAAACTCTTGCAGCAACTGAGAAAGAAACCCTCGCAACAGGTGAGAAAGAAACTCTTGCAACAGCTAACAAAGAAACTATTGCAACATATGAGAAAGAAATAATTGCAACAGCTGAGAAAGGGACTTCTGCAACAGGTGAGGAAGAAACGCTTGCAACAGCTGAGAAAGACACTCTTGCAACAGGTGAGAAAGGAACTCTTGCAACAGGCGAGAAAGGAACTCTTGCAACAGGTGAGACAGAAACTCTTGCAACAGCTAACAAAACTCGACGGACCAGATTGGGATAGTGCTTCATGAACACTGTTTACTTACTCCCTTCTGGCTTTCATCCTGCAAATGCTGAGAAAGAAACTTTTGCAACAACTGAGAAACCCTTGCAACAACTGAGAAAGAAGCTCTTGCAACTGCTGAGAAAGAAAACTCTTGCATCAGCTGACAAAGAGACTGTTGCAACAGCTGAGAAAGGGACCTCTGCAACAGGTGAGAAAGAAACTCTTGCAACAACTGAGAAAGGGAATTTTGCAACTGGTAAGAAAAAAACTCTTGCAACATGTGCGTAAGAAATTCTTGCAACAGATCAGAAAGAAACGCTTGCAACAGCTGAGAAAGACACTCTTGCAACAGCTAACTAAACTCTCTGACAGGAAAAAGTCAGAATGGGGGTCAGTGGTTCAATGCTTCATGACTACTGTTTACTTACACCCTTCCGCTTTCATCTTGCAATAACTGAGAAAGAAACTCTTGCAACAACTGAGAAAGAAACTCTTGCTACAGGTGGAAAAGAAACTCTTGCAACAGATGAGAAAGAAACTCTTGCAACTACTTACAAATCTCTTCGATGGGTAAAAGCCAGAAGGGGATATTAATGTTCTTCGTGAATACTGTTTACTTACACCCTTCTGGCTTTCATCCTGCAAATGCTGAGAAAGAAACTTTTGCAACAACTGAGAAAGGAACTTTTGCAACAGGTGAGAATGTGACTCTTGTAACAGCCATCAAAGAAACTCCTGCAACAACTGAGAAACTCTTGCAACAGTGAGAAAGACACTCTTGCAACATATGAGAAAGAAACTCTTCCAACAACTAATGAGAAAGGGAATTTTGCAACTGGTGAGAAAGAAATTCTTGCAACAGATCAGAAAGAAACTCTTGCTACTGCTGACAAAGGCACTGTTGCAACAGCGAAATAAACTCTAGCAACAGCTGACAACAGCTGCTGGACTGTTGCAACAGCTGACAAAGAGATGAGAAAGAAACTTGCAACGGATGAGAAAGAAACACTTGCAACAGCTAACAAAGAAACTATTGCGCAACTGAGAAACTCTTGCAAAAAACGGAGAAAGAAACTCTTGCAACAGATGAGAAAGAAACTCTTGCAACAGATGAGAATGACACTCTTGCAACAATTGGGACATTGACTCTCCTATCAGTTAAGAAAATCTTGCAGAAGCTGAGACAGAATCTCTTGCAACAACTGACATAGAGACCTTTGCAACAGCAAATTAAACTATCACAACAGCTGACAAAGAGACTCTTGCAACAGCTGAGAAAGAAACTCTTTTGAAATAGCTGAGAAAGAAACTCTATTTACAGGTAAAAGTCATGAGGGTGTAAGTGCTTCATAAATAGTATTTACTTGCACCCTTCTAAATCTAAAACATATCAACTTAGAAGCCATACTACTGCTCATACAATCTTGAATTTTTGGGAGTACTTTTAACTTAATTCACTCAACACTCCATGCTTTTCATAAGTTTTGAAATCTGCTTTTGTCAGTGCCAAATCGGCACTCCTCTTACAAAAACAATTAATTAAAAATTTTCTATGATGAACATGGGAGGTGTACTGAAACTGGTTTTATTTGGAAGACTATTTCTTACTATTTCGCCCTCAGAAGTGAGGTTGCCCACAATTATTTACTTCACAGCTCTGCATGGGTATACCAAATACTCCACAACATATGCTCCACACCTAAACAATGATCTATATATAACATAATAACTCTTACACTAATTTGCAAAATTTAATGCAGTTTGCCTAGTTGGGCAGAGGGCTCCTGAAGAAACATATTTTACACTTGTATTCTTGTTGGTGGGATAAACTAGATTTTTTAAAACTTAAATTTCTCAAAAATTCCCATCAGATTTTTGTATAGGTCCTGTTCCAGGCTCATTTTTTAACCCCAATGTTTCTTAAGGAGCGCTGTGTGGCACTTACTGATTAAAAACAAAAACATCAAATTGCAATTCACATTCTGTTTAATATCAGTTAACATATACAGTGTAACGTAAAGGCAAATGAGAGTCACTGACTTATCAAGCCCTGAATGAAAAACGTGTGGGAAATATCAGTTGTCAATTATCAATTAAAGAGCAATTAGATCATACAATGTTAGAGCAACTCATATATGTGAAATCGCAAATACTGCGTGTCTTGAAAACAAATTAAAAAATATTCATAATACGAAGTCAGTTACCTGAACTTAATGGACTGGTAGAGGTCTATTTACATTTCACAATTTATAATATCATTAGTAATCAATACATAATATTTTATTAAACATTTTTCTGCACAATAAGGACTTTTCTCCGTGACTGTGACAAGAATTAAATCTGACACTAATTCTGAAATTTCCAATTAAGTATAATTAAAAATACCATAACTATGCTTGTTGCATCTTATGTTTCCTATCCTTTATAGTACTTAATTAGTCTATAGTGTTATTTTCTACTTGTAAATGAATAAGCATTCATGTCAACAATTGTAATTTTTCATAATTATAGAAGTAATAGAACCCTAAATTTTTTTTAGCATTTTGGTGTTAAAATCATAGGAGTATGGTACAGCCACTCGTTATACATGTGTGGGAAAAAGTGTGTTAGAAAATTGAGGTAATTTAAAAATAATGTAAGTCTCACTCTATTATAATATAAAGTTTACCAATTTATTTACCTGTTTTTTATGTATCTTACGACCATACATTTTTATAATTTTTTAAACCTAAAATATGATACCATCAAAATATATATATGTTATAAAACAGAAGCAATACTTCCAAGAAATTTCAGGGTAAAACTAAATTAACATAATATCATTACATTATGGATCCATCATATTGATTTGTCCAATTTATGTGAAAATATGAGTTATACGGAACTACGATCGGTCTACAAAAATAATATGTTGAGATAATTAAATATATCAGATATTAGTCAAATTCGGGAGCTGTATAATAAATTGGTAACCTATCATTAAATCATAACTGTATAACTGATTATAACTATTCAAAAATAGTATTTGGAGATATGATAATATGAGTCGATATAGCATTAAAACATAAATCTATGTTATAACTCAGATAATAATTATAACACAATTGTAACTCGGTCAAGAAGTAAAATATTCACAAAATATTGCACAGGAATTTAATTAAACATAATTCTCAAATAATGGTAAAACATATTAGCAATATGAGTATGCAAATATAATTCTCAGGATATATTTAAGTATTTGGTATTGTATTGCATAACAAAAATATTTCATCACTCGATAATGAAATAGCTATTTGGCAACCATAGTTAAACCCTTTAAAGATCGAGACTTGTAAGGTTCAAATCATATTGACGTAGTGCATTTGTGTTTAAATTACATGTGGCGTCATACTTAAGTGCACAATGTATCTGTATAATGAATTTAATATACACACTTGACATGCCAATACACTTCTACAGTGGCAAGTCGCACAAAAATATGTATTGAAAATATATGAAGTTAGTTTTTAAAGTCTCTACTCAACTTTGTGCAATTGAATTAACAATGTGTATTATTTTCATTAATAAAAATATACAGCATCCAGTTAAAGTATGGTCCACCCTTCCCCCTCCAACTTTTTGCCCGACAGCATCATGTCAACTTACGATAGCAACAGTAATGTAGAAAGGAGGCTAAGTGGGCCGAGTACCAACCCCCCCCCCCCCAAACTCATTTTTGAAGCGTTAGCCTCCTCCCGATCAAGACCCAAAAGCGGATCTGGTCTGATATCTATCCAATGTGCGACTTATAAAAGTGTATTAAACTTTCTATACTTTTACTGAATACTGCATACCTCCAATTAATAATAATAACAATGATAATAGACTTATCATCTTTGAACATTTAATTAGTGTACAAAATGCAATATAATTTATATGAAGTTAAGCACTTCTTACAAGACTTTTTTTAAGTATTGTCAAATTGAAAAATCATCAAGTTACATTGATTAAGCATCATTTTTCAAAACACACACTTCTCCAAACTTTCAAATTGAGTCAAACTTTTACCAAGCACTTCGGAAGCAAAATAATTCAATCATTCGTCTACATTAGAAGAAATTCCGCCTAGAATTAAGAATCTAAATTTTACATTTCAACCAACATAATGAACATATGAACTCTGAGTTGCTAGCAGCTAGAGTCTTGGAACTTCGCAAGCAAAACAGACAAACAGATAAATGTCTTAAAGCAATCTAAAGCCTGTTATACAGTGCCGATAATTATAATCATCAATGGAAAAGCAGTGCCAGATTAAACTATTATTGGACATAAATCTTGCCACCACAGAGGTCAGTGCGATCACTTCATTCTATCATCGTTTTGTAATATCATCAACAGTGTGATGTCATCACATAAATAATTCTGAAGAATAATACAACGTGTAATAACATTATGATGTCATCAGAGTTGATTCTTACTGTTCCACAGTATATAATAGAGATGGATCACTCAGTGGCGCCAGCAAGAGGGTGGATTAAGAACTAATCTCGTTCCATTGAAATTTTATGCACACACCAGCTACTAGGTGGAGCTGCAGTCAATTCACACAAAACGAACCAATTCCAATGAATAAGGATTCCAGAATGTTCCGGTGACATCATCATAATTTGTGCACATTTTGATTGCAGTGACCTCTGTGAGCAAGATATTTCTCCTATAAAGCTTTGAACTACTGCACGGACAAGTTATGTCATAACTGAGTGAATACCAAATGCTTAAAAAAGCTATTTCTAAGTGCAACACAATACCTAGGATTAAAATACATCATCACAGCTCTTTAGCTTTTAAATTGCAGTAATATCATGTCATAATTATATCAATATTTAATATCAATATATTATATATATAGTGGATGGTCCTCAGCAGATAATATTGGTCTCGGCCTACAGCCTCAACTAATATTACTGCTTCGGCCAATAAAGCTCAATATTGGTCTCCTCACCATCCACTATCTATATAACATATTGCCATAGCTTTAATTGTCAACTAATTGTTTTCTTAGGTGCACATTACAAGAAAGGACATACGTTGTACATTAATTCACAGTATAATCATAATTCTTACACTTTAAAAGACTGTAATACCAAAGACAATACATTATCTAATAATTAACAGGATTCATTCAACTTGAATCCAAGTTACAATTATTATCCTGTTCATGCAATTTCATGTATCATTCAAAATTTGCAAAATCAATCAGACAAAAATATTTAATTCAGAATTAGCATACTTCTGCCAGATACAATGCATTTTAATTTTCTTATTCAGTTTTCAAGTATATCCCCCCCTGCTGCAAGCTGATACTTTGATCCTGAATTATTTGACCGATCATAAATGCTTAACCCAAAAGTTGCTTTTTTTTTTCAGTAATTATTTTGAAGAATTACTGAATTGTTCAACTATTTTTCAAACTCCAATGAAAAGGACATACAACATCTGCAGTCGACACATAATTACTTTACAATATTACAATCTTTTTAACATTTAGCCATAATTTAAAGCATGATTAACACACAGAGACACTTTTCACACACCTTAATACTTTATCACTAATACAATGGAAATACTTTGGGACAAATATGAACGTTTTTTTAACGTTGTAATCACAACATATAATATCTAACGTACATGTATCATAGACTTATAGTTCATAGAAATCATATTTCAGTTATTTCAAGCTTTTAAGAACTAATTTATTCAGAAAATGTACAGAAACATCTCTTTTGGTTATTCTATAATATATATTTTTATTAGATTCGTACATTTTTGGTTTCTTGGCTTTAGCTTTGGTTATTCTTTTTTTTTGGGGGGGTGGGGGGGTATTTTTAATCTGTAAGGTTCATTTGAAGTTTTCTTTCTTTCATTGCTTTTGTTATTTTTTGGTTCTCGCTTTTTTTTGTTATGATTCTAACAGGAACTGTACCTGGGACCTTATGAAAAAAGCAACCTAATGGTATTACCACTAGGCCACATGCAATAATGATAGGACTTGATCAAAATTACAAAAATACAAACTGTCACACTTGCAACACATTCACATCACCATCGTTCTTAAATTATTGCATTTTCAATATTGTATGACAGAACATTGTTATTCTATTACAAACATTGAACATAGACATCATTCATAATACACATTACTTGTCAATGTTGCACAAAATCAATTATTCTTGCACACAATAGCCTTTGTTGCACATTATTATTGCCAACATTGCACATTATATAACAACAATTGTTATCAATATTTTTTCAGACATTCATAATTAGCAAAATGCTCTCAAATGATATTAATCCAACTCAGAACTAACTCAAAATTACTGTATGTATTCATGTAGTTTGGAAATGAGTCATATGCAAACTTAAGTAGTAACCAGTTCTACAAGTTTTTTTTAAAAGTCATATAATATATTGCACACAAAAAACCAAGACACTACGCACTACAGACAAAACATGGAAGTTGCTAAGAAATAAGTAGAAACAAGTTTAAATGCTATACAGAGTACAAGATTAGGTCAAGAAGTGTAAAAGAAAGTAAGAAAGTGTTTATAGATATTTACAAAAGACTAACTACAGCAGATCTCTACATACACGGTCAACAAAAATATAACAACAACAAAAATCGCATTTAATAGCTGCAGGATCGTAAAAAGGTTAGAAAATTAATAAATTAAATCTTAGCAAAGAATTGCATGCACCAGTTTGAGAAGTTTTAAGTTTGGAAGAAGACACTGGACACTCTTGGAGCATCAATCCCATTCTAAAATGCCCTAAAGATGATTATATATAACGTCTATTGAGCCTCAATTTCATTGCGTTACCATGACAACAACTTATATACCACGTTTGCAAAATACCCTCGAGTTAACATACATATATATCCTCTCTTGAGCCTCAATTTCATTGCATTGTTATGACAATGGTAATCTTACATAGCTATTTACTATGAAGCCTCGATTTCATTGCATTACCATGACAACGATGCATATATATGTCATGAAAGTGAACACTCCTCCGCAACGAACAAAATGCCCGAATGTCTATCAAACAAGTGATTTAGTCAGGAACTATTTTGTCATAAGCTTTAGCCAATACGCAGTTACGTACAACAATGGGGGAATTGCATCACCTTATGCGAAGTGAACCCGCATTCTAATAATAGATTTTGCAGGGATCATGGGGCTTTTTCTGCTAAGACTATTTAGTATTCTGAGAATGTTTTTGGTTTTTGAAAGCAAGCAGGTCCCCGTCACCCCAATTACAGCCATTTCTTCACCATCTTTGCAGCGGCTTAGACCATCCATTTGTCATCAAACACGTAGTGTTCGCACCATTGTGGGACAAAGAGGCATCATGTCTTCACTTGTTGATATATAAGGTTTCTATTATCTATAGGAAAGTATCTACTACCATAGACAGTTAGAGTGGTGGGCATTTTCCGACTGTATTGTACTATTCGTACTATTTTTAAGTTATTTTGTATTAATGTAATACATAATTACAGGTGATCATACACTGTGCGAAGACTAAAAGTCTAAAACCACATATATTTGTGCAAATTATCAACATTTTGCTTATGAAATTATTATCTAGAATCTTGAATGGAAACTTCAGTGTGGTTGGAATGCACGCTAGAACTTCTCGAAACTGGTCCCACGACAATGCTGCCACCTTGTGAGTTTGACGTATTTCCATTAGGGGACTCTGCAGTCTGCAATCCCACAATTCCCAGTTCTGTGTCCTGAAAATTCAAATGAGGGTAATATAAGTACTTTTGGAATTTTTGACATTTCAAAATAAAACTACATGTTTCATGCAATATGAACATTTTTATAAAACAACAAAATGAATGAAAACAACAACTGAATAACTGAACTGCCAAATTTAACTGAAAAACAAGATTGGAAATTATCAACTTAAAATTTCAATCTTCAGCAGTTTAAAACATAACCATTAACCAATGAACCATTTAATTCATAATATCAAGGTCAAGGTCATATAGAACTTATTTGAAATCCATAATTTCTACGTTACCATCTCGATATTTTCAAATTTTGGCTGGCAAAGTGTGCCTCCCATCTAAGTCATTAAAATAAAGAAGTGAAAATTTTGAAAAAGTATAGTCAGATTCGGAAAACTAGATAGAGGACGGTATCATGCTTGTTTTTTGTGAACAGGACTAACAGAGTTATACATATCAGAGAATCAGTTGTCAACTGGTCATGCAGTCATTTTAAGTAATATGACTTTCGCTAGTGCTTTTTTAATTTCCATGAAATAGAAGTGTGTGCGGAACTTAGAAATTCTGTAAAGATCTCAATCTATCCAAAACCATGCCATAAGAGAGTTCTATGTATAATGGTTTAGAGACATTTGACAAATTTGATAGTGTTGTTTGTAATCGTGTAATGTAGTGCTTTTCTTGTGTTTGTTTAATATTGGGACCAACAGAAAATTATATCAGAGAATTATCAACTTTTCATGCAGTCATTTCCTAAATCTAACTTGTGTTTCTTCACACATAAACAAGTGCAGAACTTAGAACTACATGTATATAGATCTCATCTATCCATAAACCATGCAGCAAGAGATAAATTTGTATTTTTGAGGAGATGCGTTTTTGAGGTTGCGTGGTTTGTAATGTGTGACTGTGGTAAAAAAAACAACTTCAGAAGTTCAGTAACAGTTTTAGACAGTTCCAGAAGCAAACTTTTAGAAACTAAGACTGAAGTCAAAAACTTGCTTTAGTAAATTGGAATAATTTATTGAGGGACCAAAGGGCTTCACAAAGATCTGTTTTTCCTTTAATTATTTTGCAAATACTCGATCGCAAAAATGGCCGTTACCATAAAACGGGGTTAAGTTGACAATTCGGGGGAAAGTAGGCAAGCTATTTTGACCCACTTAATGGCAGAAATGACAACTTTTCTTCACTGACACGTATGGTAACTTTGCCAAAGATACCTGTGTCAGTGAGGAAAGTTGGCATTTCTTCCATTTAGTGGGTCTCATGATCCAACTCTAGACTAGAGTCAAGGAGGGTAAATCCGTCCACTTTTGGCAAAAACCCTATTTCCCAAACAATGGGAATAGATTAAAGAAATTAAAGTAGTCCAGTGGAAGGAGGATATTCTGTGCTACCATTTACAACCAAAAAGGTAAAAAAAATCAAATAATTTTTGATGAAACTATGGCAACCAAAAATGAAGGTTGGGGCTGGTAAATCCGTCCAGGTTGCTGGTAAATCCGTCCAGTAAGGATGGTAAATCCGTCCACAGGGCATAATACAGCCCCCACCTATCATATCTTAAAAATTTTTGAAATGTTGCAATTTATCAATCTTCACCAAGGATTTTGGGTTGATCTAAGAATAATTGGACAATGATTACACGAAAAATAGAAGAATTAAATAATAGATGTCAAGTTTTATATAATCATTTCAATCGATTGCCCTAATGACAATTAAAAATTTGTTTACACCAATCAAAGTGGTATCAATTGTTCCAATCTAATTTCTGTAATCAATTATATGCCATATATGATTATTGCAAGTTATACAAGTACTCTGATGTAGGTGGACGGATTTACAATACACCCAATCAATCCAGTTTTAATATGAGGATGGCAATTCCGTCCACTTTTATTTCAATTGTATTTCCTTCCAAAGTGTCACAACTGAGTAATTTTTTTAATAATCCAATAAAAATAATAAATTTTCTATATTATTCATTGATTATTACATGAAATACATTTGTCTGTTGATTTAAATAGGCCTACAAGGCCAACCAACTAAAATTCACAAAATGGCTGATGACGTCACATAGTTTGATTGTCTTTTATCTTTTGTTATTAAATAGACCCAAAAAATTATTTAAAATGCTAAGAACCGCAAAATCTATTAAAACCGGAATAATCTTGCTTTTAAAACTCACAAAACTTCAACAGATGTATTTTTATCCCCATATTAGAGGGTGGACGGATTTAGAATCCTTGACGGATTTACCATCATTGACTCTATTTAATTTTAATTTAACTGATTGACAACAGTCTCCTGTGCAAGCGACTGATCGCAGTGAGGCTGACGTAATTCAGGTTGAAACTCCATTGAATAGGCTTCTAGGGCAGTAGGACGGTTGCCTGTCAGGTTTGCGCCCTGCACAACTTGGCAAAACTGTGTTAGATTATCTCAGAAATTCACGTAATCGAGTATGTGAAATACAGCAGCAGCAGAGAAATGTTGTAGCCAGCTGCTCCCTCACAGTTGCACCTGGAGTAGTGGAGTAGGCTGCTGTAGCCTGTTGATTTAATGGAAAAACAGATCATTGTGATTAAATCAGAACCAACAAAATTTGATTCATCACACAGAGTGGAGCAATAGCAAGTGAGTAAAGAAATCCATTCTAAAGCAGACGATCTATCTAGACAACTACGGGGTAAAGCGTCACACTTTGATTGAACAGTTTCTCATGCAGAACTTACACACGCCGCAAAGTCTGTCTCTGACGCAATATCCTATACAATCAAGACAAAAAATTTGTTGAAATAAAAACACCGGACAATATGGACTTTTATAACAATATACACGAGGTGGCAACAGACATATATCATGATTGGGGACTATCGATGTCGTACAATATTCAGAAAATTATATCTATGATTACACGACCAGGGGTTAACATCATACAAGATAACTTATTACACAATACACAACTAATAATCAAAATCTATGATTACATTTACATTACTAATGATCAGACAAGTTCCAATTATTTTTGTTATGATTAAAATATCCATGAAAAGGAAATATGTCTGGACGGCACTCGGAAAACAATAGGTGGTGCTAGCTGTCATGACAATATACTGGAGCGATCCTAGCGGTAAGACTTGGAACTGAGGACACTAGGACACACACACATCATGGAAACGGTACTTGAAGATGTGCGTACAAAATTGTTCCATTTGTCTCATTTTATCAACAATGGCCACACAGCAATTACAATACATGTATTAAATTCATTGAACAATTAAAATGTACATTGAAAATGTAATACTGGTTTGTTTCATAATCTTAACTTCATATTAGCAAACAGGTAACAGTCCTTATAAAGTGAAATTTGAATTGAAAATTATAAATTCAAAAACACTACTCCGATATCAAAAACATGCAGCAAGCAACTATTCAACTACTGCATTAAATAACAAGCATCAAACAACAATACTACATATCTTAATGGAATTTCATGATGAAAATGGCTAAATCAAAAATAAAATAAATATTCTTAGTATTCCATGACAAAACTTGAAAGGTGCAAGCAATAGACAGTTCATGCCTTAAACATTTTTAATAAATGTTGGCATCTGCCTTTTCCAACAACAAGTATGTGCCATGATTTTCAACTAATTATAATTATCTGCCTTATGTTTAGCCATTACAAGCTGCATAGTTATAACTGCATCAGTGCAAACTAGTACTTATATCCAGCTAGATTTATAACTTTCAGCCGGATATTTTCATTAATTTATCAGGCCAAAATTATCATGCACAGTGCGTGTTAATTGATAGCTAATAAATTACATTGGTATCGCCGGTTGCGCAAAATCTGACATGAAAAAAGTTATCATTTACAATCCAACACAAACAAAGCAACTATAGAGATTACAACTGCACACACTTGTTAAATCAGCAGTAATTTGTCCAATTTTTCCCCATATCTTTTTTTTGACAATAAATTTATTTCAGGGGACACAAGAACCCAGGGGTTCAAAATGGAGGTGGTGTTGTGTCCGAAGTTTAAGTTCATATCCCCTGAAATGACTTTTCCCTGAGTGCCCAGTACCAGGTGCTGTTTATATTGTGTGCTAAATTTCAAAATTTTACAAATAATCCATTTTCAAGCCACAAAATGACCATGTGGCAGATGCGATATGGAAAAAGAATACATACTATAAAAGAACTTGGAAAGAACTTTAAAATGATGTATGGAAATGTGTGTGATCTGCCAGGTAAAACCTCCTTTTTGTGGAAGGAGCTGTGCATTCATTTATTATCATACAGCATTTTGGTGAATATCATATGATAAACAATGAGAAGACCGGGAATATTACAGTAAGACATACTCTATCCTCTAATAGAATTAACTTTGTCTGTATGGAACACTGGATATAACAACTACCTACATCCATTAAAATCCAATGGGCTCTGACAAAACTGAGTTCCAACACAAAATTTAAACTAAAGTATATACGGCTATAAAAGTTATAAGATGTTTTAAAACTAAAATATTTTTTGAAGTTTACCAATTCATTTATTACCATTAATCGCGAGAAACCAAAATTTGAGAAAAATATCAGAAATCCTAATATTTTTGCAGTTTTTCGGTTTTTATGAAAAATTCAAAGGATCGGCCCTCCAAATGAGTTTAGTCATTTAAAGAGGTATAATTTAGACACCTACAGATTTTCATGATGATAGGTACAACTGTTTCAGAGTTCTGCTCCGGAAAGGAAAAAAAAAAATTTTTTTTTAATTTCCAATATTTTACAAAAAAGTGCCGATTGCTTAAATATAAACACCAAAAGACACATATATTCTACAACACCCATTCATGTGCCAAATATCACATATACAAGTGCAATAGTTTTGGCACAGGGGCCAATACACAATGTGTGTTCCTGCCCGTAGTGGATTCAAGCAAGATAAAAACGAAGTCACTTCCAAATAACAATATGCCGGCTATTCATTCCCATGTCAGATGCTTGCTTTATAATCAAGCTAAGGTGCATTTTTGATTCCATACTTCTCCAAACAAAATTGCTGAATCAGGGGCCAAAAGACATTCTGAAAATGCTCAAATTTCAAATTTCCCGCCAAAACTTTCCATTTTGTGACTGTGACGGCATAAATGGAGATGTGTACACACACCTCCATTAAAAAACTGATTGGTGAGTCGTGGTAGACTCACACTGATCATGCTGATAGGGCTTACATGCTGTATTCATACACTGACCAGGTCTAACAGGACAGGAAAAGTCAATTTTAAAATTTTGAAAAGTTCTCAGTCAATCAGAAAGGGTGACAATCTTGGAAGTAGCCTATATTGAATTTACTCTTTATTCGTCACCCTCCCGCAGGTCTCAAATATTTCTAGAGACCGTCTGACACTTTTAGGACAAAACACTCTGATTATTGTATTTTATGTCTTTTAGAAAACCAATACTGGGGCTAATTGTACACAAACGAAATACGCAATTACACATCATCATCGCTAACTAGTTTCCTTCCCGAAATTGGACAAATTACCAATGAAAAAGCAACACAAAAAAGCAAAAGCATTCATCTACAAAATTAAGTTATATTAAATCAAATTAGTCAAAGCTGACATGCACCTTTACCTGAATACCCTCGGCAGCGTGGATGAGTTTCTCCTTCATTGTTTTGTTGGTTTTTGCATGCGAGAGATGAGTTTTTGCAGATTGGAGAGACAACGTTTCGGGGTTAAATACTGCTCCTCGTTTTCTGAGCCTAAGGGAAGAGAAATAAATAAGATAAGCTCTATAAGTTGAATTAAACTTTCAGAGGAAGCTATTACAAATTCAATTTATCAATAAAGCCATAACGAAAATAAGTTCTCCATAGTTTTTCTCAATTAAATAAAAGATTTTGCACTATGTCATCAGTGGCATATTTAGGGGGGTCATTGGGCTATAGCTCCCCAATGGCCCAAAATTAACATGGGAAAGATAGGAAAAGCCGGAAATCGCCCCCGTATTCATCCCATGTTAGACCCACCCCCCCAGGCCATTTCTACTTACGCCCTTGTATGCCATTTAAATCTGTTTTTCTCTACATTGGCACTGAATTTACTTCCTAAAACCTCTTTTAGTGTCCATCAAAATTTCCAAAACTTACCATATGCCGAAGAACATTGCAAAGACAATTACAGCTGAGACACAGTCAATGGTGATCCAAATGGCATTGTATACATCTGGAGTCTGCAATTAAAGAGAGATTAGGGCTTTATGTCATGTATTTATTTCAAATTCATGTAATGCATGACAATTAATTCTTATCTATCATTTATTTATGCGCTTGATAGGCTAATTAGGACAGGAAGAGAAGTCGAGGTCAAAAATCTTTTATTTAACTAAGAAAACTCATTCAGTGTACACTGGTTTCCAATGAGGTCCTGACACAGAGTAAGAACACAGCAATGAGTTGAGGGATCATAGTTAACCCATCTCCCTGACTAATTGTGAAAACTGAACAACAATTTGTCATCTAAACAACGCTTCTCATCTGAATATAAATACAAATGTAATGTGCCCATAAAACTCAAATTCAAAACACGTAAGTCAACCAATGAGCAATAATTGGGCGGGAGGAGTTAATTACTTTCTAAATTATATGCTTAAGTAAGAGAGTATTGCAATTTGCATTGTTAAATGTAACAAATAAAGAGATAGCACACAGGTCTACCCTGCTAATTGGAAGGCTAACATTCTTCAAAACTAAGATGCTATTGCATACAGATTGGAGGAGGTACATGCGTACTGACTGAAATTTGATGCTCGTCTTCCCCTGGGACTGTAAATCTAAGATAGGATAGCAATAGCAATAATAATTTCAACTTACCATATGATACATAGGTCCATTGTAATTTAGGAAGTCCAAGGCGTAATCTGTATTAACAATGGTCAGCCCACCACACCACATGTAGGACAACAGCCAGTTTGAGTCGATTGTGTATACTATGGAACTGACGTTATTCAAGAGATATGACCTGAAATAAATATGTAACAAATTAAGCCATTAATATAACTTGCATGAAACAAGTGATATGGATGGATGGATGATTGTGGCTTTACATCCTGTATTTATGCACTTGGTAGGCTAATTAGGACCAGAGTAGGACACAGCAATGAGGTGAAGGATTGCAACAAGTAGGCATACAAAATGTAGGAACAAGCATATCAAATTTTGCAAACAGTTTTTGTTTGTATGTTTGTTAATTTTTTATTTTTAGGGCACAGAAAAAGCCCAAACTTATTGGGCTGGAGCATTTGAAGAAAATAAGTTGTACATTAAAAATCAAAATGAGGTATGAAATATGAAAACAGAAAAACAATATTATAAATTTTCAAAATATGACATTAAATTAAGTATTTATAGAATTGTGCAAAAAAAAGAGGAATTGATGCTATGTGTTGTGTAATATTTTGTTTCATCTGCTCTTACAACAATTTTCTTTCTAAGAAAAACTACTTTTCAAAAAGATATATACATAATACATATGAACAGATTAGTTCTCAGCATCACAAAGAGTACCACTTACACTATACAGAATAACTTGTGATCCAATTAAATAACTGGACTCATGACTTACCTATGAAGATCTAAGTGGAGCATATCATATCGGATATTTGTTATGTAGACTCCGTTCGCTAAGAGTGCGTCTAATGCCGGAGTGCCGTGCTGTACGGCTGTAAAGTTAGAGGTACCGGTGATATTCTCTGATTTGTAATATAACCACCAAATCTGAAATCAAAAGTACAATTCATAAGTTTAGTTTCAAAACAATTTCTCTAAAAACAGAATTAAAAGTAAAAGAAAAGGTTAAACCCCCATTTTTGGCTGGTAGGTAGGCCGACTGATGGGTTTTTGCGAAGTTTCAGCTCACAAGATTTCTTACCTTTACTATATTCTTAATAAGACTGATAAAGATATTTATTAAAATGGTTTCCTCTCACATTATCTTATTAACCATCAGCAATGGTTCCTGAATTTACTTCCAATTAAGTAGGTATTTTTTTATAAGATCTATTTAATTTTACAGGTATTTATAAAAATTTTGAAAAATCGTAAAAGCTTTTACCCATACAAAATTAAGGTTGATTTTTACAGAAAATGTACCCCACTTCCCGAAGATGTCAATATACTCACTCTTTTTTGGTCAATGCCAGAATTTAATATAACATCGACGATTTTTTGCATATAGTTTTCTGAGTACGGATGGCCCTCGGATGCAGTGAATTTTATATCAAACATAAAAGAATGTTGAGAATTTGATAAAATGTCTAAAATTTCCTTGAGGGTCGGAATTTGTTGACTTCTAACTTCATCACGATCACTTTCGTTCAACCTGTGAACCGTACCAAATGGGTCTCTCTGAAATTGAAGAATGACCAAATGTAAGTTATAAATCAGCTACAAATCGAATGTCATATTAGATTAAATCAAGCCACTATAATCGATCAATTGATTACTGTAAAATTTCAAATTATCAATTTACGTTTACAAATAAAAGTAACTGATTCTCTCCCATAAATATTTTAAGGCAATTTTACAGCAGAGCAAGTCTGCATGGTTCGGCTTAATTCAAAATTACATCACAAGATCTAGTGAAAATACTATGTTAACACAATATTGTTAACCCTGCCAGTTACTCAGTATTTATATTGTAGTACTTGGTCTCCGCAAAATAGTTATTTTGTCCAAAATACTGTGACAAATAAATTTGTTAATAGATTATTGTGAAGGAAAAAATAATTAATCGATCATGAAAATAGCAGCGACTCCTAGCACAAGCAGACAGTTTGAAAGACTGAAAATATAGCAAGACTGGAAGAGCCCCTATCACTCAAGGAATTTCCAAGAATCCAATAATACGCCAGGTGGTCTGGATCCCAAAGGAAGAACAATAAGAAGTATTGCCACTTACACTGATATACCAAGATCCCGCATTTAGTTCTTTCAACTCAGACAAGGAGAAGTCTGAAGATGGCGCTTTCGTTCTGTTGGGGAAAACGTCTCTTATATTGGTTGTCCGCAACAGGTTGCCATCGTGCATTAAGAATGGCACTCCGTCAAAACTGAAAATTGAGAACATGCAAACATTTTAATTCTGTGCATATCTTGTTCATATGGGAAAAGAAAGACTCGTACATTCAATATTTGTAAAAAATTAAAATTTTCGGAGTTTTCATAATGAGATGATATCTTGACTGAAAATACTGATGTAATTGTAATTGAGGGTCTGTGATACTGATTACAGAAATTAAACAAATCATACCCATATATTTTACTTATACAAGCAATGAAACATGATTTGATTTGATTTTTAAGGAAACTATTAAAGCTTTATACTTCGAAAGATTAAACAATCATTAGATAGGTCCATTCAATAATCTATTAAGTCCGCACAAACGGCTGGAGAGCCCCGCAGAAACACAGCCCTGTTGCGGACGGGGCCATGCTTTGCAAAATTGTGAGATTAGACCTTACCATCATATAGTAACATAAATTTCAAAACTAATTTTAGGCCTATACACAGATTGAATTTGTTGTATTTGTAAAATATCTATTAAAATCAATTACCTGACAGTGATATCACTTTCAACCCCTATAAGGTTGTTCAGCATTGCGGCTCTTTCAAATGCCATCTTTGTGTTTTCTGGTGCAACCTGTAATAATAATAAGTCTACAATCAAAACACAATCAAAATGAAAAATATGAATTCAAGTCAAGACATACATGCTTAATTTTGCTTATAATATAGGTGAAACTGTCTGAATTAAGGACATACTCTCGCTTGTACAGTTGTAAGGGAATATTTTCATTGACCATTCATTAAGAATGGCCCCTTCCCAAGGGGTCCTTAAATTTAGATTTAATGTACTTCAACTTTCAAACTGCCTGCCTCGAAAACTTGAAAAGGGCTGGGACAAAACGAGCACCCAAAAATAAGCCTTTTAGTTGAGGAAATATTATAGATGGCCAATATTTAAACAGCAACTCCTTGCACTAGACATTAAGACTGTAGCAGCCGTAGTTGATGTCCCAGTCTCACTTCTTCAGCGATTTGTAAAGCAAGTAAAAAGACCTTGAATGATTTTCATGTTCATAAATACAATCACATTTCAACACCATTTTTAAATCTCCTTATTTTTTCTATGTAACGCTTCACTCTTAGCACAATAATACTTAGTTCAAATATTGTAAAATGAGGTAAAGTTGGCAATCCGGGGGAAAGTTGGTCGGCTATTTTAACCCACTTAATGGCAGAAATGCCTACTTTTCTCACTGACACAGGTTTCTTCGGCAAATTTGCCACCTGTGTCAGTGAGGAAAGTTGGCATTTCCGCCATTATGTGGGTTAAAATAGCCGGCCAACTTTCCCTCGGATTGCCAACTTTACCCCGTTTTACAGTAGTTCATTAGTCTAGCTTACCTGTACAAGGCCTCGGTGGGCGATAAAGCTAGGTTTGGGAGGAATGGGGAGCTGGGAGATGAGTGGAGATTCTAGGAAGAGAGGAGACACGTAGATGACCAGCATCACGCAGCAGTAGAACCACAAGAAGGCTAGCTTCTTGCCTGCAAAATAACAATAAAATATTCAATAAAGTTATAGCCAGAATGTCGCCAAAAAAAAAAGATATCCAAAAGAAAGATTATAGTCATGTTAAACCTATTTTAACTACCAAATTCACTTAAGGGCACATGCTAGTCGAAAAATGGTGAAAATATTTTAGAAAATGGAAATTCTGATTTTGACAGTTTCAATAAATACAGATGTCCAGACAACAAATGCAATTGAAATTACGCAAAAATTCCTATTATATCCCTGTAAACAACGTTGCCGATCTTACCTTTACAGTTAAAATTATTAAGAGTTTATTTCCTCTTTTTGCCATTTTCCGAAAACTGCGAATTTTAGTGACTTTGAGTGCTTACAAAAAATTCATCTCAAAAACCGCTGAAGGCATCATAATTAATTTTGGCATACTGCTTACTGACAAGTTCGCTTCCGCAATAAGGCTATTTTCAGAACTGTATTTTGATTAAAGGCCGAGGGACAGCGATTCAAACCTGAAAGATTGTGAAATAGCTCCATAGTCCCGTGTTCGCAAACCCAGAAAAACCCTATAAAAACATATTTTTAGTCTGAAAATAGTCTTATTGCGGATCCGAATACCTCAAATTATGAAAATTAATGAGTTCTGATTATTCTGATAGCTCAGTCTTGAGATGAATTTTTTGTAAGACAGAATACTTAAAAATTTGTAAAATTCTTTGTTGCCATGGCAACCGTAACCATGGCAACTTAAAATTTCACGGAGGGTCATAATTTAGTGCCCTGAAGACCTGTGTAAAATTTCATAGCTCTAGCAGCAACCGTTTCTTCTGGACAGCATACACACATTTTTCGACCAGCCTTGTGCCCTTAACTGCCATTCCAAACTCAATATTTGAAGATAAATTTCTTCAAAAATGTAAACAATCAGTTTTTAATGCGTGAAAAAGTCTTGCTTTGTTTACAATCAATAAATGCTCTATAAATGCAATTTTACATAGGATTGGTCATTGGTGGACAATAACTAGCTTTAATCTTAATAACAGGAATAAAATCATTAAAACATCGAATAAATCTCACACACAGTATAAATCATTAAAACGCATTTATTAAAATATTCAATAAATCTTAGAAAGGGGTTCATCTGTACAGCTGTAGTGAGGCGGGACATCACCACAATGAGAAGATACAATAAACTTCGTTAGTGACAAGTACGATCAGTGGATGGATGGATGGATGGATGACTGGGGCTTTACGTCCCGCATATATGCACTTGGTAGGCTAATTAGGACAGCAGGAGGACACGCCAATGAGGCAAAGGATGACTGAAACAGATGTCCAACATTGAGTGGATGGATGATTTGAGGCTTTATGTCATTTATTTATTTGGATACTTCTTAGGCTATAATTAGCCACAGGAGAAAGACAAAGCAATGAGTTGAAGGATGAACGAAATAGCTATTCAACAAAGTTGCGGGGTCCTGGCCAGAGCTGGATTCCAACCCAGGACCAGTCCGGGAAAACTGCCAACTGAGCTAACCAAACTCAGACATTTTGGTGGAGGCAAACTGACTTGATGGATGGATGGATGATTGGGGCTTTACATCCTCTATTTATGCAGTTGGTAGGCTAATTAGGACAGGGGGAGGACACGGCAATGAGGCGAAGGATGATTGAAACAGCCGTCCAACATAGGCAAGAGCTGGATTCGAACCCTGGACCCAGCGATTGGCAGCCCAGCACGCTACCACTAGACCAACCCTCCCCCCGCAAACTGACTTGAACTTCATGTCATAATCCGCAACAATAATGGCTAAGCACTTATCTATTTATCATGTTTATTTATTTATATGTCGATTTATGGCTTTCAAATACACAAGTTCAGCAGACAACAAAACTGATCAATACAAGAGCATGGAAGGTGCTGATTTTGCTAAAATTTAACCACAGCTAAACACTGATAAATGACAACGATTATGCGTCAAAATATGTATCACAACTTTCGTAAATTGTCCCTATTTCTACCTTTAGCAATTTTTATGTGTTTTGTCAGCCGATTATGCTAATCACTAATGGACCAATTAACTGATATATATATAAGTTAGGCAAAACCATGTTTAAATACTTCATAATTATGTGAATTACTAAATTATGCAGAAGTGTGCAATTAAAACTTTTTAGTTAAGAAGCAAGTCACGAAGATCAAACAATCATTACTTGATCACATGTCCAGAAATAATCAAGAAAAACAAAACAAAAATCTAAAATTAAAGAAAATTTTCGTGCATATAACATTTACGTCAATCTAGTGTCATAAAACATATCAGACACAGTATCAGTCTGTTGTTATATATGTATAGGATATATATAGCAGTAAAGCGATAGTTACAAAGAGTTTTGTCTATAAATTATTCATTATCTAATCATCAGTTATTCACGGTGATATCTATATGCTCGACCAGCAAATTTCAATTCACTTACGATATGTCTAGCTATCTAGCCATCTAGCAATCTGTGCATCTATCTATTTGCATATCTATCGCTACCTTGTCAGCTATCTATCTATCTATCTATCTATCTATCTATCTATCTATCTATCTATCTATCTATCTATCTATCTATCTATCTATCTATCTATCTATCTATCTATCTATCTATCTATCTCTATCTATTTATCTGTCTATCTATCTATCTATCAATCTATAAATCAATCTATACAACATTCATTCCATCTTACTCTCACAACCATGATTTTAAAAGGCACACCAAAAATATGCAACTATTTTTGCTCAACAAGAGCTAAATATAAACCCTGTATCTACAATTACACTTTAATAACAGCTGACATTTCAAATGTCGAATAAAAAGAAAGTTTTGCAAACTGATCATAATCATTTCAAATCTTAACACAGCCAGCATCTGTTACTGAAGCTAAATTCAAGCTATTTTGACTTTAAATCAAACTTATTTCAACTCCATTCACCAACACATACTATCTAACAGCCAAATGTGATGTATCGCACATTGGATAAAAAGAAAACTTCAATTGAAAGAATATAGTGTGCTCGTGGTTGTATAAAAATAGTAAAGTACATATGTTGCATCTACATTGCAATGCATGACCGGTCAGTAATTGTAGTACAAATCAATCATACGGCCAATTTGTGTGTGATCTTTAAGTTTTAATATACCACAATTATTTTAAATACACAGTAGAGCCACAAGTACTGATGCATAGACAAATTTAAGTTCCAAATAGCTCGAATACAAAGCAATTCATACGCTTTTATTACAATGATTTAACTTTTAAGCCTGCGCATATTCGGATATCTTTATATTATTCATCTATTATCGAAGCCCAACTAATTAATTAATCCACTTAACATTTAAATAGCAGGTAGGAAGGGATGTCAATTAATTTTCTGAAATGCATCTCAATAAACTGTACTCGATTACAAGTTTAGAAATGTGCCTTAATTATGCTAAGAAAAACAAGTTCTTGCTGACACATGTCAATTTGACATCTTGACTTCGTTGAGTCATTAACTATTTATATCCGTGTGACGCAAATTCATTACTAAAACTAGAATGTCACATTTTTAATCTTTTTCAAATCATAGCAACATAGAATGCCGCAATAACTCGATAACATCATATTAACTCGATGCCTAAGTCCGAAGACTATCAATATATTCTTTCATGTAAAATGTATTCTTCTATCAAAATTATTGAACAGCCCTGGTTCTCAGTCCTGGTTCACTCCAAGTATTGCAGGCAGACACTAGTTCTGAAATGTGTGTATTCTTTAAAATCAAGGATCTTTACAATCTTTAAATATTAGATATTTATGTGCGTCATTTTAATTAATAACTGTCCGATTTAAAAGACCACTTAATTATTACACAAACAGCAGCTCATACTTGTAAATTTTACGCAGACAGTCTCACGAAAATAGAGAGGTTTTGCTACACGTTTCCGTGTGACGTATACGTGGGGGTTGCCATGACAACAATGTAATTAGATAGCACTTGTACACGTATACGTCACACGTGAACGTGTAGCAAAACCTCTCTAATACCACTTTATTTTTTACGATTCAACGAAGTAGCAACTCTGATTATTTGTGAAACGTCATATGGCTAAGAATTTGAAACTGCTATCGCGGACTACTCTACTGACTTTTAGGTACACGACAAGGTGTAACTACACTTCTATTTGGCCAATCTTTATGATTTAAACACCAGATGAATAAGCAGAAAATCCCCTTTGTGCCAAATAAGAACAATGACATTATCAATATAAAGTATTTGGCAATGATGAGCTAAAGGTTGTGTAACACCCCTATTTTAGCGCAACAAACTACCTTTCACCGTACAGCAAGATTTCAGAGCTCCTTGGCGAAAAAGTAATAGGTTTGGACCTCCAAAACTTGGTGTCATTTGAAAGAGCACCATCTGAATATTCTATATCTGTTTGCTGTTTTTTGTAGCCCTCATAGTTATTGAAAAATTCAGGTCGCAAAGAGGCCTACATAAGCGTTACACATTTTGACAAAATTACCAGTTTTTCAATGACCTCAAAATGAAAGAAAGAATGTGAATTTTCAGATGCTCTTTCTTTTTTTAACTTCAGCTTGCCAATCTATTTCATTTTTCCTATACTTTTTTTGACCAATATACAGTATTTTTTTTACAGATCAGATAATGTGTTTTAATTTTTAGAGTTGTCCGCAATGGTTACATTTTTTAAACAGCTATAAATCTAAAACCGTTGGACGGATCCACAAACCGTCAATTGGGGTGATTGATGCGGCCTCTGAGACTGAATAAAACATCTGAAAGTGAATGAAATGTCAAAGGAAAGGAAATGACAGTGGATTTTAGTATTTGTTGTCCGTAAATTGTCCACATAGAGCACCCTAAGACATGTTTTGTGGACAATCACAATCATGTTGTCCTTGGATAATGGACAATGTAGCTTTAAGAAGTCTTCAGACAAATGCTGACTCTGGTCACCTCTGGGACAAGACTATTTTATATTTCCAAGAATTCAATATTTGTAGGTATAATTTTAAAATCTCATGAACATTTTAATATGTTGTTGCCTGACGTGCGCATCTTCATGATGTTTCATTCATGTCAAGTAATAATTTTTAAGTTGGACAACTCAGATGATCAGTTGTCCACATTTATTCTTTTTCATAGGACAACTGTGAGATATTTTTTTGAAAAATAAAAGCTGTGTAATATTTTGGTATGTTCTAAAGTATATATTTCATTAAAACTAGTTAACCTACATCCTATAATAGTATTCTGCGTGGCCATCTTGTGTGGCAGTTTTTACACTCACTCATAAGGCTTTCTCATTTTTCGACTTAGAGTTATGAAATTTGGTACAGGTATGGGACTATGGGTATAATTTTGCAAGTTGTCGAGAAATCCAAGATGGCGGCCGTTTTGTGGCGGCCATTTTGGCAGCCATCTTTCTTCATTCTTGATCTGCCCATTGTGACCTTAATATTTCACTTACAGTTAAAAAATTTCGTACAGGCATTGGCCTGTGGGTATCGATCAGGAACATGTTGAGAAATCCAAGATGGCGGCCATTTTGGAAATCAAAGATGGTGTCCATTTTGGTAGCCATCTTTCTTCATTGTTCAACTGCCCATTGTGACCTTAATATTTCACTTACACTTATGACATTTGGCACAGGTATTGGCCTGTGGGTATGGATCAGCAACATGTTGAGAAATCCAAGATGGCAGCCATTTCGGCAGCCATCTTTCTTCATTTTTTTAACTGCCCATTGTGACCTTAATATTTTGCATAGAGTTATAAAATTTGGTACAGGTATTGGCCTGTGGGTATTGATCTGGAACATGTTGAGAAATCCAAGATGGCGGCCATTTTGTGGTGGCCATTTTGGCCGCCATCTTTCTTCATTTCTTGAACTGCCCATTGTTACCTTAATATTTCACTTACACTCATGACATTTGGCACAGGTGCCTTTGCCTGTGGGTATGGATCAGGAACATGTTGAGAAATCCAAGATGACAGCCATTTTGGCAGCCATTTTTCTTCCTTTTTTTAACTGCCCATTGTCACCTTAATATTTCGCTTACAGTTATAAAATTTGGTGCAGGTATTGGCCTGTGGGTATTGATCTGGAATATATTGAGAAATGCTAGATGGCGGCCATTCTGTGGCGGCCCTTTTGGCAGCCATCTTTCTTCATTCTTGAACTGCCCATTGTGATCTCAATATTTCACTTACAGTTATGAAATTTGGTACAGGTATTGGCCTGTGGGTATCGATCAGGAACATGTTGAGAAATCCAAGCTGGTGGCCATTACGTGGTGGCCATTTTGGCAGCAATCTCTCCTCATTTCTTGAACTGCCCATTGTGACCTTAATATTTCACTTATGGTTTTGACATTTGCCATTGGTCTTTTTGCCTGTGGGTATGGACCAGGAACATGTTGAGAAATCCAAGATGGCGGCCATTTTGGAAGCTATCTTTCTTCATTTCTTGAACTGCCCAATGTGACCTTAATAGTTCACTTAAGAGTTATAAAATTTGGTACAGGTATTGACCTGTGGGTATCGATCAAGAAAATGTTGAGAAATCCAAGATGGCGGCCATTTTGCCAGCCATCTTTCTTCATTTCTTGAACTGCCCATTGTGATCTCAATATTTCGCTTAGAGTTATGAAATTTGGTAAAGATATTGGCCTGTGGGTATGAATCGGGAACGCATTGAGGCATCCAAGCTGGCCACAAATGCCCACTTCAGAATGGCTGACATCCTTGAACTGCCCATTGTGCCCTTGCTATTTCACTGTCAGTTATGAAATTAGGTAAAGTTATTGGCCTGTGGGCATGGATCAGGAAAATGTCGATAAATTCACATACATTGATAGATTGATAGATAGATATATACATAGATACATAGATCTATACCCACATTGCTTCATTCATTCACTCATTCTCCACACTGCCAAAGTATATCCTTTATCACGGGTGAATGCTAGTATGACAATATTGCAGTAATGAACTCTCATTTGGACACCACTGTTTTTTGGGCATAATATTATGGCCTGTACGAATTGTCCTGCTGGCTTGTCGTTGAGGCAAAAAAGTGAAAATTGGACTCAGTTCAAGAGAAGTTGCTGCAAGATGATAGTTTGGAGGAGGGGGCTATGGATTTTACCTTCGGGAACAACTTTTCGACAGGAGAAGCAACGCTAACTATTTTTCACATGTAAAGGAGCGACAAACCTTTTTATTGCAATTTTGACATTAAACCTAATGGTATGATAGATGAACACCCTAAATGTGGAAACAAAGGTTTTTCTCCTCTGCTGATCAAGCTACTTTTGGTGTCATACATATATATCGAACAATTTTTCTTTTAATCCGCTGTCCCCATCCAAGGATCATCTGGTCAGCCCACAATCGCACAACTATGGATATATTATGATCATAAAGAATTTCAAATGCTTGGCACCATCATTATAATTAACATTTGATAGATTCTAATGTAACCCTCAGCAAAACTACCTTGAAATGCTTGAAGTATTATTGGTACAACTCTTACAACACATGGTCCATAGTATAGGCCTACAGTTGTTGGCATGTCTGCCCTGTTTGGTTAGGCATTCAAACCCTGCTCCGGCCATGTCCAGAGATTATTACCAGGGGGCGGGGATTCAGAAAATTCTGGTGGGGGGTCTATTGGGTTATTGCGTTTCGGAACTCATAGCCGAACATAATGTGACGCCGTGCCGATATAATTGGCATGTAAAAATATCATAAATTTCATCTGGTGCACCCCCCCATCCCCCCCCAATACGTCCATCCCTGGTTGTTACCAAAATGGAGATTGAGGAGAAGGAAGCTGATCAATGTCATAGGCCCATATATTTTAGCAAGTATATACATCTGTCGTCATCATCTGGTATTTTTAATGGAAACGTGTAGTTGCTAAATGGTTAATTGTTCCACTGAAGAAATAGCTGAAAATGTATCTACATTCCAGTATCAGTGGTCGAAACAGGCCATGTCATTTGGGGGTGTCTCTCAGTTGCAAGGCCAGAAGAATAGAAGCCCTTGAGACGGAGGGCCGTCAGTGGGCCACCAGAAGCCAAATAGCTTTTCTTGATGCTCTAAAAATTAGTTTTAAAGGCATGTTTCATTTCAGAAAATTAGTTTTATAACCCTATTGCTGGTGAATATAAATCACAAGAAGTTGTTGTAAGCTGATAAGGCATTACTGGGGCTTCATGCTTATTCCTCGGAACAGATTCAGTATTTGGGGGGGTTTTTTGAGGACCCCCTCTTGGTTCCAGTGTTGGAGTCCTCGAGTATTAAATATTTTTAATTTTCCTTCACTTATTGAGGTACCTTGACATTGAACATTGTTTCATGTAAATTTCAGCCATAATGATGCAGGTTTAACATTTTTGTTTACATTTAACATGTTTAATGCAAGACACCTTATCCTTAACTTTACACACCAGAGTGTTTGACATATGTAACTCGACAAAACGAAATGGGACAACATTTTTGACAGAATCTCCTAACATGCATCCATGCCTCAAAAATATTCAGAATATCTTTGATATAACACAAATATGCTACTGCCTAATAGATGGGAACAGAGAAGCTCAGAGTATGTCTATCTAGAAAGTGTAAGGAAACAGACAAGCAATTCAGTATTTAGAAAAAACGATGCCATTTGTTGTTCCATTCAAGCCGAGAAGAAATAAATTAATTCCCAGCGAGACGATTTACATGCCCTGTCCTTTAAAAATGCAATGATTGCCCCCCTTATTGTCTTCAGGTCAGTGTTTTTACTTGAGTGATTGAGTGAATCTTTAATTGCAATGTTATAGCCTTATTGTAAGTGATATGTCGATAATATATCAAGCTAAAATAGTTTGGCAGTCAACCAGTCGGTCTCGGTCTCGATAGCTGATGCCTCGGTCTCGGAGGGTCAATGCCTCGGTCTCACTCTCAAGATGCTCATGCCTCGGTCTCGGATGTCCTGGCCTCGACTACAACACTGCTTGGTTCTTTTGAAAAATGTATTTTAAGGGGTCCTATGAGCATTTGGGGGGGTCAAACCCCCTTGACCCCCCCTTATTTCGAACACTGGTAGAGCTCGGAACCGCCGACATTTTGCACCGCCGCAAGCTGATTTTGCTCTCAGCTGCAGTGAGCTGAAGTTGGTCAGTCTAGCAGCAGACCTTGCTTCAAGTCAGCCGAGATGAAAAGCTAGCTTGAAGCCAATTAAAGCCCTTAGCTCTATGGCAATTGAGGTTTAATTTACAGGAGAATCAAAGGACATTCGTAATTGCAATTAAGGAAGATGAGAAGTTCCCTGCTTTTACTTCTCATAATGGCAATTAGAGTTGGCAATCTCATTGCAATTCACAACTTTGACTTCCAGAAGAGTGAAAAGGCCATTACTTAGAAGTTTGATGCATGGGGTCATCCTAAGTTTGAGAATACAAGCCTGTTCATTGGCTAAATTTCATATAATATAACCATTATGCAAATAAATTGACCAAACCCAAATATTTAGCACAGTATTATTTAATTTGAATAATTCATTAGATAATTTTTTTTATATTGAGTCCTGCACATGAATTGGAATTGATAGTATAATTTCAGCCGGCCTACAATACTGTTTAACAAATGTCCATTGGGTTGTCTACATTGTCCTCTAAATAGTCTGCATCGTTCCCCAAATTGTCCACATTGTCCTCTAAATTGTCCGCATTGTCCTCTAAATTGTCCGCATTGTCCCCTAAATTGTCCGCATTGTCCTCTAAATTGTCCGCATTGTCCTCGAAATTTTTCGCATTGTCCTCTAGCTGTCCGCATTGTCCCTTGAGTTGTCCCCACATGTTATAGCTTATTGTAAGTGATATGTCGATAATATATCAAGCTAAAATAGTTTGGCAGTCAACCATAATTTATGTTCAGCCGGCCTCGGTCTCGGTCTCGATAGCTGATGCCTCGGTCTCGGTCTCGGAGGGTCAATGCCTCAGTCTCGCTCTCAGATGCTCATGCCTCGGTCTCGGTCTCGGATGTCCTGGCCTCGACTCCAACACTGCTTGATTCTTTTGAAAAATGTATTTGAAGGGTCCCATGAGCATTGGGGGCCAATGGAGGGGGGTCAAAACCCCTTTGACCCCCCTTATTTTGAACACTGGGGAGTATCTATGTTTCCCGACTCGAACCCCCCTGCTGCCTACACTGCCCTACAGGCTACGGTGCCATGGGTAGCCACACCATGCAATATGGATGGTACTAGATCTCAATAATTAGAATCTAATAAATATAATGAAAATGATTACTGATCAGCCTTGGTTTTTGTTCAAAGAGATAGCTCAGATTAGGCTGTCAGCCTACCCCTTGAAATATCTGTTAAATTTTCTGCAATGTCCATTGAGTTATCTACATTGTCCTCTAAATAGTCTGCATCGTCCCCTAAATTGTCCGCATTGTCCTCTAAATTGTTCGCCTTGTCCTCTAAATTGTCCGCATTGTCCTCGAAATTTTTCGCATTGTCCTCTAGTTGTCCGCATTGTCCCTTGAGTTGTCCTCACAGTCCTCATGTAACATTTTGCGGACAACTGTGTGGACAACTAAAATCTCCATGTATCCTGATAGATAAAAAAAAAGGTCATGGAAGCTATGTAATGCTTCAGAAAATTGCCTCCCATTGTGGAAAAATGTATAAAACCATCGGTTTGGTGCTGGCATAACTCGGACCCCAACTAAAGCTGGTTGAACAGCCAAAATTGTCCGGTAACACCCTGTTATATCGACGAACCGTAAAAAATTATCCACTGATGCATTGTGGGTAATATTTTTTCCAGGTCACTAAGCTGTGGATACTCTTCATGCAAAAAAAAAATTGTGCTGCTGGTTGCCATAGTTTTCCAGATACAGGCGGTCAAACGGTGAAAGTGGACAACTCTGTTACGCTTTTTTGAACACTTAAAATTAGGAAAAATAAAGTCACAGATTAAGTTTTTGAGACCCATATTTTGGGAAATATAAGGCAAAAATGGGATGTATGAAATGGCATTAACTTAAAATATGTCAGCTGAAGTCGAAATTTATATGTCCATGGTAGCAGTTTCAAATTCTTAGCCATATATAAATGCGCAATACTACGACATACACTTAAGAAATGTATGATGATACAAGTGCTGGTATCACAAGATAACGCTTCATAAGTACTTGATAAGGAATACTCTTTACACAAACAAGACAATGCCTGTCCATTCTAAGTACTGTACCTCAAGATAGTCAAGAGCAATACCTCAGAAATAAGGATCTCCTTAATAAATGGAATTTAAATAAAAAAATATTACAAGTTGTTCAATTGGCAATACAGATTATCTTCACAGAAACAATATAACCAAAGAACTGATATCTGTTGACATTGACCCACTGAAATTCCTTACCATATATGGGAAACGAAAATTAAATTCTTTTCCAAATATGGGCAATAAGAGGAGATGTACAGTGTACAGACACAACCAAAACATTTCAGCAGTTTTAGAGCAACCTTGTTCAGTTCACTGGAGGAGATCTTTAGATAGATTGACAGATAAATAGATAGAGAAAGATAGATAAATAGATAGATTTTTATAGTTGGTCAATAGCTAGATAACTTCAGTATGGGCTATCTCAGTTCATGATCTGCACGGTTTTCTCACTAAACTGACCAAAGTCACTTGAAAACTGCTGTATTGAATTTGAAATGAAACTGAATGGATGGATGGATGATTGATGCTTTACTTCCTGTGTTTGTGCACATGGTAGGCTAATTAGGACAGGCGGAGGACAAAGCAAAGAGGCGAAGGATGATTGGAAATTGAAACGAAATGAAACTGAAACCTACCCAAGGAATACATGCCGTTCCACCTGTGGGCGATCACAAATGACAGAACGGTTGCTAAGACAACACCCCCAATTTGCAGGAACGGTCCAAAGACCTGCAATAAAACAAGATCACAAGTTGTTCAATTGTTCTTTGTCATTACCACACATCAAAGTATAATAATTCGACATTTTTGAAATACTTTCAGACACACAATATGACACTAAAAAAATTATTCAGGATCAAACTTGACAACAGCTTGGCATATTAGTCCATTTTTAAGTTTTCTGATAGGCTATTTTCAGGTTTTATCAACTTTATCTATGTCCACTTCTGACAATTTTGTAAATTAAGATACATGTTTGTACCCAATGTCCATAAATTCACCTTATATTACATCATATTTCATTGTACCTTTTCCTATTAGCGGCATAAATCATGCCTTCGGGAAAAGTTCTCAACTCAATAAACTAAAAAGAACCTCAATACACTGTATCATGTTTCATAATAGAGCTAATTTGCAATGTCCACTCTTTTATTCTATTAATTTTAGTTGACATTTGTAGGTCCTAAATCAGATTCATGTTTGACATAATAAATCATATTCATAACATTGACCAATGACCATTTTGACCCATCTATCTAATATGCCAATTCCGTGACTTTGATAAAGAACGTTATTAATCCATGAATATAGAAAGTACTAGAAACTTAGCACTTCAAGTCTTGAACATGTTGAAGTCAGCGTAAAAAACTCATAATCGATAATGCAATAAGTAACACATGCTTTATATTATCAATCATAAGGCCAAAAGTTTATCACATTTTAACTTTGTGCTACAATGCTACATGCAGCATCTGTCTTGAACATGTTGAAGAGTCATTGACCTTGTTGTTCTACTGTGTTATTGACCTGTGGCCTTGGAAATGGAATGTCACAGATTGGCAATACAATAAGGTGGAATTTGAACTTGAACATGTTTCACCATTCCGAAACAAAGGGAATGTACAAAGGGAATGTACAAAGTCAACATTCGAGAACTTTTTTCATTGGCACCAGAATTGACACATGTTACAGAAATCAGATGTTTAATATTGAGCAGTCATGGAGGTTCATCGCTTTTTGATAAAAGAGCTAGAATGAAATCAATGAATAGACTTTATGTCCTGTATATACACACTTGGTAGGCGTACGAAGACATGGATGGATCATTGGGGCTTTACGTCCTGCATTTACGCACTTGGTAGGCTAATGAAGACAGGAGGACGACACGACAATGAGGTGAAGGATGATTGAAACAGTTGTCCAACATAGGTCAAAGTTATCCGGCAAAAGCTGGATTTAAACCCGAGTTATGCGACTCAGCCTACCAACTGAGCTACCCATTCCATTTGTGATACAGCATTATGCCAAGTTTGGAAGTGATTGTAGCAGCAGTTATTTTTGAATAGCCTTTCAAATATGATTTTGAGCACTGCAAAAGTCAGGGTTGGGCCATGACACTTTTGAGGGTCATGGGAGGGTGGCGACAGTGCTAGTTCGGATGAACTTTGATAACTCTTCTACTATTATTTCGCTGTGAGTAAACGTTTCAAAATCTTTAAGACAGTGACAGAGTGTTTGTCATGTTGGGCTGAGGACATTGCTCATCTTGACCAGATGGTAATTTCCTTGACTGTTCACAGAAATCAGATGCTATTTAGCTGTCTGGGAGTCTCAAGCTTGACGTCTATACTCTCATTTCAAGGAGACTTTTAATTGTAGAAGGCTCACAATTTTGATTTTCATTTTTGGTTCTTCTGTACTTAGTAGATTTTGTTAGATCAATAGTTTATCACAGTGGAAGTACAAGTGAAAGAGTCAGAAAAAAAGGAAGCTCAGTCGTATTATCGAGTAGTCAGGATATCAGAAATCAATACTGTTCTTTGTGTCATTGTCAAGTGCTTGGGCCTTGTGCCAACCTTCCGGAATGTACTAAATTATCACTTTAACTCTAGAGTACTATGGTCGGAATAGTTATGGTGTTGCTCAGTGAAAGAGAGACAAGCTTCCAAATGCCAGAACAGATTCAGTATCCATAAATTTGATTCCATACATGGCCAATTGTGCAGCGTACGTAAAACGTACGTTGCTCTTTCTTGCGTATTTCGTACGTAAATTCAGTTGTTTTCACATATGAATTACGTACGAAAATTTACGTACATAAAACATACGTAAATTTTCGTATGGATTTCATACGTATAAAGTTGGTTTTTGGGGCATTAACTTGATTTTTTTTCAGATTATATTTCACAAACGCCAATACAAGGTCTAATCTTAAGGGCACATGCTGGTCGAAAAATGTGTGTATGCTGTCCAGAAGAAACTGTTGCAGCTAGAGCTATGAAATTTTACACAGGTCTTCAGGGCACCAAATTATGACCCTCTGTGAAATTTTACGTTGCCATGGTTACGGTTGCCATGGCAACGAAGAATTTTACATATTTTTAAGTATTCTGCCTTACAAAAAATTCATCTCAAGACTGAGCTATCAGAATAATCAGAACTCATTAATTTTCATAATTTGAGGTATTCGGATCCGCAATAAGACTATTTTCAGACTAAAAATATGTTTTTATAGGGTTTTTCTGGGTTCGCGAACATGGGACTACGGAGCTAATTCACAATATTTCAGGTTTGAATCGCTGTCCCTCGGCCTTTAATCCAAATACAGTTCTGAAAATAGCCTTATTGCGGAAGCGAACTTGTCAGTAAGCAGTATGCCAAAATTCATCATGATGCCTTCAGTGGTTTTTGAGATGAATTTTTTGTAAGCACTCAAAGTCACTAAAATTCGCAGTTTTCGGAAAATGGCAAAAAAAGGTAATAAACTCTTAATAATTTTAACTGTAAAGGTGAGATCGGCAAGGTTATTTACAGGGTTATAATAGGAATTTTTGCGTAATTTTAGTTGCATTTGTTGTCTGGACATCCATATTTATTGAAACTGTCAAAATCAGAATTTCCATTTTCTAAAATATTTTCACCATTTTTCGACCAGCATGTGCCCTTAAACCATTTATGATAACCATACTTCACTAATATGGCCTGAGTAACTGAAAAGTGCCTGTGTGAAATTTTTATGAATTTGTACGAAATTCGTACGAAAACGTACATACGTTCTACGGATCGGCTCTTTTTTGTGAGTTTCGTACGTAGAATTTACGTACGTAATTCGTACGCTGCACAATTGCTAGTGTATACCTCACCAATTTCTGTTCTCTGGGTAATACCACACGAAGGTGAAAAAGTAAAAGTAAAGTAGGTGATATATATTATTCTCTTGGACTATTTTCATGATTTTATTGTGATAATAGGTCAACTCAACATGACCCAACAAAAGGTCACCAGTCAAACATGTAGGTCAAGGTCAGGTTGTGACATACATACATATCCAGAATGAGGGCATTACCAGGTACCACCTTCTATTCTTCTTTTCAGCGAAGACTTACTTCTCAGATATATATCAAAGGTCAAATAACTAATCTAGGTCAAATATCTAGGTCAAAAGGTCAAGCAGGGTTCCTACTCTTATGTCCAGTTCAAATTCAAGGTTTTTTCCAGGTTGTTCAAAGCTGCCAAAACCAATTTTCAAGGTCTAAACCTGCAATTCTTTCAAACTGATTTTGCGCCCCGGACAGTCGTCATAGTCCACAATTTGTTGGACCGTTTCAATTTTGGCAAGAGAACCCCAAATTCCAGACTTTTTCCAGGTTTTTGGTGGAAATATCACATTTTCTAGGTTTTTCCCAACCTTGGTTTTCCAGGTTGAGTGGGAACCCTGGACTCACTGACTCAAGTTGAGGCTAATCCAGATAGAGATATGTATACCAGGCATAAGCCCTCCTCATACCCTTACTTTTAGTGACACTTCCTTCCCAGATATGCAGATATACAAAAACAGGTCAAAGAAAGGTGTAAACATTCAAATAGGTCACAAATTAAAACTAGGTCAAATATCTAGGTCAAGACATGACATACATACCTGGAATGAGAGGTACACCAGGGACCAGCCCTCCTTGTATTCTCCATTGACTACGACTATCTCTCCTATACATATTGCAGTCACGAATGGCACGATGACTTTGTGGACTTTATTGAGGTATAACTCGTGGTTTTGGTAAATGTGTACAATGGCTAAAAGCTGAAATAGACAAACAAGAAATAGAAATACATGATTAGTTATTGAGGAAGAGATATACATTGCAGAAAAATTGTCTGAAATTTATCATGAAATTCAGAAAATCAAATTTGTGGCTTTCAATTAAAAAAAACATCAATTAAGAACAAATTATACATGTTAAACCAGGCAGTATTTAAATCACTTTAAATCACCAGGAAGTATTTAAATTACCTTATCAATATTCAATTGAGCAACTTGACTGATTTTAGTTCATATACCATACCATACCAAGTGCGATAAACACAAAATTGCATAATCAACTTCAGAATTTACAGTGTTTTTAAAAATGACAATGACTTTGAACACGGTGCAGCAGTTTTATTAGAGTTTAACTGTCAGCAATTGAAGGAATTTCCTTGCCATTTATTTATTTTAAAGTTTTGTTTATTGTTTCTGATTGAGAGATTTCACTGTCCCCTTTCAAGAGAATCTTCTTACTTCAGCCCAATAAACTTTTAAACCTAAAAATTCTACAAGAACTCTTTATCTTCACTAGAGCTCCAATGACATTAGATAAACCCCTATCTATTATTCAACAAATAGACATATATAACCTCTCTGAGCCCGATCGATACAAATGCACATACATAACCGTGAAACGTCAATAGATGTGTTACATAAATGCTGAAAACATATATCAGCTGATATTATGTTTTGCTGAAGTACAAAGATGTATGCCTATGCACAAAATTATACATAAATGTCTATCAAATTTATGTATGATGGATGGATGGATGATTGGGGCTTTACGTCCTGTATTTTTGCACTTGGTAGGTTAATTAGGACAGGAGGAGGGCACGGCAATGAGGCGAATAATGATTGAAACCTATCAAATTCATGTAGTGTCTCATAAATCCATGAAACTAGAATAGAGGTGGATGATTGGGCTTTACATCCTTTATTTATGCACTAGAAGCTAGAAGAGGCTCAACCAGACAGCCTGGGACCGCAATAATGAAAAAGTGCATTCTTCACATGACAATTAATTTCATACAAAATTTTAAATTCTTGCATTTTGATACTTTGAAACAACTATATGTCATCTTTAAATTTATTGCCTATGGAATCATGAGAGAGAGAGGGAAAATAAGTTTTATCTATGCACAAAATTTGATAAAAATAATGCACAAAATTTGATAAAAATAACCAGGATAAAACAATATATCCATGGGATCCGTTTTCATGATAAGAAATACTAATTTAGGCAGGATTAATTGGTAATGCAGTCTCCGAACAAACTATTATATGTAGGCCTTCATTTCCTTTCTTGGTAGTCGGTACTATAGCATTTATAGATGTTGAATTATGAGTGGATGCGATATCAGATAGGCCTTCTCATCCTGTTTTGATGCCATTTGACAAGAAATTTGTGTTGTTTTTTTCCTTATTTTTACACCTAAATGAACACCACATCGCATGATCCACAGCATAGTTGGACCACAAAATATCAGATGCACTGAGCACGCAGGGGATGCCAACCGCAAATAAAAAGGAAAATATAAACATGATAAAAGGGATGAATAAAAAAGACAGAAAAGAAAAAGAAATCGATTACAGTTCTGAAAAAAATAAAAGTAGAAATCTAGAACTTTAAAGAGATACTTGGCAAGAAGCTGAACACTGAACGATTAATGTGAGACGTACTGACAAAATTTTAAAAAAAATTATTTTTATTTCTAAAAGAGCACAAAGAAGTTATCTTTTTATATCGCCTTTGTCAATAGTTATTGACACCTATCTGTATCAATATCGACACTGGTTTCGACTTTTTCTGCTAGATTTTTGTTTGACAAAGGTTTTCTGCTTGTTTGGCATCTAATGTACCTTGTAGCATTTGTAGTCTACAGTATATTATCATACATTAATTTAGTATCTATTAAAGTTTGTATTTTACCCAACATTTAATACTGTCTACCAGAAATATCAATTTAACTCAGTACAAGCCTGACACTGACTGATTTCAAAAACTTTTATTAAATAACCAGACAAGTGCTTCACTATCAGTCCATCAAATTTGACATTTCATGTATTAGCCCATGTATCATGCCATGTATCCTCCCCTGTGGGTTACGTAGCAGATCTGACTCTAATCATAACTGATCAGCTGATATGACATTCAATTCTGTACATTATATCTTTCTTTTTTCCCTGACATCATGTAATGACATTGCATTTAAGGATTCCACGATATATTGACATAATGTTTTTTTTTCCGACATCAGGAAATAACATTTTGTTTCTATATTTTATGACGCAAATTCCATTTCCCCAAGTAGCCTCACATACTTTTCAACTGTGTCATCCTTTTTTCCCGGCTACATTTTTGTGATATCAGTTTGTTACATTTCATGGCATCAAAGTGTTTTTACCTTCAGCGAACGAAGTTCGAAGAAGGTATTGTAATCACTTGGGTAAAAATGTTGTCCGTCCGCCGGGCGGGCGGGCGGGCGGGCGGGGGGCGGATAGATCGTTTCCGGGCCAGCACTCGGCCTCTATTGAGTGTACATGGATAAAATTTGGTACAGATAAAGCCTGTATGGTCTTGTTGTGCCTTTTGTTGGTCTAATTGATAGATATTCAATACCTTTTGAAATAATTGAGAAAATATAAAAATTATTTTTGTTCGTTTCCGGGCCAAATCTCAGTCACTATTGCCTGTGCACTTATGAAATTTGGTACAGATGTGGCCTATATGGTCTAGTTGTGCCTTTTGATGGTCTCATTGATGGATATTTTATACTTTTTGCAAAGATTTGGAATATAGAAATATATGTATTTTTTGGTTCTTTGGGCTGAGACTCGGTCACTATTGCATGCAAATGGATAAGATTTGGTACACACATGGCCCATAAGGTCTTGTTGTGCCCTTTGAAAGGTCTGGTGGAAAATATTAAATGCTATTTGAAACATCTAAAAAAAAGAGAAAAAATAATTTTTTTGTTTCTGGCCCAAGACTTGGGTCACTATTGCATTTACATGGATATAGTTTGGTACACATATGACTTATGTGGTATAGTTGTGCCTTTTCATGGTCTGACTGATTCATATTCTATACTTTTTGTAATATTGAGAAAAAATATTAAAAATACTTATTTTCTTATTGGAGCCAAAACGTGCCCACTATTGCATATACAGCAATGCCATTTCCTACACGTATCACCTATAAAATGTAGCAGTGCTTTTCGACTTGTATTTTTAACACTTTTTGAATGATTGGAAAAACTTTGTACATGCATAAAACCGTACCATAATATAAGTAAATTAGTATAATAAGGCCTTTCCCTGCTTTTACAAACCCTGGCAAGCACACAGGTAGATCGCAGGGCAGCAGGCAAATAACAGATAATAGAACGCCATTACTCGACCACTGTTGCATACCTATAATATACGGAATTTGGTAAACACGCCAATTTTATGATGTAATGTAATCTTCTAAATGTGTTATTCGCTGAAGGTTTGCTGCTGCGCAGCCTATGTTTTTGACATGTTACATCTCTGCTGAGTGTTATCTACTAACTGGTCAGTTTAGTCGTTCTTTACTATTTCATAATCTATGAATCCAAATACGAAAAAATAAAATAATGCTTCTATACGTACCATAAGTAGGGTGCTATATACAAATAGGACTGAGGAGAATCCTATGAACAACTTGTCGAAGCTGTAGAACTGGATTCCAAAGCTGTAGGACATGAAACTGAAAAGTAAAAGAAATTTATTAAATATTTGACAATAATAACTTGCTAAACGTGCTGAATTATTTATTATCAGTCAGGGAAATTACCAGCATATGAGGACAATTGCAATTCCGGTCAAGTCCTGGCCCTGACAGGATGATTGAGTTTGTGGGGTTGATCAGTTGGGTATCAGAAGAAAGTCTGATCTCTATGCAGCCATCCCCATCACACAGCGGCATGTCAGTAGTGGGACTTAATTCTATCCAATTTTGCGAAATACTGAAAAGTCATCAGCAGCTGATGACAATTTCTTAATTTCTCTGGAGCCTTCGGGTTCTTTTCCTCATTATGCAATGGATAGGTCTGCCAAAATGTATAGAGTTAGTTGATACTGTGATACAACTTTATACCAAGTTTGGAAGTGATAGTTGCATTAGTTCTTTTTAAATAGCCTGTCAAAGATGATTTTGAGCACCGCCAAAGTCATGGCTGGGCCATGACACTTTGAGAGGGTCATGGGAGGGTGATGACAGAGCTTGGCTGAGTGTCATGTGGGGCTGAGGACATAGACTGTCATCAGCTGGTGATAATTTCCCTGACTGATTATGAAATATAGAATTGAAAGAAACACATTTCTGAAATTCAAATATCTCCGAGAGTATAAGATTGTCAAAATAATCAGGAGCCCTTTGCCAAAAGTGCTCCAAAAAAAGACAAACCTGCTCACTGATTGATTAATTGCTTGAATGATGAAATAACTGACCGATTGATTGATTGATTGACTGATTGATTGTCTTCATGCTATTGAAAACATTTAGATAAAGTTTAGGCAGCATATCATGCTCATGCACAACCAGCTAAAGTTAACTGTAGGCTGGATGGATGGATGACTAGGGGCTTTATGTCCTGTATTTATGCACTTGGAAGGCTAATTTGGACAGGAGGAGGACACGGCAATGAGGCGAAGGATGATTGAAACAGCCATCCAACACAGGCCCAGGTGACCCGGCAAGAGCTGGATTTGAATCCTGGACCCAGCGATTGGCAGCCCAGCACGCTACCACTAGACCAACCCTCCCCACCTCAGTTAACTGTAGCCAGAAGCAATGATGGGATGTGTTATTGTGTATGAGTTAAGTGTGAGGATGGATGGATGGTGGGGCTTTACGTCCTGTATTTATGCACAACATGGTAAGCTTATTAGGACAGGAAGATGTCACAGACTCACAGCAATGAGAAGGATGATTGATATTGATGTCCATCCGAAGTAAGGTTTTCTACCCACCTCAACATAGGCACTTTAAGACCAAGCAAATTCAACATGTTCAAGCTTACAACAGAATTCAAGGATATTTTGAATGTTGTTCCGCCCTGTCAATTAAAAAGTCTATTAAAACTGCCAGCAGAAAAAGGGGCACATAACTACACTTAAAATTGCTTAACAAAACATTTTTCTGAAACGACTTGCACTCATACAATGTGACATACTGAGTGTATACACAGTGCACATTGGTGCAGAACAGTTCAATAAGTACCAAACTCCTTGTATATGTTAGGTTACATTGGTACAAATTTCTGTTGTACATGCTGTACCTACATAACTCCATATAAATTTACAGAAATTCTAATGTTAATTTGGCAAAACATGACCAAGACCAGTGTAAATATGCTTTATTACAACATTTGTGTTTAGTTAATTGAAATTTCGTTCAACTACATGATGTTGAAAATTTGATATACATGTAATAAATTTACACTTATCAAAATTATGCATTTACATTAAATTTTGCATATCAAAATATGAGGTCAAATATTTCAATGTTTAGTTTGTCAACATCATATTTAAAGCTGAGACCAGTATAATCATTGATAATTCCATTGTGCTATATATTCAAAATTTCAAAGGTCCTGTAGATGTAAATATGACATAGCATTGATGATATGAGTATCATCAATCTCAATTTGAGAGTTATGACCTTTGATGGCTATAATGACTCTCTGATATCGCAATATTACATGTGTATGTTGAAATGTTGAGTAAACAAGTAACATTATTCAATGAATTCATATCAACAACATCTACAACTTTTGTGTAATCAAATTTGTTTATCTCGCAATATAATTAATTGTTTATCATGTTTAAAGTGTTGAAGCTCTAACTTCTATGTTATCATGGATGATTGGGGCTTTATGCACTGTATTTATACACTTTGCTTATCAGGACAGGAGAAGGACACAGCAATGAGACAAAAGGTGATTGAAACTGCTGTCCAATATAGGTACAGGTGACCCAGCCAAAGTTGAATTATTACCAACTGAGCTAAACGTGCTAAATGTCCTCCTCTCTGAATAAGGAGCACTGTCATCAAGCATCTAACTTAATCAATTTGTATTCAAATAGATATATATGCATAGGCCTACGGACACCAGTCTCGTGCTACATTACGTCATATATAAATATATATTTATGTCATAGTATTGTCACAAGACTGGTTTCCGTGTATACTGTATAGGCCTACCGGGTAATACACTATAAAAAGAGTGATTTAAAGCTTCAATAAAACACTCAAGTCTTCACAGTTTACAGCCATGTTTACGGTGTTATTTACTTGGGTATTAGTCACAGAAGCTGTCAAACCCATCAAAATAAACACTCGATGTAAAACAAAACATCAAGAGTATATATGACGGCAATAAATAAGGAAATAAAAATTAGCAGGAAAATAAACTCATGATTTTAAATTGATAGAGATTACTTATTCTGAAAAACACTTAAAATGGAGCCCAACCCGGAACGGTAAAATCAGCAGCCGATAGTCCCTATAAACTTGTTATTTTACTGTTATCACACAAATATATACGGCACATATACCTACTGACACTGCCAGTCAGAGTCAAATTCAAAATAGGCCTACAACATTATTTTGCATGGTCGTCTCTGAATTGAATAGTAGTATTTCTTGTATTATCATTCATGAATTAAAAATTGCAACAATTTTAAAGGGAATCAGGAAAAAGGACGGGCATGGGAACCAAACCCTCAACCAAATAACATGAATAACATAGAAGCACCGTTGCATCACAATAAAAACATTGCAGCATCCAATATTCATGTTAAAAGTAGCAAACATTGAAAGCTGAAAATTAGCTTCACACATATATATTGACACATATTGCAATATTGAGGGGATAAATATATGAATACCAGTTGTTTAAAAAATCTTGACCAATTTCCAATGTTGGACAAAATTAAATTGTGCTTTTCCCGCTGCGATACAACATAATGACCATGCACCAAATGAATCAAGTTAATTAATCAATATAACGAAATGTTCCAAATGCAATTTATATAACATCCATTTATTAACAAGCTCTGCTGAAGCCAAAATACATGTATTTTACTTTACCTATCTAACCTGAGAAACTTGGAGCTGTTACCAAACACATACACAATATCCAAGTTAGTCACTGAATTTAACATTTCAAGAATCACTAAAGTTTAATTTAACACACAACATCAAATGACAACATTACTTCATAAATATCCAATCATCACAATTAAAAATATTTTGTATAAAAAAATCATCGAAAAAAGGACTTACTAATTCATGTTATCGAAGTCATTGCTGGCACAGACCAACCAGAAATAGAACCAGAACATGGAGAATGCCCATGTTAGGGATAATAATAGGAAGTAGAATGTGTCCAGCTGAAAAAAGAGAAGACCATACAATTAAATTAAATTTAGAAGAAAGAGGCTGGTTGAAGCTTTACCTCCTCTATTTATGCACTTCAATTGAATTCAGAATCAAGGAATTACTATTAGCCAAAAATTTTACAGGTCAGAAAATTTCAAACAAGTTGAAAAATTGTTATTTTTATATCAGAATGTTAGAACCTTGAAATTATGAGCCAGCTATATTTGAGTTGCCGAGCGTCAAGGCTGTTAATCAATTTAACATGTTTAAGTTATCAAACAATCAATTTCTGATTTCCATCGCAAAGATTGATTACTTGATTTTACTTCAGATATTTATGTCAAAAACGCAGGACTAAAAATAAAGGAGAGTCATAATAATTAATAACTTCACAAACAAACTCCCAGACTTTTGGAAGTAGTCTTGTTGACTTTAATACACAAATCATCAAGTCATCAATAAAAATATAATAAACTAGACATCAATATTACTGGTGAACCAGTAATGAGCATTCACCAATTCGCATAATTTACTTGACTATCAAATTGACACTCTTCACATTGACATTCATATTGACTTAATTTTGACTTAATACTGACTTTCTATATTGACTTGAAATTTACTTCATATTGACATTTCTATTGACATTCATACTGACATCCATATTGACATTCATGTTGACGTTCATATTGGCATTCACATTGGCATTCGTATTAACTAAAAATCGCATTCATATTGACATCCAGATTGTTGGTTGTATTGACATTCATATTAAAATACATATTGACATTCATACTGACATTTATATTAACACTGATATTGACACTGATATTGACACTGATTATGACACTGACCTTCATTTTGACATTCAATTTGATGTTGACATTCAAGTTGACTTCATATTTACATTCATATTGACTTCACATTGTCTTCACATTAACATTCATATTGATATTCATATTGACTTCAAATTGACTTGATTCATTCTTTAATTTACTCTACTTTGCACTTTACTCATTTCTTCACTTTTCCTCTCTTTGACTTGTGATGACCTTGACATGTGATGAACTTATTCACAAGGTCAAATATTTTTTAGATCTCTCAAGTTACTCTTTATTGGAAATGTTAGACTAACAATTGAACAACCATGCTTGAAAAATGACAAAAACGGCATGAAAATGTACCTATCCATTCACTTTAATTGACCTTGACCTTGATGTCAAGGTCATGGATGTTGAAGGAAAATATTTGTCTATCATAGGACTATATATGTGCCAAGTTTCATTGAGTTGTCTTCATTCAAAGCAAAGTTAAAAAATATTTTCACTTTTGGGCAGAATATTCTAATTTTTAAAATCAAATATCTCAGTTACCACTTACAGGATCTCAACTATCTTCCTTTCCACACTGGATATTTCTATAGAGCACCTTATCCTAGAATTTTACGAAATTCCTGCTGACGGTTTCTCCAGAACCGTGCGCAAAAGGGTTTTCATTAAAAGGGGTCACAGTAATTACCCCTTTTTAAAAATAGAAAATTTTATGACTGATCTGGATCAAGTGACTGACTAGTAACTTACCAGTGAAGATCTGGTGTTTGTATCTTTATTAGTTCAGGAGATAGACCTCCACAAATGGCCACTTTGAGGTGACCTGTGACCTTGAAAAATAGGTCAAGGTCAAAAATATTTTGCAAAATTTATTTTCTCATCCAGGACTACCTATCTACTTAATTTCAGCTTGAAATTCAGAAAAAAAGGGAAGAAAAATAATATGACCAAAATCAAGACCATTCACCATAGTGATGGTGAATGCTAATTATATTGAATTCTTGCCTGCAGACTCCTATTAAGATCAATTTTGGAACATTCGACCCCTAAACAATGCCAAAATGCACGACAAACATTTCAAATTAATCAAAAGTTCAACACACTCACCATTCTGGTTGGTTCCTGTGACTGCTGGTACCGCTGCCACCGACATCCGTAAATGCCAGTGACAAACGTTTTGCAGTAATGCCGATCATAGTGCTGTAGCCTTGTGTGGGACAATGCGGCCATAATTTTAGCTTGGTGAGCCTGCTCGGTATAATTCAACCCATAATTTGAGAAGACCTGAAAAATATAATTGAACGATAAGCTATAATAGTCCTCTAATTACAATGTAAATATATCATGAGTATCATAATGGAAGAGTGTCGCAAACATTGAACATTTATCATGTCATTTATCATGTTTTTAAGTACGGTAAGTATTAGCCTAAGTAATTTTGTGCCAGCATCTGCATTGAGACGTCAGTTTCATGAATGGATGATTGGGTCTTTAAGTCCTGGATTTAAGCACTTTGTAGGCTTATTGAACTGAGGAAGACTGAGGACACAGCAAGAAGGCGAATGATAATTGAAACCGCAGTCCAACACAAGTCCAGATATGGTGGGGAACCTAGGACCCAGCAATAGAAAGCCCCGAGTCCAGAGAGCTACAGGCTGAGCTTACCTGCCCCCCCTCCCCCCTTCATGAAGAGGTGCGGCCCGTGCGGGTAACTGTACATAGAGAAATTATGGATTTTTAAAAGCTAGATTTGCTTCGTCACATTCATTACAGGAACATTACAGAAAACAATTCTGTTTTGTCACTGTTGTTAGTCATACCAATGATACCATGATTACGGTACAGATTACCTTCCCTTATTTGCATGAAAAATGTTGTTTTTTTGTGCTTGGTCAAATATCATGTAGCATTTGTTTGAGATAAGTATATAAGGAAGGGTTTATATATGGAGTATTGAGTATGTACTATGTAATGTATCTATAGACAGATACATTGACAAACATATCATATTGATGTTACTCTGTCAATAAAACAATACATGATATATCCATAATGTCAGTCCCACTCAACACGACTTTCCAAGCTTGTATGAAACAGAATTTTTCAAGTGATATGCTGAGTTAAGCCAGGATATATTTATACGGCACAGCTGAGGCTGCATTGCTGCTGTGCTGTTAATGACCATGCCACTAAACTGCTAAAAGGGTAGTTCTTTTTGGAGACAACTTCTACTGCACATGCTGCAGCTGATCTGTAAATTTTTTTGGAATTATATAGGGTTTAAATTTGCCAAGATATTTGGGAGTCCGGCAGTCTGTAAACTGAAATATTTTCTTTTTAATTTACATGGAAAATAGTCCTCAGTCAGTCTGAAAATATGCGAGAGCTTGGCGAAACCACAAATTCCCCTGGAATTAGTGTTTCAGGATTAACACGTGTAATGATTGATGTAGTTACAAATTTATTTTCAGTAAGAGAACTAATTGGTTGTTCAAATTTGGCAAGAACATACTGTACATTTACTGAACATAAGCCTCCCAACTGTGCTCAGAAGGTCACACATATTTACTTTCCAGATGAATAAAATAAATTATTCATAAAATTTTCCACAAGTTTGGTCAAACTCAAATATTTATTTGGATCAGTGGATCTTATTGATCATAAACCAATCAAACACATGCAACCTACCCTGTATAAATAAGCTTTAATAGTTAACATATAAATCCATATCCAAACTAGTTGGCACAGCAGTTAAGAGAGCTACACTGACCAGCTGATTGTCTGATGGTCTTGCGTTCAGTTACAAGTTGCACATTTAAAATGATTAAATTATAAATAGCAGCAAGAATCTCAACCCCAGCTCGGTAAGAAGATGATTGGGGCTTTGTGTTCAGTATTTATGCACTTGGTAGGCTTAATATGACAGGAGGACACAGGCATAGGCATACGGCGCGCGCGATTTTTGGGGGGGGCGATGGACATTTGCCGGACTTTCACGATCTAAATTTATAAACATTTCAAATTAAATTGCCTGGAAATCATTAATTTTTAGTAGTTTTTATTTAATCATCTGCCCGAATTTTTTAGCCTTTTTGCCCGAATCTTACTGTTTCCCAAACTTTGGGGGGGGGGGGGGGCGATCGCCCCCCCTGCCCCGCCCCTCCGATACGCCTATGGACACAGGATGAGGAAAAAGACAATTGAAACTGCTGTCCAACATAGGTCCAAGTGACGCACCTAGAGGTTGGAATTAAACCCGGGACCTAGCGATAGCAAGCCCAGCATGTTACCTCAAGCTAACTAGATCATTTAGATCCAATCTAGATAGTCATGAATGAGCCCTTGAGAGTGGCAATCACTGGCATTAGAGGGCTGCACTTACCATCCAATCAACTGTGTGATGAGCAAGTAAAAGATCCCCCACATGGGGCAAATGTGCAACATGAAGTAGACTACTCTCTTTCTCTCAGATTCTCTCATCTCATAAATTAACATTTAGGCATGGCAATCAATTGCCAATCACTAGTATTAGAGGGCTGCACTGCCCATACTTACCAACCAAACATATTTACCCAATTAGCTGATTAGAGACCCCTCCCCCTAACAATTTTAAGAAAGGGTTTCCAGTAGGCCTCTATTTGAGGTAGGCCTCTATTCATGGGGGGAGGGGGCTTCTATTTAAGGAGGCCTTTAATTGAGTAAATAAAGTGACTGTTATAATATTAGTACAGTACTGATTCTAGAATGTCACTTTCAGGGTACAAATAATACTGTACAATATGCAGATATGCAAATAGCTTTTAGCTTGGCTGCTCAAATGCCATGGTATTACAGTACACACTGAGTGACTGTCCTCATTCATAAGGCACGACATAACATCATGTCATCAACACGGTGGGAAACCCCTAAGTAACGTTATATAACAGCAACAACAAATCTTTTATGTTGCAGCAAAAAATTCCAAACATGCAACCCAAATGGAAATATATACACGTCTTCTAAAGCCTACCTGTGATGCTAACTGCTCAGCTTTTAACATCAAATTGAAGTCAATTAAGTAAATTAACTCAGTATATTAGTCTACATGCATGTACAATCATGCAATTGTAAATAGTGGCTATAATGTAGTAAAGTTTCACAAAACGGTAATTAAAATGTAGCCAAAACATACCTGGTGGTTTTCATATACAATATTTGAAGTCTATCATTAGCAATTAACATTTTTACTTTTGAATATAACCATTATCAAAATAGCCACATACAAATGGTCAGACATTTTAAATGATTTCAAATTTTCAACCCTACCTTATTAAGTACAGTATCATTTCGTATCAATGTTCATATTCTAGGTAAATAAGTGAAATATCAGCCAAATATTTAGTCCTATATTTCTAAAGATTAAAGAAACTTGAATTTACATATCCTAAGTCAATTAGCTGATTTAGATAACAATCTTCAAAGCAAAATTTTACTCCTAACCCAAGCAACTCTAAACAGCCCTTGTAAACAAATTATATCTCATATATCAGTGTGTATATATATTAAACATGTTAAAGTATGCATACCTCTATTTTTCAGACATAGCCCTGATAGGCCTATTTATAAGTTATATAAGTTAATGCCAAAAAAAGGGACAAAATATTTGAACATGTGAAAGGAACATGTGTGCAGAACCCATAAAGTGTTTACACCAGTGAACATGAATTAAAAGGCAACTTGACCTTCGGTAGTTTCATGGATGGGGTAACATTATGTAATTCACAGGTACAGATGGGCATTTAAGGTTCTTGCAACATTTACAATGCCTTTGGGGTATTCCTTGTATCCTTGTAATTGGGGTAGGTAGGGGAGGGGTAAAAATAAAATGATTATGAACTAGAATCAACAACATTAACGTAAAATATCACCAAACTTAGTCAATATCATGTTAATAGCTATGAAGAATGTAGTCAGCAGAAAAATTGTCCTTACTGCCATAAAAACATTGCGCAATGTTCTTGAACTTAGAAGTACACTTAGTGATAATAGAATACCTTTTGAGGGTTGATTGTCAATATGGAGTTGATTGAATTAGTTTAAGCACTTAAGGCTTTGTCATCTTCTGATCTTATGGGGTCAAGAATACTTTGAACACGATTATAACCTTAGATGAACTGGCATGAACAACAATTTGCAACCAAGCATGACATTTTAACATCTTTAAAAGACTTTTAATTGGGACACTATAATAATTCATTGTTTTAATGTTTTTATGCATGCACATTAACATTGTAAATCGCAATTTAGTACAGAAACATGCCCTGAGGTCACCAAAATATGTTTATGTCAAAAAATGTTTGTTAATCACATGAGGGAGGGATCGAGCCCAAATTCCATTGTAAACTAGTCATTCATTCCCACAAGAATGTCACTGAATTACATAACAAATATCATTCTAAATAAGCAAGAACAAATAGACTAGTAAACAGTCCTACTACAGTATATGCATTTACAGCATACATAGGAGCTTATGACCTGAACACCTGAAAAATCCAATAAATGTGTACCTACATATCTTTGTGGTATGTTCTTGATCCAAGAAATTATTGATTTCTATTTGGGACAATCAACAACACTTGAATTGATCCAATTATTTTTACTGTTTCAGCATTTTTAAGGGGGTTATAAAACCACAGATCCTTGTGGGTGTATAATTAATGAGTTTGTCTATTAAAATTCACAACATTTGGCTCATTTCTTACCTGGCCTGTGTCCTTTTTCCCTGACTTGGGCTCAGTCAGGTGAGGATTGATTTTGTAATGCTTGGGATCCAGTTCTGAGATTTTGTTTCCGGGTCAAAATGTCAAAAGAAAGAAGCACGTGAACCGCCCCCTTGATGGTACACCTTCCTGTGGGTTTTAATGAAGTAATTAGTGTTTGATCACACTGTTTAAACACCCAGATCACCTAAGTATGTCCAATAATGAAGTCAATTGCAACAGACAAGCACAGCAAGTGGTTTCGTGTTTAGATTTCACGCTCGAGTGAATCGCGGACAACCTCCCTGAAGGCAACCCAATCAAAAACGCCGGTAGATGGAGCGCCTATCAGATTTCGTGAAAAACTTGTGTTATCGCTCACAATCAACGAGTTTTTACCCCGCTGGCTATGTAATAGCCTACGGGGTACTGCAGTCCTCAATGCCTCAATGTGCTGGGGATTTCGTCAAGCATAACTCACTTTGTGTTGCTCATATTTCATTCAAATTTTGCCTGTTATCTTATTTTGTCATGCAGATGGGAATGACAAGTCCGTGCGTCCGTACGGACGTACGGACACACGGACGGACACACGGACAGAAGGATGGACGCACGGACGGACGGACGGACACACGGACGTACGGACACATGGACACACGGACGGACACACGGACACACGGACGGACACACGGACACACGGACGGACGTACGGACACACGGACACACGGACAGAAGGGTGGACGCATGGACAGACGGACGTACGGACGGACGGACACACAGACGGACACACACACGGACGGACGGACACACGGACGGACGGACACACGGACAGATGGATGTACGGACACACGTGCGGACACACGGACACACGGACGGACACACGGACGCACGGACGGACACATGGACGGACACATGGACGGACGGACACACGGACGGACGGGCACACGGACGGACGGACACACGGACACATGGATGGACACATGGACGCACGGACGGACGGACACACGGACACATTGACGGACAGATGGATCCGAATGGTCTCAGTGGCTTCACATAGAGCCAGCGGGGTTTACGGGCTTGCACGGTGTTTTTCAAACAAGTAAGATGAATTTTAGCATCTTTTGAGTAAAACGGTACGGTTTAAACGTTGAAAACATTTGCAAGATGTTTTTGTCGATTCAGTCGAAGTTTTAGATGTGTTTTTAATGCTGATTATTTAATTTCAGGCTTGCATTTGACGTTTTCTTGTTATGCGAGTTGAGAAACAACATTGAAAATGCCTGAAAACGACGATTTTATCCTAGAAATTTTGGTAGGCACGACACCCCTGCCAGAATATGAAAAAGACGGTCAATATTACGTGGAGAGCAATTTATCTACCCCATTTTCCTACACTGCTAAGGCTTCTGACACTGTGCAAGGAGAAACTGAAGTTCAGGTACTTTCGGTGGTACTACATGTACTGATTGTAAATTGCAAGTAATCTGACCAGTCAATAAGACAACAACCAAACAGCGGCAGTGAACAATACCTCAACAATTGCACAGCAATCCTGATCAAATCAATAGCGTCCGGTGTCACTGTCACCAGATTCCCAGTCGGCCTATCGCCCAAAAGGCGGAGACGTCCAGATTTTGGGAAGGACGACCAAAATTTCCCGGTATTTAACAATGACAAATTTGGCGCCTTGCATTTGGTGAAGGCTGCCAAAAATCTGACCGAATTTTGGAGCTTACGTCTTGTTGCACCATTTTGAAAACAAGACGCCAGTTTTCTGATAGATCTGAAAGAGAGAAGGTTGGTCTAGTATTAGAATGCTGGACTGCCAATCGCTGGGTCCAGGGTTCAAATTTAGCACTTGCCAGGCCACCTGGGGCCTATGCTTGACGGCTGTTTCATTCATCCTTCGCCTCAATGCCATGTCCTTCCATCCTAATTGGTCAAAGAATGTCATAGACAATGTATGGTAGAATATTACTAGGTTTGAACGCCATATTGGCTCAACTTTGAAAAAATCATTGTTGTTCTTTTTCAGAGCTGGCCTGTCACCCCGTACTCCTTGCGTCTCAGTGCAAAACCCACAACAGACACATACTACTATCGAGTGTGTGTTGATGGTGTCAAAGTCAAAGGATTGAGTCTTGAAGCCGGTCAGAGCAGGTGAACAAACATTAATTAATCCTGAAGTTTTTTGACTTGCGTTTGTGAGCATAATTACGTGGATTGTGTATATTTAACTGATTACCCTTGGTGGAGAATAAGAACATAAACTCAACAACATTAAAAATGCACACATTTTGGAACAGCTTAAAAAGTAACTTGTGATGTAGATATTTCCATAAAACATTACACTAATGTCAGTTGACATGGCTTGTGAGAGTCCAGAAAATTTTATAAAGAAGAATATGAAATGGTTGGGTTAGGCCACTTTTAGTGCAAGATGTCCAAAAACCAAAATCACAACCAATGCAAATTGGTCCAAAATCGATTTCATGTAAAATCTGCCATAGCTTTATATTTGGAGTGCAGAATAATCAAAGTGGTCATTCACACTTTTTGTGGAATTTTGTGCGTTTTTGGTTGATTTTCTGCCAATATGGTTGTTTTTCACATTTGTTTGTCACATCCTTTTCAACACTTTTGCATCATTATCATAGGCAAGTATCCTGTTTTTGAACCGAAATCTTGCTGGACATCTGTTTTGACCTTTTGAGATCAATACTAAAGTGATAACATCTGTACTCAACTGCCCTATCCCTTTTTCAATTTTGCTAATTTCAAATTTGACACAATGTCACAAAAGCATGTCTGGCTCTAAGAGGTATCCTTGGATCCCGTTCAAACGTTCCTAATCTTTAGTTGAGATTAGGGCTCTATATCGTTGCCGACATTCGATACGATACGTATCATCGATACACTTGATCGATACACGATTCGTACCGTCGGTCCGCAAATTCGGGCCCGATCCGCATTTTAGCAATCCGCTTCCCGGAAAAACGATTTTTTGGCCCAGAAAGTTGATCTCGCACTAGAGCGCACGTCAACATGACGAAGTTGGCGAGTTCAGTTCATGATTTTGTGGATATTTTCTGTCAAATCTCGGTAATAAAATGGATTTTGTAGCTTAATATGGCATAATTGAACCGAACCGAAAGTGCTGCTTTGAAAACCGGTACGGGAACCGGCCAGACTGTACCGGTACGCCCGGTATTTATCGAACCGGTGTAGTGCCCTAGTTGAGATGCTAATAAGCAAATTTGCCAAGTTACATAAAGATACAACTTGTACTTCAAAAGCTATGATACTTTAAAAATATGTGCTAATGTTGCTGAGTTTAGATTGTAAAACTATGTAAGCTGAATCCTGTCCTTTGGAGATCCATGTTGGTTAGTTTTCATAAAAATACTGTTTGTGTCACAAAGGTCTGTACACTACAGACAGCTGAGGAAGCCCTTGAGAGAAGGGTGAAAGCTCCTGTTGAGTCAATTGTACAGATCTTTCTTTGTGTTATGAAAACTAACCAATATTAGAAATATAGATTACAAGTGACAATTGCCCAACACTGATAAATTTTTATGTTTAGGCCACTTTAGGGCTACATTGAAAAAATTAGATCGAAAACAGTATTCCATTTACCATGCTCACATCGAAAATATTAGAATCATACATTTATGAAAATACATTTTAGGAAAGATAAAATCATATATCTGGAGTACTGTAAATCATGTAAATCTTATCAAGAGTTCACTATGAAATTTGAAATCGTTTGAATTAAAAATTCATATTCTAACTCGTTATTATTCAAAATTTGTCTCCTCTTTTTATTGCAGAGTAATCGAAGGATTCAAAGACGGTGGATGTCTGCGTGAATTTTTGTTCTCGTTGCCCAGATTTGCATCTGATGAAGTGAGATACTTTATGTTTGTTGATAAATAATCTAGCAATCGCTAATAATTTTAAAAGATTGTCCTCCATAGTATCCATACTCCATTGTCAATACTTGAACAGGGGGGAGGGTTGGTCTAGTGGTAGCATGCTGGGCTGCCAATCGCTGGGTCAGTGGTTCGATTCCAGCTCTTGCCAGATCACCTGTGTTGGACGGCTGTTTCAACCATCCCTGCGCCTCATTACTGTGTCCTCCTAATTGGCCTATCAAGTGCATAAATACAGGACGTAAAGCCTTCAACATCAATCCATACTTCAACAGATGCTGCGTTGTAAAATTGACTGGTGATTTCTTTGTCTTTCTCAGAATGATCGTATCGAGCAGGAGCGAGTTGGCCAGATTGGGGTGATATCAGTCGAATGTTGGAACGCAATCCTGAAAAATTCTCAGTATGGCTTGAGAACAAAGTTGTTGGACTTCCAGCAAGCCAACAAGAAAGACTCCGTTATTGTCACTCAAGGTAAAGTTGTTTTGTTGCCATCTAAAAGTTGTCCAACGTACTATGTCATTCAATATATGTAAGGAGGGGGTATCAACCAGTCATATAAAAAGGTGGTGCAAAAATGGAGTTTAATTTGTAAAAGTGTCAAAAAATGTCAGTAAATTTCTAAAATCTCGGCAAATTTAACTGAGTGATTGCACAACTTCCCTTGAATTATATAAATCATTAATAAATTTCCAAACTGAGCGATTAGCAAAAAATCTTAGCAGGAGGCCATTAGGCCACACATAATTGATCTTTAGCTTCTCGGATCCTCTCGAGGCACTTTTTCTAGGGTCAGACGGTTGGACAATAAAAAATTTTATTATGTCATAACTTTTTTCAATTTTTTTTTTCCATCGGCCGGAAATCTGTTGTGTCGGCGGGTCTGCAAAGCTAGGAATCAATTATGTGTGGCCTTAGGACAATTAATGCACACTTCACAATACTTTTTACAACTGCAAAATCACAGGCTTTGAATCCTCAGATTCTTTTTCAAAGTTTAAAGATTCAAAATTTTCTGTGTTAAAATTATCTAACAAAAATCTGAAGTATTGGAACAATTACAAAATTCTGTTTTTACTGTCAAAATTAGTGTAACAGTTCAATTTTCTTTTTATGCTTTTCAGGACAGCATGTCATGGCAACCTCCAAAGCCGGCAAGGTCCTTGGGTCAAGGTCATTATACAGAAGTGTAGACAGCTGGAAACTGCAGTCCTTGCGGAGTCACGTTCAGGTTCGCTACCACATGGGCCACACTTTGCAAGAAATGGGCTTTACGTTGATTCCCGTGACTTGGTCGAAAGCTCATAAGCGGCGAACCAAATCTAAAGACAGGCAAGATCTTAAAAAACTCAAAAGAAACATGGAGTTGATCGCGGGAACCAGCAAATCACAAACTGATGGAAGTGGTTCATCGTCGGCTAGCGCAAAAGTAAAGTCAGAGATTGATCAGTTATCTGGTTCTTCGGTGGTTGTTGATCTGACGTTAGAATCTGATGATGATAATGATGAAGACAATGATGATGTAAGAGATGATACGAGACAAAAAGGACGAAAAGAAAGAGATTCTCAGGCTGAAAAAGCATCTACGAGTTCGCAAAAAAGTTCAAATCAAAAGGAGTCTTTAGATGATGAAAGAACGTCGTCTCCCGAGATTATGGAAGTAGAAATAAGCGAAGTCCACGAAGACAGTGTCATCGACATTGATCAAGATAATGAAAATGATGATGATGATGTCAGTGATAAAGATGATACAACGAATGTTGAGAATATTAGTGCGGCAAATGTTGATGACGTTGTTGAAAAGGATGATACGGCAAATGTTGATGATGATGTTCGTTCAAATGATGATGTTTGCGAAAAAGATGATGTTGGTGCAAAAGATAGTGTTGATTCAAATGATGATGTGCAAGATAATGATGACAGTGGCAAAAAAGATGATGTTGGTGAAAAAGATGATGTTCAAGAAAACTATGACGCAATTGAAAAAGCAAATTTTATTGCTGCAAACATGGATACTGCGATTATTGGTCCTAGTGATGATACAAATACGACTTCAAACGCAGCTGATGTTGATTCAAGGAAAGTGTCAGACAATGCGGAAACGAATGTGGAAAGTGTGCCGCAGTCAACCAAACCTGTTTGTGAAATTGAGTCAGAAAAAGGCGGAAATCTTTCAAAATCAAAATTGGACGATGTTGAACTCCGATGTCACGGTGATGTTTTGAAAAACACTGACGTTATTGCAGACAGTATGGAAAATGACTCGGATCTCATGAACGAACTTGAAAAGCACACTTCTGATCAACAACCAGGTGGCGATACTGGTAAAGACACAGCGCCCTCTGGCAAAGCGTCTTTTGTGTCTCCGGATGTTTTTGATTCCATCGGTGCCGAAAAAGGAAAATTATCAGATTTGAACACAACTTTTGATTCACAGGAGTCTTTCGTTAGTGTTGATTATGAAAGTGGCAGTATCTTGAACTCGAGTGCCGCATCTATCGAGGGTTTGGATAAAGAAGCTCTCCATCAGGCTATCGACCCAACGGTACAGCCCACTGGGAAAACGAAAGAAGGTAAAACAACGGACAAAATAGACGCTAAAGAATCGGCATTGCCCGAGTCGGCTGATTTGCTAAGCAACTCAGTAATACCCTCGGCATGCTCAGGTTTGGAAAACGTTGTTGAGCCAACCGTACAGCCTACGACCGAAGCTCAATTTAACCTAGTCGAAACGGACAATCAAAATTCAGAGGTTGTAGAAGATGCGCCCATGACAGAACTATCCGCGGCAAACGTAACAACCTGATGATCTCCCTGTGTGAAAAAAACCATCAAACACAACTGATTTTTGTAAGATTTATAAAAAGATACTGGTTTTCTTTTGGAGATATTGATCTGTTGATTCTGTGTTGAATGGTCTCTTTAGTCTTTACTTAAGTCAGTATTTTACGTATCGTATCAATCAGTGTTAGCCCATATCAGGTGAGCCTAGATTAAAAGAATCATTCATACTCCATATTCCAAAAAAAAAAATTATCTTGCGAGTTAAAAAGTTTGAACTCTGATCATTGTTTATTTATTAACTTTTTTAAAAACTAATTTGCATGCTTGTTCAGAACCATCGATTGTCATTATTGACTTCTATGTTATGCAGTTATTTATTTGATTGAGAAAGTGACAATTCACAAAAGATCTTAGATTTGGCAGCGTCTGATTTTGTACACTATTGAGTTATAGTCCATTGACTTGTGTTGTGTTTTTGAACAAAATCAGGTTGTATGTACATATATCGTTCTATGTATATTATTCATAATCCTCAGATTGTATATTATATAGTCTAAGGTAAACTGTAAATAGATATATATTTGTTGCTTAAGCTGTTTTCCAGAACATTTGTTATCATTTTTTCATTCATGATTGTTACTTCTAAAATTTGTTGAAAAGTACAAAAAACATCTAAAAAAATTTTTTATAAAAATTTTGTTATTTGAAAAAAAAAAAATGTTTATCTTAATATTTTGTTCAAACATTTTCAAGCTTAGTTTTGTTACAAACTGTTTGTGTTTGGAAGTCTAGTGAGATATTTTTTATCTCTTAATTTTTGCAATTATGAAAATAATTTATAAAAAGGTCAAAATTGGCTTGAATCAAATTCAATCGACTGACCTTGATTTTTTTCTTCACTAATGACCAGTGCGATGACTCTGGGTCTCTGATTTATAATCTGGGCCTATTTCCAATTTTCCCTGGGTGCTTTAATTTCTATTTATTAATAGTGTTAATTGCTTTTGTGAATTCGCAAAACTGGTGCTTAATTAATTGTGTTTGTACCTGTACAGAAAACTGGACTAAGTGGTATTTAAGCCTGTATTATTTATTCCACAATGGTTAAAATTCATATTTGTATAAATTGCAATTTTTTCATGTGAATCATCCCAATAATAAAAGAAAAATTACTAGACTAAATTGTGGCTTTTGTGATCTGACTGGGCTGAGTAATTAATATGTGGAAAATTAAATAAAACGCTCTGGGTAAGATAGATAGGCTAAATTATGGAGGCCTAATGAGAAACTAGGGGGGGGGGGGGGGGGTCAGGGTTCCTAGTAAGGGGGTTCTTCTCTTTTTCCCCCTAATTTCTGACATTAACACGAGGTGGCGACAGGTGTCAGTTATTTTTTACCATAGGCGGCAGCACTAATCACAAAGGACTGATTTTGTTGAACAAGCAAATGAAGTCACTGCAACAATGCTGCTGAGTTTCATGGTGATTCAAGCGTGTCACAAGTTTAATTGATGCCTAATTGATCCTGTGATGTCACCGAGATGCTCTTAATTGCTAGCAAAAAGGCACTGATTCATCAAAACTTTAGACAACGTGCTTCTGAAACTGTGTCATTGCGTTGCATCCTGGGATTGTTGTGAAATTGGGTCAACATGGTCGTGTTTTGAGTGATGTCAACACAAAAACTGACTTTAATTTGGTGTTTTGGGATGTGTGAGTGACTTTAACACAATTATGGAACGTCGGAAGTGTTGTAAGATATTCGGGGCTTTAATAGCAGTGCTTGTTGCATTTGGATTGTTCTATTTTACCTATCTTTGCCCTGATAATGTGTGTGTTTTGAAACAAAATCTGCATCCCCTGCCTGCTGCAGTTCCATTAAACAGAGATGCTGTGACTTTTAACAAGACTTTTACAACTTCTACTCAAGTTATTCCTGTGACACAAATGCCAATTACAGAAAGGAAGAGTTGGGAGTTCAGCCCTGACTTGTTGAACAGGGATTACCAAGACTTTGATGGTGACGAAGAAGATGTTCTTGTGTTTTTGCACATACAGAAAACAGGGGGTACAGTGTTTGGTAGACACTTGGTGAAAAACATGGTCTTGGAATCCCCCTGTAAATGTAGGCAGGGCAGAAAAAAATGTGACTGTAAAACACAGCACAATAACCATATTTGGCTGTTCAGTCGTTTCTCAACGGGATGGTCGTGTGGATTGCATGCGGATTGGATCGAGTTGAAGACGTGCGTCGACGATATGATGGACAAGAAAGAGGGATTTCAACGAACAAGAAGGTAAGAGTGTGTAGAAGTTACCCGCCTGGATATTTTCTTAATGATATTTGTAACTTATGTGTTTGAAAGAATTAGCCTATTAGGCCCGATACAACTTCAGAAAAAATAATTTTGCGTGAGGTTTTGCGTGAAGTGGAAGGTAAGATTAACTGTTCGTATGTGGATGCTAAATCATGCTATTGGAAGAGGTCCAGCCCGGAATCGAACCTATATCCCAGGCATTGAAGGCTGGCATGCATGTGTCATCGTTTACCATTAGACCAAGGAGTCACTCATTGGTCCGAGGGCCAGCACGTTTGCAGACACCGCTGCGTACATGTTTGAGATAGTGAGAGTCCCCTCATTATGACTTGTTCTGCAAATCTTACAAAAATAAGGAGACTGAAGTATAGTTCCAATGATTCATTCTCTTCTTAATTAAGGTGGCTCGCTACTCATGGCAGAGCAATGGCGACGTCACCATAGCAACAGCAGTATTTTGAGCTCTGTGAGCTGCTTTTTTGGTTTTCTATAATTTCGTATGACGGCCGCTTCGTTTGACATTTGGGCCACTTCTGTTAGGGTTAGAGACTTCTAGTTTGGAGCATCAGATGCGCTATGAAAAGGACTGCAATCTGACAAGGTTTCAATTTTATTCTTGTAACAGAAAATATTTACAAGTGATTTTCAACAAGCAAGTCCAATTTCTCAAAAATGACTTTGGGATATAAATAAATTTTTATCTCAATTTCCATCGCGGTAGGGACACTTCAAAATTGTATAATATTGTTCCTCACTACTTTTGGAAGTAAATGGCAAAGAAATAAGAAATCCTATCTAGCCAATTTTTTTTAGCACCATGGTTTATAAAAAAAGTTAAAATTGTCAAAATCAAAACTCTTGTTCCGAGCCCCTTGGAAAGTCCTTTTAACTAAATATATATCCCTGAAATTATAATCAACAGTTCCATAAAATTGTCTTCTTTAAGTTCATACTTCATTGCATAACATGGGATGCATGACCACTGAATGGCAGGGCAAACTTCACAGTAAAAAAGTAAAGAAAAAAATTGAGTTTTCCAGGATTGCGTGGACTGACTTTCTTGTACATAACCTCAAATATTTTGAAAAAAAGGCTGGTTGCGACCACATTTTTTTACATATCCTTGCTATAAACTATATTTTGGATCATTCTAAACTATTTTCAAGAAATCCTATCTTAGAAAGTTCACGAGTATCGAGCCACCTTAAAGAACTCTTCTTTCTTCCTGAATTTTGCTCGCATTTTCAATGTTAACTTACAAGAGAGATTCTGCTCCTCTCTTGTATTAGTGCTTTAGTCTTGACTCCTTGAGCGTTGAGCTGAGCATCGAGCTTTATATGTAGACTGTTTTCCGTTACTGCTAACCCCCCCTGCCTCCCCCATTTAGCTAATTCGCATGTGTAGTATGAATTTTACCTAAGCGCCCATTATTCGATATAATTGATAGGGATGTACCGATCCGATACTCAGGATCGGTATCGGTGCCGATCCAGCATTAAAACACAGTATCGGATCGGTAGCACTACTCTCCATTTAACCAATGGTATCGGTATCGGAATGGTATCGGAAATCGGTTGTATCGGCAACAAAATACCAGTATTGGTATCGGATCGGAAGTGAAAAAGTGGTATCGGTGCATCCCTAAATTGATTGATTATCATGTTTAACTATTTAACAGTGTCAAATTCAAGTAGGAACCCAGTTCTTTTTTGTGTTTGGAAACACATTGGTGTGACGGTGTCGCCACAGAGTTCCGTTAGAAAAAGGGCCTATAACAGAGTTCCAGTTTCTCCCAAAACATAGCTCCAAAGTCAAAATATATTTTCTGCAAAACAATTTGCATTATTTTCTCAGTGGTATTTTGACAATCTACTCGCATGAGGAATCAAGGATATATACGGTTCATGTACAGTACGATGCTTTTTATGGGCATACTGTATACAATGTAGTATTTTTGTTTGGCCATTCAAACATCTAAAATGCTGATTATTTATTGCTGAGTTGGTGTAAAAAAATATCTGAAGTAAGTAACAGGATATCATTTATCACTATCAGTGGCAGGGAATGTAGTGTATCCTATTTATGCTATTGTGTAAAGATGATTTATTGTTTAATAATATATTGTATGCTGGAGGTTTTCACTGCTGTGTGATGTTGACAAGAAAATGACAGCAGTCCAGAACCTATTGTTATATATATGAGAAAATGTATGTGTTGTTTTGCTGACATGAATTTTTCATGTCAAAGTGACAAGATATTTTTGTGTTGAGTACAAATAGTTCTGTGTACAGTCAATTAGGTATGGCTGAATGCTACCAGTGGACTGAGTACCAGTAAATTATTGAGCCTGATGGGTTTAAGTCTGGTAATGTTGTAGGTGCAGCCCTCAATGGCATTTTTTGATGCTTTCGTTCAGCAGTTTTAAAATTGGTCAGTAACTCAGTGTGCCTCATGGTTGTGACCTCTTGACCATGTCCTAATTAGCCTCCCTCCCGGTCCCGGAGTGCATAAAAACGGGACATAAATCTCCAATCATCCTCCAGACTCTAGAATGCTGGAATGGGATATCACTGTATCCCAGTTGTGCATTGGATTGCCCAAGATGCCCTGATGTTGGGAAAAATAACCCACTTTGGGAAGGACAATCCATTTGGGACAGACACCCATGTTGGCAATATTGACTTACTTTGGGAAGGATGACTCAGTTTCCGAAGGACAACCAAATTTTGGAAGGGCAACCCATTTTAGGAATACTAACCAAATCAGGAATTATATAAGACAACCCACTTGGAAAGGACAATGTTACACTTTTGGAAGGACAGATGACTTTTGTAAGGACATCCCACTTTCTGAAGGACAACCGACTTTAAAATGTCTTTGAGAAGAACTACCATTTCCGGGAGGACAACCACTTTTCTGAACTGAAGGACAGCCACTTTGCAAAAGGCAAATCCCTTTCTTAAGGACAGCCAACTTTTGCAAGGACAGCAGACTTTGGGAAAGATAACCCACTTTAGGAAGGACAAACCAGGAAGGACAAACCACTTTAGGACAAACCACTTTAGGAAGGACAAACCACTTTCGAAGGCATCCACTTTGGGTGGGCTAACACACTTTCGGAAGAACTGCACACTTATTGGCACATTGAAGAGCAACCAACTTTCAGAAGGATATCCCACTTTCTGCAGGACAATCCACTTTGGGAAGGGCAACCCATTTTTTGAAGGACAACCTACTTTGGAAAGGACAACACAGTTTTGAAAGGACAATCCACTTTCTGAACATAGGACAGCCCACTGTTTTTGAAGGACAATCTGCTTTCTCAGGGATAACGCACTTTGGACAGGACAACAACTTTGAAAGGACGACCTAATTTCTGAAGGACAATCTGCTGTCTGAGGGAGTCCCATAGGCGTATCGGAGGGGGGGGGCAGGGGGGGGGGGTGGTCGCCCCCCCCCAAAAGTTTGGGAAACAGTAAGATTCGGGCAAAAAGGCTGAAAAATTTGGGCAGATGATCAAATAAACACTATTGAAAATTTAATAATTTCTAGCCAATTTCATTTGAAATGGTACTAAAACTAGATCTTGAAATTTGGGCAAATGTCGCTCGCCCCCCCCAAAACTTGGGCGCGCCGTACGCCTATGTAATCAGAGGGACAACCCACTTTGGGAGGGAGAACTGACATTTGGAGGGAAAACTGACTTTTGGAAGGACAACCCACTTTCTGCAGGACAACCTACTTTTTGAAAGACTCAGATTTTTGGACACATGCCAGGACATTGGGAGAGACCTGAAACCTTTTGCTAATTCTGTAGTGTTTTGTGACAGCAGGCATCCTTCAGCGTTCAGCATGTCCAGCTCACCAAATTTCATATTTCTGGGATCAGGTCTGACATCATGCTTGCAATGAAGGGGCCTGGATGTAGAGGCCGTAGCTTTAAGTTGCAGAGCTTTTTTCGTTAATGGTGGTTTGGTGCCTTTTCTGCTTTTGAACTTGTTTTTACTGCCGTTCGGTTACGAGGACTCATTACTGCTTGTGTTGAACTGCACTGAATGTTTTGAAGTAGGAAAAGTCCAGAAGTGTGACTCATTCTAACTCGTAAAAGATTTTATGGTGTTAGAAAGAGACATTCTGTGTGTGATTCTTAGACAGTTAGTCCGCGTTACAACCTGATTCCGAAACTTGATGAGTATTCGGTAGACTGCTCTAGCTCTGTCAAATTGCTAGGCCGATGGGGACTTCAGAAAGTTGGTTTGGTAAAACAATTCATCATGTTCATGGGGTTTCTCAAGACTTGTACATCCTTTATTTTTGCACCTGGAGGCTACGGTAGTACCGTACTGTGATCAGTTCCCACCAAAAGAGCTCAGCTTAAAGCTCTATCTGTCTGGTAGTATCTAAAAACTACGGCTCAGTTGGTAGTACACTGGGTTTCTAATCACTGGGTCTCGGGTTTAATTCCCACTGAATGTCTTTACCTGCATGGTTTCGAACCCTGGGTGGGGAACCCGAAAATTTCAGTGGACCTTCATGAGCAAAATCCTAGCTAGATGTCGTTTGGATGAGACTAAACAATGTTAAAGGTGCAGCCTGTTACAAGTACAATTTAGTACATCAGTGTTTGTGCTGTGCAAGTTCCTCGCATGGGTAAATTTATAACATGTTGAGGACTCCCGCTCTCTCTCCCATCTCATCAATCAACCCTCGTGGGTGCCTAGAACTTGGCTTGGAGGTCTGCACTTACCATATCTATCTATCCAGCTATCCTTCATCTTGCAACAAGATTTATCTCTCCTTCCAGAGGGCAACATGTACATTATAGACAAAAAAAAAGAAAGAAAAAGTAGTTCATGTGTAAGTGTGGGGTGGAAGAAGACAAGATTGAGTGCCTCGGTGTTTGTTGATATTGATCACTCACTTGTGGCCTTGCGCCGGACTACATTTTCTCTCCGGGGGACTACTTTTCCCTTGACAACCGCCCTAGGGCATGCTAGGATATGAGAGATGTTTACCGAGGCGGAAACTCTTGTAATATCGGCCTGCTGGAGCAGACGGGTCACATGACAAGCGATGGCCAATCATAAGTCCCCATCGGGTCATGTGATAGATAGCAGCCAATAGCAAGGCTCCAGAGAGATTCTGACAGATATAGATTTGCCACCTGTCTTTGGGGTAAAAAAATGGAAATATAACCTTCTTCGATTGGCTGCGTCACGTTTATTGTCATTTATAGCTCTCTGGTGCCAAAATAATCACCCCGATAAATCAGAAGCCACTTCTAGTTGGTTTCTTGTAATACAAAAAATAATGAATGGTTTTAGTACATTATCGATAAGATGTGATGATTATGTTTTCAAGGGCTCTTGTTGAAATATAAGAGTTATAATTTCAATTAGCAAAATTTAATTTGCGTTTACATACAAAATTTCTAACTTGAGAGGGGAAACTTGAGAATGTTTTTGAAGAATGGATGTATCGATGTAAAACTCCAGGTCTGTCCATATACTTGTGAGACTTTCGCTTGTCTGCTGCAGTATACTTCCTTTACATTTCCTAACTGCAAGTAACTTGTGAGTGCCAGCGCATTGCAGTGAAATGGCTTTTTGGTCTGCGAAAGTTTCCTAATACTGCAATTCCCTATAGGAGCAGTGATAAGCGGCACAATAATCAAAACTACAATTCGTTCTGGGTCTACTGGGTCAGATAACATTGACAGCGCAATATATTGGATGTCCCTTTGTTTGCCTTTTCATGACTGATGGGTCTTTTTTGCTTCCAACTAAAATGAACATTCATGATTGATACTATATTGGTCTATGAAACAAAAGGCCATCCATTTAACAATTTTAGAGGCAATTCTCTCTCTTTTATTCAGGGGGGAGGGTTGGTCTAATGGTAGTGCACAGGGCTGCCAATCGCTTGGTCCCGGGTTCGAATCCAGCTCTTGCCGGGTCACCAGGGCTTATGTTGGACGGCTGTTTCAACCATCCTTAGCCTCATTGCCATGTCGTCCTCCCCCTGTCCTAATTAACCTACCCAGTGCATGAATACATGACGTAAAGCCCAAATCATCCATCCATTTTTCCATCCCTCTTTTAGGCCTTTAGTTTTCCCTAAGATAAGAGTTCTGATTACCTCCTTCTAGTTTCAAAGGGAAGAATGTAAGCTCAGTTGTTATAGTGGTAGTGCTCTGTGATTTCAATTGCTGGTTCCTGGGTTCGATTCCAGCTCGTGCCAGCTCGGTCAACAGGACCTATGTTGGACAGCAGTTTCGGTCATCCTTTGCCATATGTGTCTTCCTTCTGTCTTAAGCCTATGGACTACATAAATTTAGGACATAAAGCCCCATCATCCATCCGGTTGGTGTACAAGTTCTGGTTGAACGTCTTGCTTAATTAAAAGATTCAAACTTGACCAGTTCAACATTGTTCAAGTTATCCACTATCCAATCCTAATATGTTGTAGAAGTAATGAAGTTAGTTTTGCTTATTTTTTTGTTGCAATTTTTTTTGGCTTGTTTAAAATGTGAATGAAAGATGTTGGTGATATAAATTGTATGTTAGGGAATTTATGATATGAAGGGAATTTATGGGGCGGATGTCAGATTGGCGGTGATATATTTGATATATTTTGAGTGAAAAAAGAGAAAATTGTGTTGGTCCGAAAGTTGGCAAGACTCGTGGGTATTAGAAACCTTATTTAGTATTCTACAATGGTTGGCCATTGTGTTTTATGTGAGTTTGTGGTCAAGTGGGTAGATGACTGATATTGTATGAAGCATTGAGGCCGGTGCCGCTGACGGTCTATAATTATCTGGTTTAGAAAAAGGGGAGGGGGGAGGGTTGCTCTAGTGTTAGCGTGCTGGACTGCCAATCGCTGAGTCCAGGGTTCGAATCCAGCTCTTGCTGGGTCACCTGGGCCTATGTTGGACGGCTGTTTCAATCATCCTTCTCCTCATTGCCGTGTCCTCCCCCTGTCCCAACAAGCACATATAATGGCACAGCATCGCCCATGCCCCGCATGTTTTATCCTATGTTTATCCTATCCGTTAGCCAGTTTATCCCATTCGTTTATCCTATCCATTTATCCTATCCATTTATCCTCTCCGTTTATCATATCTGTTTATCCTATCCGTTTATCCTATCCGTGTATCCTACCCGTTATCCTGTTTATCCCGTTTATCCTATCCGTTTATCCTATCTATTTATCCTATCTGTTTATCCTATCCGTTTATCTTATTCGTTTATCCAGTACCCCATAAGCACTGGTTCATCCCGTTTATCCTGTTTATCTTATCTATTTATCCTGTTTGTTTATCCTATCTGTTTATCCTATCTGTTTATCCTATCCGTTTATCCTATCCGTGTATCCTATTCATTTATCCTATCCGTTTATCCCATTTGTTTATCCCAGCCGTTTATCCCATCCGTTTATCCTATCCGTTTATCCCATTTATCCTACCTGTTTATCCTATCTGTTTATCCTATCCGTTTATCCTATCCGTCTATCCTATCCGTCTGTCAACCCATCTATCCATTAAGCCATCCGTCAATCCATTCCTCCATCTATCTATCTATCTATCCTGTTTGTTTATCCTATCCATTTATACTATCCATCTATCCTATCTGTTTATCCCAGCCATCTATCCTATCCATCTATCCTATCTGTCTGTCAATCTGTCTATCCATCCGTCTATCTATCATTCAATCCATCCGTCAATCCATTCATTCATCTATCTATCTATGTTTCTATTTATCCTATCCGTTTATCCTATCCGTTTATCCCGTTCGTTTATCCCATCCGTTTATCCTATCCATTTATCCCATCCGTATATCCTCTCCGTTTATCCCGTTTATCCTACCTGTTTATCCCATCTGTTTATCTTATCCGTTTATCCTATCTGTTTATCCCATCCGTCTATCCTGTCCGTCTGTCAACCCATATATCCATCAATCCATTTCTTCATCTATCTATCTATGTATCCTGTCTGTTTATCCGATCAGTTTATACTATCCATCTATCCTATCTACTGTATATCCCATCCATCTATCCTATCTGTCTACCAATCCGTCTATCCATGCATCTATCTATCTATCTATTTATCTATCTATCTATCTATCTATCTATCTATATGTCTATCTTTTGTTAACATGAGTGTATATTATAACCAGTATTTTATTTACATAAATATGAAACAGATTTATATAATATATAGTAAGTTGCCCGTAGATTGGAGGGAAGAGAATAGAATAATATGACATAGATACAATATAAGCCCATGCTACCTGTATAATTAGTTGGAAAGATGCATGAACTATACTGAGATGCAGGAATTGCTGAGTTTCCCAGAAATAGAATGTGGTGCAAAGGGAGGAAGTGGCAAAGGACTTGCAGGTGCTGCCCTCTTGTGTAATGTATGAATGAGCTGCTTGCAGTGGCCATTCTGTGTACTAAAACTCACCCTGTGGAAGGGAAAATGGCCACCACAATGCAGGCTTTCTGGACCTTGATAGCCTCTAAAACTGATAATAGTAAATTTTCTAATATTGAATTAAACTGAAAATACGAACCGTTGTGCACATCTACAATGGTATCAATGTGTTATGCATATGATAAGAACTTCCAGAGTGGGCTGGTTGAGGCCACAGCATTGGTAATTTCACACCTTCAGTAGATTTCAGCACTAAAGCATAATCGCCCTATGCATAGCATAGCATGGGCGATAAAATCGCCCTATGCATAGCATAGCATGGGCGATAATTAGCCTAGCGAGTACATAAATACAGGACATAAAGCCCCAATCATCCATCCATCCATCCTGGTTTAGAAAAATATGACTTTGTATTCTTAGATTTGCTGGTTTACCTGGTTTGTGGGGTGGAATTTCCTGTCTCAGCATGGACATTGTTAACAATGTCAACAATGTTCAGAAAGGTAACAGCAACTCGTCACCTCATAAAAGATTATGTGAACCAAATGACCTTCAGTGCGATCGTAATCTTCATAATTTACAGAAAATGTGCACAAATTCTTCGAGACCTCTTGATTCCATTATTGTTAACGAAAAACCAATCATTTGCAGCCATTCAGGAAATTGTTTCTTTTCACATAGTTAACGTTGTGATTGTACGCCCAGATATCTGGCCATCTACTGGGATACCATGGTTATGCTGCCATAATAGTCTCATTACCGCTAACATTCTACTCCGAACGACGGATCTACCCATTAATGCTAAACATGGACACATCCTTTGTGACATTGTTACATTAATGCATTGTTGATAGCAGTTGTCATGGTAACAATGCTTGTAAAGTGTTGTCCCCTGGGGAATTCCATTGTGCTCTGGGTAGTGTCAAGGTCATTAGCATAATTATGCTGCTTTCCACCAGGGGGCCTCTGATCAAGGTCATTGCACACAGAGGGCGCTAGAGGAGTAGCAAGCCTTTGAATTGATGTAAATTGATGTTCCGCTGTTACGCACTAAGTTGGCTCAGTCAGCGGAACATTACATGCTTCCTGGCCGATGGGCCGCTGGATATTTGGTTAGGTAGATTCAACGGTATAGATATCTTGCTTTTGACTAGTTAGATGACGTCGCTCCAGTCTTTTTGAGCCGTTCAAACTGCTGTAGGATGTAAGGGTGAAGTTGCCAATTGATTAATTAATACCAGATGAAGACGACAATGAGCCTGAGGATAATCAGTTTAGCTCTAGATAATAGTAGATTTACCATAATCTGTTTTAGGGTCAACAGTCAAGGAGATTACCGTCTGGTCATGATGAGCAATGTCTTCTGCCCCACATGACACTCAACTTAGCACTGTCAACACCATCCCATGACCCTCTCAATGTGTCGTGACCCAGCCATGACTTTGGCAGTGTTCAAAATCATCTTTGAAAGACTATTTAAGAATAACTGCTGCTACTATCACTTCTAAACTTGGCATAAAGTTGTATGACATTACCAACTAACTATACAATTTGGCGGGCCTATCCATTACATGATGAGGAAAAGAACCTGAAGGCTCCAGAGAAATTAAGGAACTGTCATCAGCCGCTGATGAATTGGCAGTATTTAACAAAAAAGGATAGATAAGTCCCGCTACTGTCATGCTGCTATGTGGTGAGGATGGCTGCACAGAGATCTGACTTCCTTCTGATACCCAACTGATCAACCCCACACACTCAATGATCCTGTCAGGGCCAGGACTAAGTTGGAATTGCAATAGTCATCATGTGATGGTAATTCCCAGACTGCTAATATAACGTTTTGTTCTATGTTTTAGTCACAAGGCTAGCTCTGAAAGCTATTTCAGCAAATGTGAGCAATTTGAGCATTGAGCAGCTGCGCGAGTTAGCCGTAATGATGGGATGATAAGTATTTGAGTCCACACCAAAGCAGCAAAGTACTCCGTTCCCATGGATTGGGTAATATATACGCCTCAGCATAGTACAGGGCAACCTCAAGCTCAATGTCACAAGCATTTGAGGTGGATGGTTGGTCTAGTGGTAGCCTGCTGGGCTGCCAATCGCTGGGTCCAGGGTTCGAATCCAGCTCCTGCCGGGTCACCTGGGCCTATGTTGGACGGCTGTTTCAATCATCCTTCACCTCATTTCCATGTCCTCCTCCTGTCCTAATTAGCCTACCAAGTGCATAGATACAGTACGTTAGCCCCAATCATCCATCCATCCATCACAAGCATTTGACAGGATTTAATATGTCTGGCAACTTCCTGGGTCAGATTTGAACCCATGTTTGCTGAAGCCAGTGGTTGTGCAAACAAGCGCTCTTAATCATTAATTTCTAGAATAAGGGAATTTCATGGAGATAAATAGTGCCATTTAGCAGTTCCCTGGGTAATGTCTCATAAGAATCTGGCTGATTTAGATGCCTTTTTAAACATGTGCATGTAAACCCCTAGGTGTGTTCTTTTAATTGCTTTTACGAAGCAACTGACCCTAGGGCTGGTTCTTAAAATGCTTTATGTTTCTTTTTCCTTCATAAAAAAAACCCAGTTGGGAGCTCAAGGCTAAGTATAGATTCCTCAAAAAGAAACATTTCTTGGAATTAATTGTGTATTTTCTTAAACTTGATCATTAACTCCTTGAGACAGTTTGTACAAAATTTATGAGATTATGGCTGTCCTGGTGAGACCTATACAAAATACAGGATGCAAGTTGTCATACATGGGTATATAAGACCCCCTTTTCACATCCTGACCCACTGACATGCCATTTCCTGAAGGGGGAGGGTTAGTGTAGTGGTAGAGTGCTTGGTTGGCAATCGCTGGTTCCCGGGTTCGAATCCAGCTCCTGCCGGGTCACCTGGGCCTATGTTGGACGGCTGTTTCCATCATCCTTCACCTCATTGCCGTGTCCTCCTCCTGTCCTAATAAGCCTGCCAAGTGCAAAAATACAGGATGTAAAGCCCCAATCATCTGTCCATGCCGTCTCCTGAGTGAGAATGTTCTCTGGACAATAAAAATTCATATATCCCCTCTTTGAAGGATGTCCTTTATTACAGAGAGGAGTCAGAGATAACTCTAAATTTTCAGATTCTTAAATATTCATCCCTCTCCTGTCTTCAACTTTGTCAATTTAACAATGTCAAAAAACTGTTGCCATGGTATTATCAGGTTGTGAAATTGTTGTATGAACTGATCACAGAGGTCAAGTAAGTTAAATAGGTCAGCTGGTGACCTTTGACCTCTAATGACCCACTTGGGAAAAACTTCTGAGGCCGAGTGACAGTTGTGAATTTGTGTGTAACACCTTCAAGACAGAGATGGAGGAAGTGAGATACAAGAGAAAAGGTGGTCATTTCTTCTGAAAAGGAATTACGAATAGGCTTGTTTCTTCTTGAGAGTGGGGTTAGCTCAGTGGTGATATCCTGGGCTACTAATCGCTTGGTCCGGGGTTTGAATCGTGCCCTTGCTTGATCAACTGGGCCAATGTTGGTTCACCTCATTGCCGTGTCTTCCTCATGTCCTTATTTGCCCTTCAAGTACATGAATACAGGACGTAAAGCCCCAATCATCCATCCATGCAATTCTTCTTGAGTGATGGTATTATGCAACCAGTGGCACATAGTGCCACTTACCTTTACTGATAAATTCTACCATTTTGTCTTAGTTGCGGTTTAAATTGTAGGTAAGAGCCTTGAACCATCTTTTGTGTGCTAAAATTGTAGTTGGATGGGCCACTCATGGTAAATTTGAATGACGCCCAGAAGTCAGAAAAAAAAAGCAACAGTTACTGTCAAACACACTGAGATTGAGACACAAGTTTTCTTGTGAAAACTTGGATATCATGATCAAGAAAAGCCCTTTGGAGCACCACTGCATGTGGACTATATATATGTGTTTAGCCTTGTGGGAAGAGAAAATGTAAGATTCTTGAATCCTGATTGGCCTAGTATCATCTTTTCTTTGCTATATAATTTCTTTCTGATATGAATATGTATTTTCCTGAGTTCTGATGTATTCATCTATGAATCTTTACACCCGTTTCGTAATCTAGTAATTAGTGGGCTTGTGATTATTAGGTACATGATCAGCTAATACAATCAGAGAAAGATCCATATTCCTGGTTATTCCATAATTAGGAAAGACAATTAGCTGCTAAAGACCCCATTGGTGTTATCACATTACTCAGTGGAAGAACATCGATCTTGAGCTTATCTTCGGTTGTCTTGGTTAATCATATATATAGGCCTAATGTAATTTCTTTAGTGGAAGAAGTGCTGTTTGTTAGTGGTGGTCCAATCCATTGTACTTGTGTCTAGGGCTTAGAGTTCCAATACCAAAAGGGGGGAGGGCTGGTCTAGTGAAAGTGAAATTTTCAAAAATGGTTTGTGATTTTGGTGACGCCCTTGTCTTCATTTGTCTTGGAAAAATGTTTTTTCTAATCGTGGGACATCCTCATATTGTTTTTTAATTGCCTTTGAATATTGTTTTTGGTCTGGCTCTGATTAAAAGTGCCTTTGCAACAGTAATAGACATCTGACAAGGAGTATACTAAGAAAATATCAGTAAATTCTTTCAGGAGTTTCGATATTCCAGAAGTCCCTACCTTTCCCATAAAAAACCAAAAACACGGCAGTGTCATGATGTCATCTTTCGCCCTTTTCTCCTTGCACCCTATTTGGATCATTTGCAAGGACCAGGATGTCGCAACACCCCACTGGTGTCCATGGCAACCATAAAACAGACAAGGACAAACGGGTGAAGCGAATCGCAGATTCTGACAAATGAGCGGGAAGAGCCGGAGTGAAATATGCAGAAGAATGAATTATTCCTTTGCTATGTTGCACGTCTTCAGTAACAGCTCAAGATTTGTCTACAGTGTTTCTGTAGGCTGTTGCTGGGTGGTAGTGTGTTGGGTTGCCTATAGCTCTGGGTCCAGGGTTCGAATCCAGATCTTTCAGGAGCACCCGGGCCTATATGTTGGATGGCTGTTTCAATCATCCATTGTCCTCATTGCTGTTTCCTCTACTTGTCCTTATTAGCCTATGAAGTCCGTAAATCAGGATGTAAAGCCCAAGTTATCCATCCCTCTTCCTGTTCACGATTCAGTTAATCCTGTGCTCCTCAAAGTCCTCCCATAGTTCATCAGCCCAGAGGTGTTGTATGTACCTATTCTAATATGCTCCTGCAGCAATATAGTACTCTTTTCCTCTGCTATTCTCCTACAGCTGATTTGATTGCCATATTGTCAGAACTTTAATCAAGGACCATGTCTCGATTATATCAAGCAACAGCCCCAGTAAATTAGATCAAATTAATGTGTGGCGTCACCCACGCCCCATTCTCAATCTATCTATGTTTCATCTTCGAAGGATGAAAGCTATGGCCCTAACCGCGCAATATCCGTGATAATATTCACCGCAAATATATTCATCCCTACTATTCATCTACGGCGTATTAATTAGTTTATCCTAAGATATCCAAATGGACCTATGTTGACCTGCGGTTTCAATCATCCTTCACCTCATTGCTGAGGGGGGGGGGGGGTTGGTCTAGTGGTAGCGTGCTGGACTGCCAGTCGCTGGGTCCAGGGTTCGAATCCAGCTCCTGCCGAGTCACCTGGGCCTATGTTGAACGGCTGTTTCATTCATACTTCACCTCATTGCTGTGTCCTCCCCCTGTCCTAATTAGCCTAGCCAGTGCATAAATACTGGATGTAAAGTCCCAATCATCCATCCATCCTGAGATATCCAGCTCAGTTAGTAGCAATAGCTGCTATGAGTCCCATTGGCGATTCAAGCTCCTGTACCCATGCTGGACAGAAGTTTCAATCATTCTTTATCTCATTGCTTATATCGTCCTCCTTCTTGCCTAACTTCTAATTAGTCTGCCACAGTGGATAAATACGGCAAGTAGAGCTCCAATCATTCATCCGTCTATCCAACTTTTACAGTATTCATCTTTTGCAAGTTACTTCACTTTTCATCTGATATTTTTTATTCTAAACTTCTGCAGAAAAATATCAAATTTTGCAGATCCACTTGTCTCATTTTGCGAAGAAACTCAGTAACAAAAAGTAATTTTCTTTAATGTTAGAAGATATTTCTCCTGCAATAAGTGGATTAATTGTCTCTGTAGCATGAACTTCATCCTAACTTAATTTTAACTTCAAATTAAACATTAAAATCTTGAATTGGAACTGACTCAATTCTACTTGCGAGAAACAAAGGAAATTGTTGTCAAATGGTTAAAGCAAATTGAAGAAAGTTATCTTAACACTGGTCTGATTTGTCACGTGTTGTTTGAAATGTTGTCAATTTTATGGCATTGATGTACCCGAAAAATCCTTCATCATGATATTGTGATGAGTTGAACCAAGTGTAAGTTGTACCTTGTAACCACATGTTTCCAAAAGTGCCCATTGGGGAATATCACAATACTAAACTCTTGTTTCAACAGATCCATGCCATGTCCTCCCCTGTCCTAATTAGCCACCCAAGTGTATAAATACAGGACGTAAAGCCCCAATCATCCATCCATTTCAACAGAACCAGTTTGAAATAGGCAAAATGAAATTGAGGATAGAACTTTCTCTTTCACCCAAAAAAAAGTGTTCGAGTCACAAAGACTCAGGTTTGCTTTAAGGGAAAACCAAAAAACTACTTGTTTAAACCATTCTAATAATAATCCCCACTCCAACTATAAGTGCTTCTTAGCAGTTTTGTGGAAGAGAGGCTGAATAAACTACTATAATTATTGCTTGCAAGACCCTTAGCTGATGATCCCTCTGTCTGGTCTTTGACAATGGCTATCAGGGTCATAACTGACTCAGCATGACTGTTATAACAACAAGAAAAGTACCTGTAAGTGTAAGTAAGGCATATAACCTGTCTACAAGTGGGCCGCTGTTACATTGCCACTTCTTTTTCCAGCCTTGGCAGATCAGAACATATGCTGTCATGTGTTGCCACCTAGTGACTAGTGTGCTATTCCGCGAGCCCCTGCGAGCGGTCCACACCATTTCAATCTGAGGAACTCAAACAATTTTGTCTGGAAGAAACCGGGGCTGTTTCTGAGTGTGCTGATGGTCTTGTCTATATACTTCCTTAGAGAATATGATTGCCGAGTCTGACTCTGGTATACATCAATGTTGAATTGAAATTTTGTGAATGTGCAATGAAATTGGAACTATTTCTTGGGACAGCAATGCTGTAGCATACAAAATCAACTTTTGTGCCAGGTGGCAGCAGCATGTAGTTCTCATTTTCACCAGACTGGCATATAACCTTATGCCTCAAAGAGCTTTTCTGTCAATAATATCCAAAAGAAGAGCACCACAATACTACCAAAATTCAGACCATTAGCTTTCAGGCCAGTCCCGGACAATGGCTTGAATGAGGGTCAGCACTGACTCGGCAGGTTTCTTTGAGGGACAAAATATGTAACCAGATGCTTAAAAAAGTTAGTTTCCTCAGTCCATATGATGGATCTTCACATTATTCACCAGAATTGTGACCATTACTTCAGATTCAGATTCAGATTCAGATCAATTTATTTTCTTTGAGTTTTATACAATTATAAATATGGATACAGAAAAATATATATATTTGTATATATATGCTCAAAGCTGGTGCCCCTTTATGACAAATTCAATGTCGCTGCCAAGGGGTCACCAGAAAGCAAGAGAAAACATATGACACTATATATTTACCTTTAGTTCCTTCAGTCATCACGATGGGCACCACACAGGGTAAGACTTATATTCAAATAAACCTCCAATACATATCAAGTTCTTTCTTTTTTCTACTTGTAATTCATATCGATCCTAATTTCCAGTCAGAAACTGATTAGCCCAGACTATTGCAAATGTAACAATCATTTATTTGACAGAGAACATTGTAGGAATTGAAAAAGAATTGTTTGACATAGTTTTTAAAACCACTAAGACTATGGGTATATATTTTGCTTCTTATATTTTCATTCATATCATTATATGTTTTAGGAAACTTGTATGAAATACTATTTCTAGCATATTCATGGCTCACAGCAGGCAGGCGATAGCGATTGTTGTTTCTCATGCTGAAGTTAAAGATTTGAGTATTTCTTTGCAACATTTCCAAGAGAAAATAGTCAGGTAAATTTTTGTTTTCATATTGGTAACAGAATTTGAAGTCATGCAGTGCACACAGGTCATGAATCTTTAAAATTTTGAGTTGGCTAAACATCTGGGTAGTATGCGCATTATATTTGCTTTTTGTAATTACTCTGATAGCTTTTTTTTGCATTTTAAAAATCCTACTGACATTTCCGCCCCAAATACTGATTCCATAATTCAAATGTGATCCAATTAGTGCATGATAGATGCTTAATAATGCACTTGATGGTAAAAAGTTTTTCATTCTTTTCATAACCCCTATTGTTTTAGAAATTTTTTTCATAATCACATCAATATGAGGGCCCCATTTCAAATTATGATTTAAATGTATTCCTAAGAAGTTAAAATTTGTTACGAAGTCAATTGGAACATCATCAATGTTTAGTGACGGATAAGTAATATTTCTGTTTGAAGAATGGAAAAGCATCGCTTTTGTTTTCTTTATGTTTAGAGACAATTTATTGAGTTTCATCCAGTTCGAGATTTCTTTAAGCTCATTGTTTAAGTTTAAGCTGTCATTGTTGTTCCATCTATGACTGAGAGCAGCACATAAAGTTGTGTCATCTGCATATAAAATAGGGTGGAAGTACTTAGTTGTCATTGTAATGTCGTTCACATAAATCAAGAAAAGTAAGGGACCTAAGATTGACCCTTGTGGTACCCCGCATTTCATAACAAGAGAATCTGATAAAGTGTCTTTATATAATACTTGTTGAGTTCGTCGTAATAGGTAGTCTTTTAATAAATTCAGTGAAGTACTTTTAAAACCGTAATATTTCAATTTGAAGATTAAAATATCATGATCCAGTGTATCAAAAGCCTTTGAAAGGTCAAGATATATGTTAATGGGGAGAAAGTTGGAGTCCATGTAGTGGGTAATACGGTCTACTAATTCTAAGGTGGCTAATTCTGTTGAATGGAATTGTCTAAAACCATATTGACTTTTATAGAAAACTTTCAGTTGAGAAAAGTATTCATACATTTGGTTGTACATGATCCTCTCAAAGACTTTTGACTTCTCAGTCCAGTCTCGGACAATGGCATGAGTGGCTTTTGTGATGGTCGGCACTGACTCAGCAGGATTGTCAGGCAGACAACAGCTACTAAAATGACCATTGGTCTGTAGCTGTAGTAGCTGCCAATAGTGAGTCTATTCCGGTCATTGTGTGTCCATCAGTGGTCAAATAGTGACACATACAGGATAATCATTGATAATAGCTGTTCATATGAAAGGAATAGGAGAATATGACATTTTGGAGTGGGTGGAGATTCTTCTGAGATTTGACAGACCTATAAATACAAATCTACGTTTATTACTTGACAGACCGGTTTCTATATCAACTCTTTGCACTCTTAACTCCACAGAGTACAGAGCACTGAATTAAGCATTATCAGGATTATAATTTGCTTCATTTAATGGTAAGGCCTTGCCTACAGATAACAACGCTAGAATTTATTAGTGATACAGGTCGCACTAAATGAAAGTGTCATTGTTACTGTTGGGGGAGGGTTGGTCTGGTGGTGGTAGCATGCTGGGCTGCCAAGCGCTGGGTCCAGGGTTCAAATCCAACTCTTGCCGGGTCGCCTGGGCCTATGTCGGACGGCTGTTTCAAACAACTTTCACCTCATTGCTGTGTCCTCCTCCTGTCCTTATTAGCATGCCAAGTGCATAAATACAGGACAAAAAGCCGCAGTCATTCATCCATCAATCCATCGTCAATGTTACCAGCACATTATATATTGTTTCAACTTTGGATTTGATGCTGTGGTGTCCTATCAACTTATTTGTATCAAGATTCTATTATTTGGATGTCATTTACAATGCTGAAGACAGAAAGTACAATTATCCACACCTTTAGACCATTCTCTGTGCAATTGACGAAGGTGTTGTGTTGTGAATTCATATGCATCGATTAAATGTGATGTCAAGGCATTTGACATTTTGATCTATCTTCACCCCTCATGTTTGAGTCGCTCTGAGGAAGTACTTTGATTGTGACATCACAGCCGGAAGTCCTTTGACAGAAAGCAATCTGTCTAATGGAGAAGTCATCTCTCAATAAGTGTCAAAAGAAAGGGAAAAAAAAGCAATTTATATCAAGATTTTGAAGACTGTGTAGTAGGTGAAAGTGTGAATCAATGTTGTTTACATTTTATATGTTTACTGCTCTTCGTGCCCTGAAGGTTAGAAAAATGGAAAAACTGAATTGAACTGCTTATTTTTACATTTCATTTATTCTGTCTGTCAAAAAGAGTTAAAATTTGCAACAAAGTAGACATTATCTTTCTAGATTTTTAAGTAGACAATTCACATACACCTAATTGAAATATGAAAAATTAACTTAAATTTTAGCTATTTTAGTTTCAATTCTCATTTCCTGATTTCGCACATATTTGGCATTTCTCATTTCAGAACATTTTGCGGAAGTAGTATTTATTAGGCCTCGTTAAAATATTCCTTCTCGGCTAATATCTGCTCCTTTTAATCGTATTAATTGGATGTTCAAATCTAGGAGAGATGAAGTCCATGCTATGGAGACAATTAATCCACTTAGTGGCTGGAAATATGTTTTTGTTGAGAGAAGACATCTTTCATTAGACGAGAAAGTACTTTTTGTTATTTTGAGTTTCTCTGTGAAATTAGATATTTTTGTAGTCGAAAGATGATACTCAAAAAAATTGTTTTGGAATTTAGAGTGGAGAAAGTTACAAAGATGGATGCAGAGTTGCAGACTGAGAAAGCGAAGCCTGATGTAAAGATGGAAGTTACTTTTAAAATTAGAGATGAATATTGTTTTGAGGACAGACATACTTTGGGTTTTAGCTTTTTTTATTTTGGAGCTGAAATACTGAAGGTAAAGCTCTAGTAATCCATCCGTACCTTTTGATTTACCGTTGGACAGTTCCTTTGTCCCAGCATTTTTGCCTTTGTTGTCGAAAGTCACATATTTAGGCCACATGTAATTGATTTGAGCTTCTTGGTTCGGCCGACCTGATAGATTTCCTGAACTTTGATAAGACTCCCTTTTTGTAAACCTTACAATAATTGTTCTCATTCTACTATTTCATTTTCCTCTAAAAAGCCCACACCAGTGCTGATGGGGCGTAAAACTCAAAGTCACTCACTACTTTTTCATCTTAAAATTAAAACCTTTTCTGTCATCTGGAAATGAATAATTATCAGCATTGTGAGGATCACTTGAGATGCAGAGAAACCTTCGGCATTTTTGATAAAACACCAGACATGGTTGAAACACCAGACATGGTACCCATCAATATTTCACTGTGGTACCCCAGCTCATTTTTCAGGAATTGTGATTCCCTTAATAAGAAATTGTCAAACGTCCCCTGAAGACAGATTATTTACAGGAGTGCTGCAGACAAATCTTGTGCTGTAATAGAAGACCTGCTACATTGTAAGAGAATTATTCATACTTTTGCATATTTCAGTTCCACATTTGTCAGGAATTGTGGATATTTCACTGGGTGGAATCCTTAACCCTCCTGCCATCCCCTGGGGTCTTGAAGCCTGTCAGTTGGGGCCCCTTGAATTTAGATACTTCATCCTTCAAGCACCAATTGTCTGACACGTTTTACCGACTTATTTGAAGTCCTTCATTGGTCAAAATGTAAAACATGCCATGTACATTTTGTGCAAATTATATGGATATATAATACACACATTGGGATCTACCTGGAGAATTGACCACATGAGCACTGCAGACAAATCTTGAGCTGTTACTGAAGACGTGCTGCTGAGCCAAGGAATAATTCATACTTCTGCATATTTCACTCTGGCCCTTCCCGCTCATTTGTCAGAATCTGCGATTCGCTTCACTCGTTTGTCCTTGTCTGTTATATGGTTGCCATGGACACCAGTGGGGTTTTTCAACATCCTGGTTCTTTTGTTAATATCCTAGTACTTGCATGTAACACAAATGGGGTACATAAGAAAGGATGGTGATCTATGACTGCGATGATGCGATCTTGTGAGGGTACTGAGACACTCAGCGTGCAGCATGTGCAGAGTTTGTGAAGCATTCGCTTGTCCTTTCTTCATACTTTTCAGAAAGCATGATGATAGCTCCTGTTTTTGGTTTGCCTTCTGTTAAACACAAGTTTAAAAAGGTCTTCTCTCCTGAAAAAAAATTGGGTTTGGATGCAGATTACAAAACTATATGCCTGAAATCATGTGCAGAATGCTGCAGATATAGTACAGATTAAAAGCTGTCCCACACCGAGGGACCTTAAACTATGATATCAGATTTCATTGCCATTTACGATAACTGATTATGTATGTATTCACTATTGTCTTGGCTAAGATTGCCGGTCCAAAGGACCTGTCTGGCAGATTTTCAACCAGTCCAGGAGCTCAGGCCTAAACATTGTAATTGGATACTTGTCAAAACTGTTCAAAATAGCTAAGATTTCTATTTGGGTCCAGCGGGAGATTTTTGATCTTCGCAAAGACTGATTCACCATATCTTGGAACAGATGATAATCATGAAATATATATGCAAATTCACATATTATTGCGATGAAATTGAGGTTCTACTTTCTCTGATCTGGAGAATTCTCTCTGACCAAATATAAAAGGCGGCTAATTATTTGTTTCTAAAAAAAAAATTACAATACATTTTACAAAATCTCTCAGTTTGGTTGGATTGTTTGGTCCTGATGAATGGAGACTGATTCAATAGATCCCTTTATAGCAGGCTTGCAGAGTCTTAGGAAATGTGAAACTATCATAATCAGATAATATCTTATCACCAAGTATAGCCTTGAAGATTGATCATCTTCAGCTGAGTAACATGATAACAGCAATGAGCTCTCTAGCGGCTAATTGTCTTTCCTAATTATGGATCTTTTTCTGATTGTGTTATCCTCTTTGGTGACAGTTTGCTAATTGTAAGATAAGTTGGATTGAGTATTTCTTGTGAGCACTATTAGAGCTCTTTGCAGATTGGCAGTCCACTGGCAAAATTTATTTTCTTATTTTCAATTTTCAAACTGGCTTTGCCAAATCATTGACAGTTCTGTTGGTCTCCTAATCTTCCTATTTGATGAAGTACCTTAACATGCTTAAGTAATTTAATTAGATGGTTTACTTTCACCTATGTTGCTGGACGTGATGTTGACGATATCTGCTCACTAAATCAACTGATTAACCATAACTGACATAAACAAGACATTTTTAAACCAGTGACTTCAATGACCAAGTTTAAAGCTAATTTTTAAACCATTTGGACCACTAATCTGCAAACACCTATAAGTGTTAAAAAGTCTTACCATATAATGTTTTGGAAGTGGCATTGTAATATTTTTGCTTTTCGGCATTAAAGCCCTCATGGACATAGTGGTCACAGGACACTGTTCATCCACCCACTCTTGTGTCAGATCTAATCTATTTGTAGCCATTCCAGGAACGGAAACGCTAAAAATGTAATTATTGAGAGTGTCTGTGACCCTGTGTGTTTCCTTTTGCTAGTTGACCCGTATCTATAAGTTCTAGATGATCAGTCAAAGGAATGCTGCAGACACCTTTTGATATGAAAAGCATTGCTTCACACTTCACAGTTCAATCGTCTGCCTCACTTCTCACCTTAAAAGTCTTTATATAGAAAATGATTTTTTCCACCATCTTCTGTGACTTATTGAGAGATGACTTCTCCATTAGACAGATTGCTTTCTGTCAAAGAACTTCCGGCTGTGATGTCACAATCAAAGTTCTTCCTCCCAACTTGAGTGATGTAGATGTGGATCAAGATGTCGATGGCTGCATCTCCAAATGGTGTCAAATTGAAGTGATATATACTATATCATATATGGACATATTTTGACTTTTCGTGGTCAATAAAGGTGTGAATAGTTAAGTAGCTCCTAATAAATGCATAATATAATGGATGAGTTCTGTATTTTGGTTAACAGTTCCAACTTCAGTGCTGGTAACATCCTGATATAGATCCGTCAAATGTCACAGCATCGTGTTTGGATTGTATCACTTTAATTGTACAATTTCTATAAATTAAGAACCTACACTATAAAGCCTAAGTTATTTTGTCAAAAACTACTATATATGGGTCCGTATCATTAGACTCCATAATGTCAAATGCTTGCATAAATATTTGCTCCTATCCATACCATATGAAAAGCATTGATGGCCATCTCGGGGATGCTGTGAATGCCTCACTCTTGACAGCTATCACAGCTACAGACCTATGGTCATTTAAGTAGCTTCTGTCTGCCTAACAATATCATGAATACTGCCGAGTCAGTGCCGACCCCAACACAAGCCACACATGCCATTGTCCGAGACTGGACTGAGCGCTGAGAGCTAATGGTCACAATTTTTGCATGTATTATACTGGTCCATTGTGGGAATGTGGTAAGTTTTTCAAGAATATATGGTTATGTCTATTTTCTCTCAGATAATCCAGCTGAGTCTGTTGAAATGCTCAAAAGAATGCATGGTCCGAAACTGGACCAAGACATCCAAAGGAAATGGTCAGAGTATTTTGATGGTCCTTTGCCATTTATGTTTGTATCTTATCTAATTCCGCAAACAATCCTGCTGATTCAGTGGAAAGTAACAATGCTCAAAAACATATGTGGTCCAAAACTGGACCAAGACTTCCAAGAAGTAAGGGTAAGAATTTATTCAAGCGTTAGCTCTGCCATATTTCAGAAGAGCAATGACCTTTGTGGAAGTTACATCATGTACCTTACTTTACCAGATGTGATAAACAAGGAATGTTGCTGAAATATTACATACATTTATTGAGTAATAGAAAACATTGAACAATAAATGTATTTCTTCTTTAATGACAATGAAAGAAGTTCCTACGTTTGTTAACTTTTAGATGGCAATGGAAGTGATACGACTGTATAACCTGATATAGATTGACCACTCCTTCCCTTTAGATATTTTTGTCTCACAATTGTCCGTGCTGTTCTTTCTTGTGTTAGCCTGGCTTGATTGAGGAGGTTTTTTGTTCGACCGCTGGTCATTGTGAAGAAAGTAGTTCCAAATAGTTCCTTTGAACAACACTAGGCAGTGCTAGGGGTGAGTGCGCCACCTTGAGGCAATCAGAAGTAACTCAAAGGATCCCCCAGATGGCACGCACTCTGGCTACACATGTTATCAGGAAAGAGCAACAAAAAACTCTTCAAAGGAACGATTTCTTCGATGGGAAGGAATTCTGAAAGATGCAACAGCCCCAATTGCAAAATAGAAGTGGTTTTACAAACATCCAATTGCTAATTGAGAGTTGCTCTGTTGGTACTAATTATCACCCATGCTATGCTATGGGGGATTGTACTTTTAGTATCCATGCATGGCATCCATCAAATATCTCAAACACCACACTATGCACAATGCTCATCCTTTCCCAACATTCAAAGACCCCCTAAACTTGTCAAATCTGACCATAAATCAATAAATATCATAACAATTTCCACATCACAAATACTGTTTGCTGTGCTTTTGGTCTGCAGCCATGTTATTTTTAAAAGCAAACTCCACCTCCAGGTGTCTCCACATCCTTACATGTATGCACAATTGTGGCCCTGGTGGAAATATTTGGCATAACTACATTGGAATTCTGGTGGGTATAGGTAAATGTGCAGGCCATGGGGGATATGGAGGCAATATACCTGCTCTTGTTTTATTTTGAGATAGATAGGTCAAGAAAACTTAATTGCAGATGTAACTGTAGGTTTTGGCCATATAATGTTAAATATAAAATGAGAAGGCATTGTTACATTTTGGATGGAAACAACAGAGATTATTAGATGGAATGATAAATAGACTGACAGACAGCTAGACAGATAGATGGATAGATAGATAGATTGATATAGAGATAGGTAGATCGATAGATATACAGATAGATAGAGAGAGGGAAAGGGGAAGGGAGAGAGTGGGAAAAAATGTTCAGTGTTTTTTAAATATAAGCAATCAAGAGTCAATTCAAAGAGTCAATTTAACAAGTCAATTCAAAGAAATAATCTTTGTGTTGATAGCCAGAAGATGACGCTCTCACAATTTCCTATGTCAGAAGCTGCAACTCATGTGGACTGATATTGTTTGGCCTACAAAGAATACCCCAAAACTAGATGTCTCTTACTGAATATCTAAGAATAGTTGTGTCGTTGCTCAGGGTAAATATCTCAGTTTCTCAAACACTTGCAACAGAAAACATGTCTGAGTGACAACAATGGATGTTTGGCATGTAGGCTTGTTTCTTTGGGCGAATAAAGGAGCTATAATTAGACAGGGAAATGAAGAATTTCACATCGGGAGAGAGAATAACTCACAATTTCTTGGACAGAAAGGGAAAATGAACTCAAAATTCCAAAATGTTGGTTTATGGAAATTGACTCCGTTTCACAAATCGGATTCTTTGTCTTTTTCTACTTTTCTTTCTTCTGGCCTTTGTTCAACAGAATCTACACCATAATGAGGCTTGAGTATCAACATGGCGCCATTTCATCAATTGTTTCTTCTTTGTCTTCCATTCTTAGCCTCACTGTCATTCAATTCTCAGCCTCGCTATCATTCCACATTTTCTGAAATTACGAAATCTCTTCAAGTTCTTGTTTTAACAAGATATCATTCAAAAGATGAGAGAAATATAAGAAAATGGATTTGTTCATGTCAAAGTACTGGATATCTCTGTATCTTTTGAAGCTATTTTCATTTAAATATTTTTCCTTTGTTCAAACATTTTCTTGTAATTCCATTTTAAAATTCTTTAATGTTGTCCAACACAAGAACTCTCCACCTTGTGAGGTGATTTCCATCATTCGTGCAAACCACGTGCACTTCTCATGCAGAGAGTGACATCCATCTTGGACTCCATGACAGGAGAGTTCTTCAGGAAATATGTTATTTGCCCAGAAGTGATTGGTTGTTTTCAGGTGGCTCACAGAATGTGTTGGAACATAATTCCTTGTGGAACTGTTGGATATATGTCATTTCCAACTCATATATTGGCTGTAAGACACTATGAACTTACCTATGTACTTGAAGAAGAGAGATGCCTATTGCTTATAGTTTGGCAATGTAAGTTGCCTATGCAGAAATCCATAGAAACACATATTATAGATAGAAATAAAGTTAGATAGACAAAAGATATAGATCATGTAGACAGGTACCCTGCATGCCCCGTGTTCGGGAAATTGGAATACCCTCTGACACCTTGACGGTTGATATTTTCTTTTTGTTGGGTGACCTATCTCTTTTCTGTGCATGTTGTACACTTCTTTTTGATATGAAAAGCATTGTTTTACAGTTCAGTCGTCTGCCTTGCTTCTCACCTTAGAAGTCTTTATATAGAAGATTATTTTTTTCACCCTCTTCTTTGACTTATTGAAAGATGACTTCTACATTAGACAGATTGCTTTCTGTCAAAGGACTTCCGGCTGTTATGTCACAATCAAAGTACTTCCTCTGAGCGACTCCAACTTGAGTGATGTTGCTCAGGTTCAAAATGTCAATAGTCTTTTAAATTTGAAACAATACATACAACCGATAGGTCTCTTGGATTTTCCACATCAAGTATGTTATGAATATCCTATGCAGGCCTAAAACGTATAATGAATATTGCCATTAATGGATGAGTTAACTCCTTCCATAGGCAATTCCAAATTAGGTGTTGTTTATATATCTGGATAGAGATCTATATATCTATCACAATATCCGTTTCTCAAAAAATTAAAACTTCATGCATGTTTATAGACTATACATAGACTCTTTATATAATTGTAAAAACTATCTGGAAAAAATGAATTTCTATCAAATCCTCTGTTCAAAATCATGTCAAAATTCTTCTGTATCAATTCAAGATTTATTTCGAAAATCTGCAATATATGAGTGTCATAAGGCTCCTTGCTGTTAGGAGCTTGTGTAATATATAATGCTCCCATACCTACCATATGGAAGGTACAATGCCATTATATATTGACCATTGATTGACATCTCGGGGATGCAGTGAATGCCTCACTCTTGACAGCTACTACAGCTACAGACCTATGGTCATTTGAGTAGCTTCTGTCTGCCTAACAATGCAGCTGAGTCAGAGCTGACCCTCACACAAGCCACACATGCCATTATCCGAGACTGGACTGAGAGCTAATGGTCCCAATTTTTGGAAGTATTGTGATCATAGAAATACATAGAACAGACATGAGGCTGTATGACGCCACCTCCAGATGAGGTCACCAAACCGCCATATTGGAACTGCCCTGAGACATGACGTCATTGTGATGTCACAGCAGGAGCAACAAGATGTTTTGTTTGGCTGATTGTGACGTGACATGATGCCATTGTTACTAGTGACGTTACTATTATTGTTGACTTCACGGTTACCAAACGCCAGGCTGCCAGGCAGTTCCAAGATGGTGGATTCGGTTGCTTCATCTGCTAGAGCCTCATGTCCATTCTATGTATTTCTATGATTGTGATGGTTCTTCATGCAGATGAGTTGGTGCAAATACTCGAAAGAATGCGTAGTCCAAAACTGGACCAAGACAGCCAAAGTATATAATGGTTAGAATTTTTGTGAGTATATTGTGTCGGTCTCAGTAACATTCATTTTCTTTACCACATAATTATGTTCATATCTTATCTATAATTCCTCAAACAATCCTGCTGAGTCAGTGGAAAGTAGAAATGCTCAAAAGAATACGTAGTCCAAAACTGGACCAAGACATCCAAGAGATAATGGTTAGAATTTTTGCCATATTTCGTCAAAGTGTTTGGACACTGTGGAAGCCGCATGATGTACCTTAAAACCTTTGATGAACGATGAGTGTTTGCTTAAATATTACCAACATATGTTTAGCAACAGAAAAAATTGAAGAATAAATCTATTTGTTTTTACAACGAGGTAATCGTTGTGTTGCAGAGGCACATGGCCAAAACTTGCATTTGCCCACACGGCTGCATACAATCTTTGTCCTAGCACAACTCATCGCATGTCGCACCTGCTGCTGTCAAACTACACATGTTGCTTTATTTCTGCCTAATTTCGGGAATGACAGAAGTTCAGTCATGTGCATTTCTGAAATCCACACGAAACGATGCTTTGAAATAAACCTTTTTAACATGTGTTCTCCAAGTTATTGCTACCAAGAATCTCATGTACACTGTCAAAAATTACTGGAATTGTTTTCTCAAAACTATCTTTGACTTCTAAATATCTTACATTATTTCTTCTACATGCTCCAAAATAGTGATGTCAGTGTCAATAAAATCTTCAGACCTGTCAGAATCTGAAGAATCCGTTAAATAATCCATTTCACCAGACATTCTGCGTGTTGCTCTTACTCTCTTTTTTAGAATTTATTGTAGGAGGGCCCAATATCCAGTTACTGACAAAATGACCAGCAGAGTGATCTGCAAGTACTAAATAGCTTAAACATGCTCCTGCAGGCCTATCAGTCACCATGTATCCAGTATATGTAATCTCAAGACAGACTGTATAAGCTGTCAGTTCAGAAAGACTACAGAAATGTGGATCTCCACCTTAGGCAATGTGAACAGTCACAGTAAACAAGAACAAGTACGTTTTTACAGCAAATCCTTCACAGTGCACATGCTTATCTGTCATGTGTCATGATGTGGGAACACAAACCAATGAATTGTCAATCTGAGGTGCCAGTGACATTGCACATGTGTTCTTGAGCTGTGGAGAGTTGGGTAAAAATACCCTTCAAATCCTGTTAAGCATGACCTGTCAACACTGAGATAAGAGGTTGCATGGTGCAGTTTGTTTTGTTTAAGGCCCCATTGTTTAGAACAAGTCAGGAAAAATAATTACCACAGACAATAAAAAAAGAGCAGTGCATTATTATTGCTTGCAAAAACACTTTAAACAGTTCAAATGGGAAGTATTCAGCCTCCTTTGAAGTAACAGAGCAGAGGTGATGCATAGATCTGCAATTCTGCATCCATGGACCTATGTACCAAATGAATCATTCAATGAGTTGTCACAAGACACAATGCAGCCTGGTAAATTTTAACAAGTCTACAAAACCTTCATACTTTCTCCACTTCATTCCTGGTCACAAGTGAACAAAATTCTTGGCCGTCATGAAAAACAACTGCTAGCACATTTTATAATGGTTTCAGGGTAAATCGCCCAAATTAAAGTGCATTCTGGGACTTTTGGTGATGTCTTTACTTCATGTGTATTGCACTCCCAGCCATGCCGGGATACTGGAGTTGTCTGTCGCACTTTGCAACCGAGTTGTTTACGTGCTTGCACGGTATTTTTTAATTACAAATGAAAATAGTTCCTACGTTTGTTAACTTTTAGATGGCGCTGGAAGTGATACGACTGTATAACCTGATATAGATTGACCACTCCTTCCTTAAAGGTATTTTTGTCTCACAATTGTCTGTGCTGTTCTTTCTTGTGTTAGCCTGGCTTGATTGAGGAGGTTTTTTGTTCGACCAGTGGTCATTGCGAAGAAAGTAGTTCCAAATAGTTCCTTTGAACAACACTAGGAAAGGGTGCGCCACCTTGAGGCAATCAGAAGTAACTCAAAGAATCTCCCGGATGGCACGCACTCTGGCTACACATGTTATTAGGAAAGAGCAACAAAAAACCCTTCAAAGGAACAATTTCTTTGATGAGAAGGAATTCCGAAGATGCAACAGCCCCAATTGCGAAATTGAAGTGGTTCTAACAAACATCCAAATTGAGGTTTCTCTATCGATAGGCCTACTGCTGTTATTTTGAAATAGATGGGCCTAGATTATTCATTTGCAGATATATCTTTATAGATTTTGGACATACAATATAAAATGTGAAATGAGAAGACATTTTTCCATGGATAAGAACCACACGGGCTGATAGATAAATAGAGCTAAATAGATATGTAGACAGGTAGATAGAGAGAGATGGATAGACAGAGAGAAAGAGCAGAAAAGTGTTATGTTTTTTTTGTGTTTTTGGAATATCAGCTTAGTTAAATCGCAGACATCATCTAAGTGCGGAATGCCATAATATGACACACTCTCAATTTAACATGTCCAAACTCGGAAACTACATCTCATATTATGCAAAATGCTATTGCTTGGTCTTAAAGAATACCCCAAATTTGATGTTACCTCTTATTGAATTTCTGTGAATAGTAGTATAGTTGCTCAGTGTAAATATCCTGGTTTCCCAAACACTTGCAACAGAATACATGTCTGGGTGACAACAATGGATGTTTGGCATGTAGGCTTGTTTCTTGGGGCGAATAAAGGAGCTATAATTAGACAGGGAAATGAAGAATTTCAGAGTGGGAGAGAGAATAACTCACAATTTCTTGGACAGAAAGGGGAAAATAAACTCAAAATTCCAAAATGTTGGTTTATGGAAATAGACTCCATTTCACGTCTGACGCTTTGTCTTTTTCGGTCTTTCATTCTTCTGGTCCATTGTTCAAAACAAAACTACACCATAATGAGGCTTGATTACCCACAGGGTGCCATTTTATCAATTGTTTCTTCTTTGTCTTTCATTCTCAGCCTCGCTATCATTCCACATTATTTGGGATAAGATTATCTCTTCAAGTTCTTATTCTTACAAGATATCATTCAGAAGATGATAGAAATATGAGAAAATGGATTTGTTCATATCAAAGTTCTAGATATCTTTATATCTCTTTGAAACTATTTTAACTTAACTATTTTTTCTTTGTTCTAACATTTTCTTCAAAATCCATCTGCGATTCTCTATTGTTGTCCGACACGTGAACTCTCCACCTTGTGAGGCGATTTCTGTCACTCACGCAAACCACGTGCACTTCTCATGCAGAGAGTGACATCCATCTTGGACTCCATGACAGGAGAGTTCTTCAGGAAATATGTTATTTGCCCAGAAGTGATTGGTTCTTTTCAGGTGGCTCACGGAATATGTTTCAACATAGTTCCTTGTTGAACTGTTGGATATATACATCATTTCCAACATATATATTGTTGTAAGACACATAAGTGTCTTACAATCAATATATATTTTGTTGGAAATTATATATATTTCCTACCTTTCCACAATCGAGTACTTGCCTGGATACTTATGGAGACACAAATGGTTTATAGTAGGCCGTGAAGATTTGTAGAGATTTTGAAGAAACATCTTTTATATTTCTATAGAAACACAAAATAAATACACCCACTGAGAGATCAGTTAAAAAACCAGTCAGCTATGCTTTGAAACTTTGATTCAATGACTGACATTTACAATAGCAGTTAACTAGCATCTCACTTCTTGAAAATACTTGGTAAGTTTCGCTTACACACTTCAGCTGTTTTGACATGTAATAGTTGCAGTTGAGAATCTAGGTTGCAGGCTTGCGCTGCAACATTTGCTAAAGTTGTAATATAATGTGCCATTCATTGTGTGTTTGAATGTGCTTTTGAAATGCAAGATCTACTGAGTAACATGTTGCATGTTGTTTATAGAAAGAGATTTGAGTTGTAGGATGTTGACACTTCTAGACACTGCAGTTGCCATACCTGTTTTGTGCCCCAAGGGTTGCAGGTTAGAAGTCTACTTCTGACCACAACTGTATATTAGTGTTGGGCGGTTGTGATATTTTTCGTTCGGTTCGGTTTTCGGTTTTTCCGACCCAAAACCACGGTTTCGGTTCGAGTTTCGGCTGCAGACCAATTCACATGGTCCGCAATGTGCACGACAAGATTTTTAATCCGCGGTTCAGCGCCCGGTCCGCAAAATCGTTTTCCGGTCCAGAAATTCAATACATCAACATGGCGCTCGTCTGGGAGAGTGAACAGATCGACATTTTGCTCATTATTTCGTCGTTTTCTCAATAAAATTAGATATTTTACGATAACCGAAACACTCGGTTGTTAGATTGAACTTCGGTTCGAGTTTCGGTTGTAGTGGTGAAACCGAACCGAAATTTCGGGAATCGGCACAACACTACTGTATATATCTTGTAGCAATTTACTTGCAGTTTCCGGCATGACCATATTTTACTTCCTTCTGGCCGTGCACTATATAAAGAAATAAAATAATATCAAAATTAATATCATTTAGACATGTGATAATTATATTATAGTACTGAACACCAGGTGTTGGAGTTAGAGATATCTTTTGAAAAATAAAAATTAAAGCAGTATTTCTGTATATGATCTGGGAGCAGTATATGACAAGATCAATTGATGGACATTATATAGCCAAATGTCTTTAAAGTGCTCAATAGCCTGAGGGAAATGCATTAAGAAAATTGCACAAGATGTCTGGTTCTATAAATAGACGTCTGATGTTATTTAGTAAGTACCCGGATGAAGATTGAGTGGTCCCTGAAAGTAGTTCATCATTTGGTCAATTTGTGTGTTATGGATTGAAGTGAGGTGTGGTTCAGATTTCTTAGGCTATAGATATTTCATACATGACATTTGTGTACAGTAAAAGTTGTGTGTTCCTTATATATATAATAAAAGTTGTTTTTCTCACCCACTAATCATTCAGGGAAATTATCACCAGCTGATGACAATCAATGTCCTCAGCCCCACATGACAATTACCCTAGCACTGTCATTACCCTCCCATGACACTCTCACAGTGTCATGGCCTAGCCATGACTTTGGCAGTGCTCAAAATCATCTTTGACTGGCTATTTAAAAAGAACTACTGCTGCTATCACTTCCAAACTTGGTATAAAGTTGTATCACAGTGTCAACTAACTCTATGAATTTTGACAGACCTATCCATTACGAGGGGCGTTCAGAAAGTTCACGGCTTTTTTTTATATGGACACTTATTTTCAATCTAGAACAATGAATTTTTTACAGGACACAATTCAGCAGTTTTGGAATGGGTTTCCAAAATTTTGGAACATTTAGACATTTTAAAGTCATTCTGTGGTCGCCATGGAAACAGAAAGTTTGGCTAGGCGGAGCAGGTAGTACGGAGATCAAGAAAATCACTGAATTGCGACTGAGGAAGACTTCTCTCTGTCACTTGTATTAGTAAGATTGACAATATTTGACACAAGAAATATGATATTAGCTTCTAAATGTACTTTCAAGCATACCAAATGTTTGTATTCTTACAGCAAACCAATGTGGGAAAGCACTCCTGAATGCCCGATTTGGCAAGAGCGATTCAGGCGCCAGAATTTGAGTCCTTAACTACATCAGGACTTATGACAAAGCTGGATTCACTGGTATGAGTAAGAGACCTAAAGGGACAATATTATCCATCCCAGCTTTTCCTTTGACATATTGCTTTACATAAGACCTGGTTTTCCATTACCTTAATCACTGGGGGCAATAGTTTCAGGCACTGGAGGAGAAAAGGCTTTGATGACTGAAATGCTTTCACATAAACTTTTCCTGGAATGCTTCAAGGAACGTTTATTTCAACGCGTCAGGTGTATGAATTAATGCTTTTGTAGTACTTGCGAGTATTTTTAAAAGGTAATATTATATTTCTTGTGTTAATTATTGTCAATCTTACTAATACAAGTGGCAGAGTGAGGTCTCTCTCAGCCGCAATTCATTGATTTTCTTGATCTCCATACTACCTGCTCCACCTAGCCAAACTTTCTGTTTCCATGGCAACCACAGAATGACTTAAAAGTGTCTAAATTGTCCAAAACTTTGGAAATCCATTCCAAAACTGCTGAATATTATCCTGTAAAAAATTCATTGTTCTAGATTGAAAATAAGTGTCCATATAAAAAAAAGCCGTGAACTTTCTGAACGCCCCTCGTACATACTGAGGAAAAGAATCCGAAGGCTCCAGAGAAATTAGGAAATTGTCATCAGCTGCTGATGACTTTGCAGTATTTCGTGAAATTGGATAGAATTGAGTCCCGCAACTGACATGCTGCTGTGTGGTGAGGATGGCTGCAAAGAGATCAGACTTTCTTCTGAGACCCAACTGATCAACCCCACACACTCAATCATCCTGTCAGGGCCAGGACTTGGCTGGAATTGCAATTCTCCTCATATGCTGGTAATTTCCCAGACTGCTATTTCGTTCTCTTTCAAACGGTATTGAAAACGAGGTATTTGTGCAGCTTTACACTTTAACTTCATAGGCCTAATGGGGTTGTATTTTTTCAGCATCTTTAGAAAGTAATCACTCAACTGGGACCAGTGTAAATTATGTGCTCTATGTGCCTATTTATTTGTCGAATAGAATAAGAACCTGCTCGAAAGTGTCTGATATTATGCTCACGTCATGTCTCAATGTCTGTGCTGGTGGAGCTCTCCTGTCTCGGAGGAAGGGGGTTTTCCCGCCACAGAGAAGTAGACGGCAAATTGATGAACGATGTCTGTTATGATGGATGTCATACGAGTGCACTTTCTAATGCTGCTCTATTCTGTATTCTATAGTTACTTAAAGTTGAATGATGGGGAAAGAGAAGAGGGATGTTCACTATGAAAGGGTGTATATAGAGGCTCCGTCGGATGGTTTTGGTTTGGTATAAAAATGATAAATATTAAATTGGTTGTCGATATTTTTACTAAAAGATTAAAATGGTTTGTGGTTTTGGCGTTCGTTTCGGATTAAAATGGTTTTGGTTTTCAAAATCGCCGTGGTGCATCCGTATGCAAAAGTCTGCCAAGTACCCCCCCCCCCGGGTTGCACTCATTAAGTTGGGCCATAATGTAAATGATAGACAGGGAGGAGTAACATATTGCATGTATGGCAATTTTGTGGGGGTCTTATACTTGACAAGCATAGGAACTGGCATAAGGGTCATCAATTTTCATCGCAAACTTAGTTCAACACTTGGTATTACTTGGTAGTGCTGTGGGCAGTGGCGTATTTAGTATGGGGGGCTTTGGGCCATGCCCCCCTCCTCAGGCGCAAAATTAACATGGGAAAGATGGGAAAAGCTGCAAATCACTCCGTATTCACCCCATGTTATGCCCCCCCCTTTCCTTAGGCCATTTCTATATGCCCTGGGCCCTGGCTGTGGGCTTCCAATTGCTTGGTTCTGGATTCAATTCCAGTTCTGGTCAGGTTACCTGGGCCTATATTGAACAGGAATTTCAAACTTCCTTTGCCATATTGTTAATGCTATGTCCCCCTTTGGCCTTACTTGGCTTATTGAAAATATGCGGAACGCAAAGCCCTATAAGCATGCATCCTTCTCTTACCGAGAATCGGACCCATGACCTTCATGGGTGCAATGGAAGACAGAAAATCATAGAATCATGGAATAGAACATTCCATCAAAGAAGATGGGGAAAGGAAGGAAAAGAGCTTAGACTGAGATAGGAGTAACTTGAGTAACTTAGCGAAAAATAATCGTCTTTATACCTGATGGTAACAAATGTAGCTGACGAGAGATTGATGAAACAATATCTCTTATGATGGATCTCTTTTTGGCCCATTTCCAGAACTATGTTGGTATAAATTGGCTGGATAAGAGTTTTGAATTTGCAAAGTAGATTGTAAATAGACAGGAAGACGGCTTAGCAAGAGAGCTGCCTTAGTAGATCCATAGACGCGAAGAGAATTGAAAAGGCCTATTTGAAATGCACCAATATGACATCCATCATTACTGACACCATTCACCAATTTGTAGTCTGTCATTTCCATTTGAAGTCTTTCATTTGCCATTTCAAATGGTGATTATGTTTTTGTTCTCAGGTTAGTCATTTATGTCATCTATCATACTGCTGTTTCCCTCTGTCTATTATCAAAGAATCAATCTCTCTTATTCACCTCTGCCTTTCCTCCGCTCTCTTCCCTCTATGATATTCCCCCTTTTCCTTAGCATTGTGCACTTCCCATTCTGTGCTAAAGACTATTTTGAATGGGAAGGAAAAAGGAGGAACTACCTCAACTTGAGGCCAGGAGAAAATCAAGGAGGTGAATTTAAAAGGGGATAATACTGAATTGTTATAGTAAATTAGAAAAAAAATGGCTAACTAAAAAATTAATGGACAGAGTCAGTTATGATTGATATCTTATCAGTGATTACTCATGTAACTGGAACCTAGTAGAAGGAGTTCTAAAGGATGAAGGGTGATGGGAATTTAGGTCTGGAAGAAATCCAGCATCCGATGAAGGAGGGGGGAAACTCCGTAAAAAAGGGAAGAAATCAGGGAGATAAGAGAACTTGTAATAATCTTCAGAGCAGTGTGTTTTCATAAAGAGGCAATGAATAATTATGGTTTTAACTGCTTTAAGATATACATGTTTGCTGTCACCACATGTTTCAAACAGTTCAAAGTAATGTTCTCATCTGAACATATTTGACAGTTTGAGAATGATCTTAAAAATGGCCTTGCATACCCTCTCTGAACTTCATACAAGCAAAGCGAATCCAAGTGAAACTGCCAGACAGTGTTGGTTGTTGTATTCAAATTTCAAATCCTTTTGCATATTTCACTACAAGCACCTCGTCCAATATACAGCAGTACATACACATTTTGAATTTTAAATCCTCTTCCATACAGCAGCGAGTGCTCCCTTGAAAATCTGATCGAACCAGATCGCCCACAGCACATTACAGTACTGCAGACAGAGGGAGAACAAGCCCCATAATGTGATTGTCTGCTTTCTTGTTGACATCTTTTTTAGTGGCTGAAAATCCTGTTCAGGACAGCGAATGTGGGAGAAAGCACAAAGCAAAGTTGGATTAAACCCTGCAAGCTGCAAAGAGTGTTTGGTTCAGGAGATGACAGGGAAATTGCAAATCCAATTTGGTAAACATTGCCACCAGGAGGCGTGACTTCAGTAAATCACAGATGGTGCCACCTCACAGTTATGTGCACAAGTTCAAAGTGGCAAAAATAGCTGCTTATGGCTTCTGTAAAATTATGGGCATGTTATTTTTCACTCGAAAACTGAGCTGAGGATTCGCATGCAAACTTAGACCAATTTATTTCTTGAAAAACCTAGAGAGAAAGAAGTTATAAAAGGAGAACTTCAGTTTTCATACACTGATACTCTGCAATCTTGATATCATACTACCACTAGTAGTTATCCTTTTGACATTCTTATTCATGTATGACTTCAATCACTCTCAGGAATGTTCTTGCCACTAGAAATTATCTCAAAAGGAATAAAAGTTTCAAACAAGTGATGCACAGTAAGTGCAACATTTCCAGCAATGTCTGAAGCCGCCATGTGTAAGACTAAACACATTATCTGTGGAAGATTCTACATTTATATATCAGAATCAAAATATCATGTATTTCAGGTCATTCTATACCTTTACTTTTTCCTCCATTCCTCCACTTACTTGCTGAGAAATTCCTATCCATATTTATAGTCATCATCTAATTATTATATTTAGCAGTTTACTCTCCTTTTTGACCCTTCCCATTTCCCATTCAAACCCCAATAATCACCGTGCTATCACTTATTTCCACAATTCAATGCTTCATAATTTCCTACCAGTATTGGATAATGTATCTGTGTCCCGTCCAGGTAACGTCCATGTCTAGTAATATACTGGATAAAGAGATATCTCACAGACTCTATGAGCTCTATGATTGGACCAGTATTTCACAAAATGAAAGAGAAAGGAAAGAGTAAGGAACATTCTTTGGATGAAAAATCCAGATTGCCCTCCTTGTCCCTCCTCTCCTATAACCGGCGACCTTTCCCCACTTATCCCTCTTGATCCAGCCCCTCTCCCCCCTCCCCCCAAATCTCATAGCCATAACCCTCCAGCGGCCCATTTGCCCGTTCATCCAGCCGTTAGCCATTCCAATATCAAGCGCATAGTGCTCCGCAGGTCATTTCGGCTCATGGAAAATCGCCCTTTTACCAAAACGGCACTACAAAATGGGCCTTACTCGACTGGAAAGAAAGTCAAGTAGTTGATCTAAGATGTATTCCAGTCGAATAGGCAGACTACTCATTCCGGCTCCAATATATCACTTTACTTGTATATTGTGCAGGCTCGGGGGGCCTTTTGAGCAGGTTTCTATTGCAGTTTTGCATAACAGGTTTCTATTGCTGTTCACTGCTACTATTGGACAAGTTGGTTTGCAGAAGTTGGTTGAAATCGGTTGCCAGATAGTTTTGATGAAATAGCGTATTCATTTAAAGGGAAGAAGTACTGAAGACAGTGTTCTTGTTGTAGAATCTACAGTGATTCGAATGAAAGAATGCAACAAGACCCAGTGTCCCAATGACCTACTAAAATTTTAGAAAGTTATGGAATCTAATTAGATCTAATGTATTCCTTCCTTGAATACTGTAGCCATGTAAATTGTGTGGACCAGGAGAATTTTTAGGCACCATGAGATGGCGGGAGCATCTCTAGAGAGTGATGTGCATCATATGATTGGCACTCCACACATGTCCAATTGTGCAGTTGTTGCAAAAAATCAAAAATCCCCAAATGTCACTGAAATTATTTTTATGATCATAATACTAAATTGAAACGTCATTCAAAGTGGAATAATGCCAATAAAGGTATCCAAATGAAGTCTTCCCTGCCGGAAATTGCACCCTGAACCTTCAGAATCATTATATATATATATGGCAACTCCCTGCAGCCAAGCGGCAACTATCAGAATGTTTTTATTGGTCAGATTTATGAAGTTACTGCCACTTGTTTGGTTCTTACATGGATGATTGCAGACTTCCAAGTTACAGCTATTTCATACACGACCCCTTTAACATGCATGGCAGTTTTATGCCTTCTTAGTTCTTACTGGACTCGGAATTTATGGACAGCACCTGGTCATTCGTGAACTATTATTACGAACTAAGTCATAGTATCAGAAGCTTTTTTGGAGGTTATAAATGGTATTGTAAATGATATTCTGTTGAAAATTGCTGTGATCTCAGTAACACTGTGTATTTTGATTATAAGAGTCAATTTTTAAGGAATTTATTTTGGTCTAATGGGAGTTGTTGTCTGCACCGAATTCTTTCCTGTAATTGTGTGTAGTCATTGTGGTGCATGCAGATTTCATCCACAAGTTATAAAATCTAAGATACTTACATAATATATAATTATAATAATATCAATAAATCTTATCAATCTTACCTGCTGTTTAAGATTTGCTCAATGTTCACCTTTTTTATGTTCCGTGACCGTGATTTTCAGATTTTTCTGCTGCAATGAAATACGGAAAAATATTTATGATCCAATTTCAATAATCCAGGTTGTCTATTGTTCTGTTGTTTTCTTATTGATGCATTGTTATCTTTTCAATTTTTGTCGGATATTCAAACTTTATGTTGCATTATGTATTAATCTTTACTCTTGAAATCTGTTTTGTTAGATTTTTTTTCAACTTGACGAAACTTTCCCCATGTCTCAATTTACCATAAATTCATGCTATTGTAGTAGAATGTTATTATTTTGTAGGCCTATATGGATATTCATAATATGCTTCTTTTGTTGCAGGTTGGTTGATTTTATCATTTCTAAGAAAATTGGTTTGAAAATGCTGATATTTCGAAACAAGGTAGGGTCATATTTTCGCTCTTATTTGGAAAACATCTTGCAAGAAACTTTTCTATGTTCATCAAGATAATGGAATTTAAAATATTATGAAATATGGAAATTAACTGAAATTGCAAACAATTTGAAACAAACAAGAAGTACGTTGCCTAATTCCTTGGATTGTCTCAATGGATTTCATGCTATGAACCTGACCTTAACTTGCCTACAATGTCACTCATTGAAAGTAGCCCCGTCGTGACTCCGATGTTCAGTGTGCACATCTGGGCACACCCGGGATTACATTGAAAGACAATGTATTGGCTGATCAGGAAAATTAAGCCGAGGCTTTGCACATGCACATTGGCATGCCTGTAGAAGCATGTGGTGAAAATAGAACAACTTTCTTTGACTGGTGTTAGACACAGCTGTTGGGGTCTTGCAAGGGTTAAAGTGTCATTACACCCGTCAAGAACCTCATCTGCATTTCTCGTGATTCCACGCCATCCATGAGAGTTGAAGTGAGACTTAGAATAGACAGGTTGAAACGAAAAAGGTGACGGGAGGGGGAGGGAAGTTTTCAACTTTACCATTCGTCCCCCACCCCTTTCTTAATTGTTTTTCTACTCTGAATCAACACTTGGTACACATAGCAGTCAGCAATAGTGTCAACAAATTACAAAGCAGAGTTACATTAGATCTTAAAAGTTATTCCTTACCTTACAATCACAGCTTATATGCTTATAAGTAGAAGTAGTGTTTCTCTCCTCTATACCTTAGTACAGTACAATGCACTATTACCACAGTCACATTAGTCAAATTCCACAAGATAGATTAGGGGTATACATCAAACATAGAGTTTGTAGCCACCAGGGTTGGGTTCAAATACAGATAAAAGTATTTAAATACAAATACAAATACTTGCAATCTTTCTAAATACAAATACAAATACAAATACAGTTGAGCTCAAAAGTATTTAAATACAAATACAAATACTTTCAATTCTTTCAAATACAAATACAAATACAAATACTCAAATTTTGAAAGTATTTAAATACAAATACAAATATATTTGCAAATATATTTGAAAATACTTTCAATAATTATCAGTAAGGGAAATTATCACCAGCTGATGACAATCAATGTCCTCAGCCCCACATGACAATCACCCTAGCACTGTCATCACCCTCCCATGACACTCTCACAGTGTCATGGCCTAGCCATGACTTTGGCATTGCTCAAAATCATCTTTGACTGGCTATTTTAAAAGAACTACTGCAACTATCACTTCCAAACTTGGTATAAAGTTGTATCACAGTGTCAACTAACTCTATTAATTTTGGCAGACCTATCCATTACATAATGAGAAAAGAGCCCGAAGGCTCCAGAGAAATTAGGAAATTGTCATCAGCTGCTGATGACTTTGCAGTATTTTGTGAAATTGGATAGAATTAAGTCCCGCAACTGACATGCTGCTGTGTGGTGAGGATGGCTGCAAAGAGATCAGACTTTCTTCTGAGACCCAACTGATCAACCCCACACACTCAATCATCCTGTCAGGGCCAGGACTTGGCTGGAATTGCAATTGTCATCATATGCTGGTAATTTCCCTGACTGATTATGTCTTAGAACTTCAAACTTGTCTTTTTTAATTGTTTTCAATCTAACTCCAGCTAATGTTACTGAATACAACAAACTGTAAATGGTCTGCAGGTTATATACAGTTTTAACAAGTAATAATAATAATAATCTAATTTTCATAATAATATGATAATGCCACAGCATAGAAGACGGGTCGACATGTAAACACTCATTCATTTGTTCAACAATGTTAAATCTAAATTCTGAAAGGAATTAAAATTCCAAAACAAATTTCACCCACTGTAATTGAAACCCCCTTCATTCCCGAACCGAGCTGCAGACCAACCAAACAAGAAACAACATCATTATCAAACCTTCATTAGTGATATCACAATTTATACCATCTAATGAAATTCACAGCTCTGACGCTTTTAATTCAAGTGCAACCTGGAGATATTTTTTCTTTCACGGAGTCTCCGTACATATAACAATTAAAATGGATCAGTTACGGAAGGTAAAAATTCTGAAGTGATGTGAACATGGAGACCCTTATCCTGTTATCTGGAATGAACCATAATCTAAATCTGCCAATAAAAATCAAAAGCCTCTAGAAATTTTTTTCCAACTATCCGCAAACCTGCACTCCTGCAGTGACACCAGCTTTCCAGGAGACGTCAAGAAATAAATTAATATCCCAACTAAAATGAATCATATATACTGCTGAAGTCAGAAACTCATAAAAATATTATCAGCCAGAGGTTTGATGAAAATCACATGTCCAAGCATTTTATAAAGCTCAAACATTTTAATAAGCCAAGAATATTAACTTTAATTAGATTCACATGCCTGAGCACTTTCATTTTTAAGTCAAGTTTCAGGTATGTTGCACATACAGGCCAAAATGCATATCATATTTGTTCAAATGCGCATGAAGTTTTATAAAAAAAATTGTAGTTTTTGTAGGAAGAAAAATTTCAGCGGGAAGAAAACACTTATATTTCAATGATACTATTGTTACATGCATCTGGAAAGCGACAAAAACTTGGAACAGTATAATTGAGCCTGCGTAATTCGACAATCTTGTGTAAGTTGTGTTTGTCCAAATGAGCTTGCTGTCATGCCTCATCCGATGTATCACTGAAACAATAAATGTGGTATATTAAATGTACAAGCTAAACCATTATTGATGTCACACAATGTTTCCCAGACTTAGAAGTTATTATGCTGTGTGTGCTAATCTATTGTTATGCACAGGCTTCGAGAAACGAAATTAACTGTCAGACATGTGCAGACTCTTCAATAAGATATTTTATTTTATTTATGCCAGACATTATTAAGACTGATAATTACCAAATTTAGAAAAAAAATTCTACAAAACGTGAATCAAAACACCTCAACAGAAACCATTATTTTAAGTTGCCGTGGTTAAGGTCGCTATGGTAACAAAGAATTCATCTCAAGACTAACCTATCAGAAAAACCAGAAATTGTTAATTTTCATAAATTGATTTGGTTCCTGCAACAAGCCTATTTACAGGCTCAAAATATGATTCTAATGTGCTTTTTCGGGTTCAGGGACAAGGGACTAAAGGAGCAAATTTGTATTTTTTCAGATTTGAATCACCATCGGATGGTCAAAATCATCAATAGAGTTTTGAAAAAGAGTCTTATTGCAGTAGCAAACTTGTCTGTAAGTAGCATGCCAAAAATCTAACCAGTGGTTTTTGAGCTGAATTTTTTACAAGCACTCAACACACACACTGCTCAAGTTTTAAAAATTCAAATTTGGATGTTTGCTAGATTTCATGTCTGGACCAGTAAAATCAGAATTTTTTTCGACAGTGTGTGCCCTTACTACCCCAGTTGTCAAGTTCCTGCTCTTTCTTCAGATCACTAAAAAACATTTCCTCCACTTCTGAACAATTTTCCTTATGTTTCAGAATTTTTCCTGGCTTTCAGACAATGTTCATGTAATTTTTCTAAATTTTGCCAGTAGGAGAAATTCATAATTTTAAAAATGTCCTCAATTGTGAGGCTTTGACTTACATAATTGCCCTTTCAAAACATCTTTGGTTTACACTTAACTGTAAAAGTATATTTTTAAAAAGTTACCCTACTTCCTGAAATTTCTCCCAATTTTTGAAGTATTCCAATTTCCAAAATACAACATACAGTAGCTATTTTGTGTGAAAATATTTGCTGATTCATCATAATGTTATATATATTTTTTAAATTAAAAGTGTATCCTTGAATTTTAGATATATGGGAAATTTCCTAATTTTTTCTATTTCCCTTGATTTTGAAACTAAAAATCTATCCAAAAATACCTAAGAAGGATAGGAGGATAGGACAGGACATACTTGCGGAAAATTACACAGACTAGTTGGCGTAATTACCTCATCGTTATGAAGAAGACCTGTGCGGATGTGTTCAGGAGATGATCTGGACCATTTTGGCACTATTCCTGGATATTCTGTCCCCACCGGGCAAAAAGTTCTGGATGCGCCACTGCAAACAGACAGAAAGTTTAATTTATTTTTTGACAAACTTGAAAAACAATGTTATCACAAGCAACCTATTATTCCAATATTTGGAAATCTACCCATTCTGTGGCTAATGTCAAAATATATTGGCTTTTTTTTTTTTGTCCTACCAACCGTAAAAAGCTTTAAGAAATCGGGAAAGTTAGGCCTAATGGACCTGAGTTTGTGTTTTTTACGTTATCAGCACCACAATTAACAACCATAGGAACAACAAGATACATATAAAATAACAAGAATATCAGAAAATTGAAATAATGAACTTTTCAACACAAACTTCATAGCTCACCAATAGAGCTTAGAGCTCTGTCAATTCTTTGAGGCTACCCTAAGAAGTATTGCTGGCCCAAAACCTTCCATCTTGAAGCAATTGCCCAGCCCCAAGCCCTGCATCTTTCTGTCAAGGAATAGATAGATCTGTGTTTTGTCCTTCACTCCACAAACTTTTGTTCACTGCAGGAAAAAGAAAAGTAAACAAAATTAAAATATCGGAATAAAAAAACTGATGCTCGACATCATTTGATCTTTTACAATATGAAAATATCGCAATAAATTTGAGTAACAATTTTGACAATATGTCCATCAGTTTGATCTGAATTTTACGACAAACTGGGCCCATCCAAACCTACATTGATGACAATTACGTGAACATTCTCATGGACTAAGGCTGTGCAATCGAAATATTTTCTGAAATCGATCAATCGACAATTAAGTATTTCGATTTGATTATCAATTTTTACATCAAGCGTCATTTTGTGGGCATCGCTGCAAAATCAATTTTTACTTATTTTATCGGCAACATCAAAATCGAAACTTTTGGCGATCAATGGTGTTCAGCGACAATCATTAGATCGGCACAGCTCAATCATTGATCATTAGAAAATAGTCAGTGGCGTCACTAATAAACTTGGCCCAAGATTTATTTTCCTTGTATGATACTAGTAGTGAATGAGTAGTCAGAGCCCATGATAGGACACTGTACATAGAATGTTGCGCACTATGTGTCGTTATTTTTGCAGTTTATCTAATTGTTATGTCAATGAAATCTAAAATCTTCAGATTGTGGGGCGGCTGGCGCTTCGACTCTAAACTGTGCGGCTTCAGCCCCCCCAAACTCGCATTTCTAGTGACGTCACTGAAAATGGTAGTAATTGCGACGAACAAGCCAAAATTTTCTCTAAGTAACAATAAAATATATATATATAGATACATTTAGTCAAATTTGGGATTTTGTCAGCTATCACAATGAGGTGACTGCACGAATCAACTGTTCCAAATATGGTCATACTGACAGTATGCCACAGTGAATTTTACGAAAGGATATCATGGACCAAAAGTTCAAAACACTGTTGGGTCATCCCCAAAAATAATATGATATCTTGACTAAACGGAGAAAAAATCAATTTCCAACTTACTATATATTTAAGGAAGCAGTTTGCCAATAAACAAGGTGAAAACTCTTTGGCAATCTTCACGGTCTTCTCCTTGTGCTTGTCTTGCTGGTCTGGAATGGAATTAAATTAAAAACATGAAAATTATCAGACTTAAAAATAAGAAATAAAACTCTTTTTCAAATGACAATTAATTGCCCCCCCCCTGTTCCTAGCTCGTTCCTAGCTCACCCTGAAGTCTACATCGATGTTCCGGCACCCCTGTTAATATTACTCGGGATTAGCAGTCAAAACGCCTACAGACAAAAACGGCTATTCTGATTTCTGACAATGCCAGAACGGCAATACCAAAATAGCTATGACTAGATGTCAAAAACGGCTACAGCCAGGTCTATGCAAAAACGGCAAAATCGGCTAAACTACTACTATCCGCCTCCATTTCTAATATCCCATGGGCTTGGATTAAATTGAGTTCCGGGGTGGGATTCGAACCCACGCCCTCAGAGCCAGTGGTTATGCAAACAAACACTCTTAACCATTAGGCCACGGAGGAACTCAAAATACCATGAAGTCAAGGGTCAAAAAGTGAGCAGTTCACCAGGTGTGAATAAAAGAATTAGATACAACATCAGACAGCCTTAGAAGGCATAGGCCTAAAACGCAATTACAATTTGTCTCATCAACATGCGAACTGGTGTCTGGCCTGATTCCTCAGCATCCAAGTCTCACAATTGAAATACACATACTCACAGACAGATTAGCCATTTTGTAATTTGTTTATCACATTTTTCGATGTTTTGGTGATGTTTTTTGTCCGATTTTTCACCAGTTCCGATGACAGCAGTCGGAGTCTATGCACTATTGTTTACATTCTTGACGCTATCATAACAATGGCCTAAATTATCGTGACGTCACAAAAACGCACTTCAGTGCCACTTGTGACTTACTTCTCCTAAGGGACCGTTCAGAATTTATGACGGCGGGGGTGGGAGTTTTGGCCGAGGGGGTACTAACTTTTCACACGTGTTTCAAGGGGGGGTATTAATTTTTGACAACACTTCCAAGGGGGGGTAAGAAATTTTAACAAAGAAAAAATGTTAAAAAACACGCATAAACTCATATTATTTGGACTTTATCACGCGCAGAAGTCCGCGAAATGACTCGAATCTGTACGAGTGGCCGTGTATAACAGTATGTATGTGTGTATTGCTTTGTATGTCGGGGGGGGGGTACTAAAAATACGCGTGAAACCTAAGGGTGGGGTACTAAAAATCCGCATGAAACTCAAGGGGGGGTATCAATTTTTCAAGAATCAAGGGAAGTTCCAGCAAAACTCCCACCCCCCCCAGTCATAAATTCTGTACGGTCCCTAAAATAAATTATTTGCACTGCCCTATAGATGCAGTGAATTTTCCCAGCCTCAGTCAGTGCCAAATTCACATGTTCGCATGCTAGAAAAGACACAATGTGTAGAAACTATTTGTTGAGCAATTCTGATCCACTGACAATGTGTTTGCATGCTTTAATGCAAAAATATTGTACTGTAAAGTCAAAAAGTTGCTAAACAATGGTGAGTTGCGAAGCAATGGTGAGTTGACCAGGCCTATCATTCATATAGATTTGTGAATTGCTGTTGTTAGCAGGTTAGTGCATGGACTTTAAATCTTAAAGCAATCACTTTAAACTGTCATTGCCAATATTGACCTGTTGACAGGCAATTTTCTGTCAAAATTCTGCTTGACAAGCGCCTATATAAAATTCCGAAACGTTTTGGACGATTCCTCGGCCTACAGAACAGCTACAGTGGGCGACGCCGTTTTGGTGATGAAAATATGAAAAAGCTCAGCTGCTCTGTGACAACAGGCTCAACATTCCTGCACAGGCTATAAACACCCACCCAACTATGCCTACCTTTCATTTGCACTGCTCATCCAACCAGTCTGATTATTTGTTTTCACACAATCCCACTTTTTGTCACGATTTCTGATGAACCAGCATGACACCAGTTTGGTGATTTGTTGACGTCACCAAGTTGAGGCTCAGTGTTCTGTCCACAAGAGGGCAGTTGTGACGTTTTTGAGTCATCCATCTGGTGGCTGGGTCTTGCAAAGCTTTCTGAAGCCTGTGGCTTTTAATGGACCATCCCATTGGGGCAAGGGGGGCAGTGCATTGGTTGTGTAAAAAGAAAAAGAGAGAAAAAAAAAGAAATACCACTCAGAGGATCTGGCATTAAATTATAAATGCACCCATCAGATTATTTAGCGAAACTTTGTTGGACCCTGTCTTTTAGGCCCTGCCCCATTGCAATTTGCAATTACACTGCCCTTGGCCATGTACTAGAGGCATATCTGATAAAAAATATATCAATTTTGATGAATTTTTTGACAGAGTGCTCAGTTTTGTGTTTATAAAACAAAGGTAGTACCTTGGGTTCAGGTCTCACCCCAAGTCATAAATTCTCACCCAGACAATCTGAAGTTTAAATTCTGTATGGTCTCATGAATAATTAGCAAGATTAGAGGGTAATAATAAGATATAATTGCAGGGATTTTTAGAATAAACAATACTTGTTCACATAAATTTGGTTAAAACAAGAAATTCAAACTAGGCAGTTCTGAAATGAGTAATTTTTGGTTGGCAGATTTCATTGCTGCATTGCTGCTTGTGTGAAATAAATAATTTTGTTTCCATGAAATTAATAAATCCCTGGCTAACATTAAGCACCTCACCCCTTCCTCAATATCTAAAAATCTAGCCATTATTAATTGCGACTCATTGTAATAGCAATGAAGTACAAGTATCTGCAGATCACTTTTGCATTCAGTGAGTTCAGTAGTGGATTTGCACTGCAATTTCGCAGAGGTTTAAACCTCCCCCCCCCCTTGAGCCTGTTATTTTAATAGGAAAACAAAGTAAAATTGTGATATTATTGTTATATTTGTATCCATAAACACCTACCCCTGCATGTTATGGAAATGATCGAGGTGATATATCTGGATGCACCAACAAGTATATAAATTCTTTCTGCAGTTGTGCAGCAATTCTGCTGCATGGTAGCTGCAGAATTATGCAGGAAGCTACAGAATTGAGTAGGAAGCTGCAGAATTTCACAAATTATGGACCTGGCTTCACATTACGAAGCTGGGAAGAAGCTGGTACTCATGGCTGGAAAAAGTAGGTAATATGGGCATTTCATTGAACACTTAGAAATTTCTAAATCTCCTTGGAAATTTTTGAAAAAGCTCAACATTTTTGACTGGTTGATTCAGCGACCAATTGTGGGAAATTTCGTCATACTCTATGAAATTGCCTGGAAATTCACATTTGTCCCAGCCCTGCTGGTACTCGGTACTAGGTGAATTTTGTAAACCATCAAACCCTAATGGGTCAACAGCTAGTATATAATAAATATTGAATACAGGAAAAGGTACAAAGTGAACAATAAATGTTGTGTGGGCAATGTTGGACATTGTGCCAATTACAACTGCATCTCTTAATCTTCAACTTCAGTTGGGAGGTGCATCCAGCACATTCAAATTTCCTCCTGTGCCTGCAGAATTCTGCACAAAATTCTGCAGTTCTGCAATTTTGGTCCTGGGTCACAGCAGCATTTCTGAAACGTTTCTGCAGCAAAATCTGTAATTCTTTAGGAGTTAATTGGAGGTTTTATGTAGGAATTAATCTACAGCATGCTGCAGAAAACTGCAGTATTTCACAAATTCTACAGGAAGCTGCAGAATTCTACAGCTCTGTAGCTCCCTGCAGGATTTCTGAACCTCTGTTTTAAAATTCCTCCAGCTTTCTGCAATGCAACTTCAAAGTTCAGACCTCTTTCACAAGGCCTTGCTGCTACCAAGGAACTGCAGCGTTTCTGAAAGATTCTGTAGCAGAATCTGTAATTCTTTGGGAATTATGCAGCTTGGGACTTTTTATGATTCTGCTGCAGAAATTTTTCAGAAGTGCTGCAGTGACAGAAGACTACCAAAAACGGCAGAATTCAGTATTTTCCTGCAGAATTTTCAGAAATGCTGCACTGACAAAGGAGCACCAAAACCCTGAGAACTGCAGAATTCTGTAGTTTCTGTATAATTTTTTAGGAAACTGCAGAATTCGGCAGCTATTAACTGGAGAATTATGCAGCTATTAACTGCAGAATTCTGCAGCTAACTGCAGAAGTGCATACCTCCTACAGAATTACAGATTTTGTCGCAGAAACTTTTCAGAAATGCTGCAGTGACAGAGTACCACCCAAAAATATTCTGCAGCTGTCTGCAGAACTGCAGAATTATGCAGCTTCCTGCAGAATTATGCAGCTTTGGTTCAGCTTCCAGTTGGATGAACTGGAATGTGGATTGGACTGAACTGCTGTTGTGACTGGGTCCAGTCTACCGGGACAGGGCTCAGTGTACAGTGATGGGGCATCGTCTACAGGACTACAAATGCCAAGCACTCTGATTTCTGCGGCAAAATGTGATTTTTTTTCGAAATGGCGCTGCTGAATATCTGGGAATCTGGTAGTTATATTGGTCATAGAAGTTCAATTAGCATACCAAAAGTTCGGGAATTTAATGGCCTGCAATACGTATGCATTACTGCCCTTGATGTCCAAGATAAATATATAGCTCCCCAGATTTGTTTGTAGAAAATACGGTTTTTTGCCAAATTCCCTAGATGAATTTTCTGGGAAATGGATAGTTAAATTGGCAAGTAGGGTCTTATGAATAGATAGACGAATGCTCCCCTAGCGCATATGCGCCCTTCCACTCCACATATATGCTCCATGAGTCCGCTTCCTTGCAACTATCTCAGCTGAAAAATAGTTTCTCTCACCTAGTGCCCAATGGGTATTTCTAGCAGTGCTCATGGCCCATGCTCAACAGAGGTGTTACTTCAAATACCACCAATTTTCAGCCATGTGTTCATATATGGGTTGATTGGTTACACATGCAAGAGAGCAACATGTCATACAGGCAGGCTAGCTATACATGTATACCTCCGTAGGGCTTCTCTCCAGTGTGTATTTCCATGCAGAACATCTCGGCGGTACTGCTATGCTGCCTATATCCATACACCTTCTCTTCAGTGTGAATTTTTTTACTGCACATCCATAAAGCACCTCTTCAGTGTGTATTTTAACATTTAACATCCATACGGCTTCTCACCAGTGTGTATTTTAATTCTTAACATCCATACAGTTTCTCTTCTTGTTTCTTGCACCAGAGTGCTACCGACAGCCTATAGTAGTGTGGTAGGTGGCAGCGCGGTTGCCATTGCCACTACCTGGTGCCCTCTAGTGTCACAACCTACCCACCATTGCATTCCTTGACCAGCCCTTGACCAGGACAGATCTGTTCCATGGTAAGTGCTACAAACCCACGCACGCTGCAATAATGGTGTCAGAAGTGGTATTGTAGTGTAGCACTGAAAGTTTTTTTGCTTTGAAGCAAGTGATGGGTTTGGTTGAATGTCAATAGTTGTCATTTTTCACGAATTCTGGTCTTGACTTGTGGAGCTGTGATTCAGGCAGCCATTGCAGCAATGTTGATGGCCGATTGACAACACAATCTTATCAGGCCCCATCCTCTCAGAATAATTGAAATATCAACTAAATGAGTATATAGCTGTGTGATATATCATCTATACTTGGTACTCAGATAGTTATTTTGAGGTGTCATTGCATAAATTCTCTTATTTTGAGGAATTTAACAAGTGCACCAATTATCACTCACAGCTACATGTGGATTGTCTGTGGTGTCAAAAACGATCTCAAATTTTGCCAATATCTACCTCTAAACAATTCCATCTGCTGCTGAATTGGTAGCTAAACCCCTTATATTGGTTTTTGGTGTTATTTGGGTAGTTTTGAGTTAACTGACATCGCTTATTTTGAATGTTTGCTTTGAAATTTCTGGACTTAGCTGAGTGGCTCTGATCAGCTGATTGATAAAATCAGTGCAAGCTAGCTGTCAAGTCGTGGGATTTTCGGTGCATAAAGCACTTGTTTGTTGGTTATAAATAAACCTGCCCCATATTTTGCCCCAATTTTTCAGTTTTTGTTTATTTATTTATAAAAATCCGATTGAATTTTTTTTCGACTTTTTGAAGCTTCTGTGCAGCATAGTCATATTTGATTTATTTATTTGGCTGGCTTTAGCATAGTTTGTTGAGTTAGTTTAAAATTCTATTCTGTGGTTTCCGAATAAAAAAAATAAATAAATAAAATATCAAAAACATTTGTTGTGTTGGTCAATTTCAATGTTGTTTCTTTACCATTGTTTTTGTGTTATTTTCAATTGAGATTAATAAGACACTTTTCACAATTGTGAGTGATCAGTACTGTTTTACTCAACCTTGTTCGAACTAACGCCAGCATACTGATTTGTTGACATTTTACGAACAGTTGACGGAGTACTACTGACAGAATTTATACTCGTCCCTGACTTGACGTGATCAATCAGACATAGGCCTAATCGACAATCATGGTTATCGACTTGGATCGTGCCTCAACTAGCGAGCTAATGGAGCTTCGCAATGTGGGTCAAAGTTCTGCTGAAAATATTGTTCGTAACAGACCCATTACTACATGGTTAGAGTTGCGTAGCTGTGCTCCAAGGTTAAATAAACATGATGTTATAGACTGGCACAAACGTGGTGTAGTCAAATCTTCCATTCCTGAATTTCAAAGATTGGCTTCTGCCAGTGGTGATCAGGGTCTCTTTTCTATGTTTGATCCGTTGTGTACTGAGGGATTTAGTTTGAGAGAGATGACACAGCCTGAGTCATGGGTTCCAAAGTCAGCAGGGGGTCAGAATGGTATCAGGTCCAAGCCTGGCGAACACCAGGCCTCGCAACCAACTGGTCCCTATGCTCAAGCGCCCCCACAGTCCAAGTCTGGCGTACACCAGGCCTCGTATCCAACTGGTCCTTATGCTCAAGCGCCCCCACAGTCCAAGTCTGGCGTACACCAGACATACGTTGGTGGTGAAAAGTATGAGGCTCTTGACAATGGATTGAAATATGAGTCATATTATGGATTTGGGGACCAGTATGACCAGTTTTCTGATGGGGAAGATGACAAACTTGGCTATGCTGGGTTAGGTGCAAGGAATGACCAATCAAATAAGCCCCCACATAAGAACAAGTCCGCTAAGCAACAATCTCATGTTAGCCCAGCTAGTGACTCTGATGAGGGCACCCAGAGGGGTTTCCTTGCAATTGTTGAAGGGTTGCATAAACTTGGAGAAACTTTATGTACAAATGCAATGGAACAACAACGTTCCCAGGAGAGATTCTTTAAAACCCAGGAACAATTCTTTCATAACCTTGAGACCAAATATCAGAGACATGAAGCTTTTATGGTAGAGGAACGCAATCGACAAGCCGAATTCTACAAGCAAATGCAGGTGGCCCCTAGACCGGAGGCGGATGATTCACTCAGGAAGCAGTTGGAATCTGTGTTGGAAGAAGTTAAGTCAGTAAAAGCTGCTGTTGCTCTTTCCCCAATTAGGCGTCACTCGCCTACTGCTGCGCCTAGTAAGGAAGAACCGGAAGAGACGCCATACTCAAAACCACCTCCCAAGCAAGGACAACATAATCAATCTTCCAGCTCCAGGAACCGAGGGCAACGCTATAACAGATCATCAAGTCTCTACAGTAATCTTAAGCATGCTTACCCCTCAAATGGTGTCTACCAACCCCCTCATCGAAGTGACCATCATGATAATGGCAAGATCTGGTCATCGCCTGATATCGAGTCGGTGGATGTTAGTGGTGATAGTCCGCATGAAACAGTGAGGCGACAATCAAGTTCTTCTAGGAATAGTGAGAATCCTCTGCAGCTCAGAAAGCTACAAGCTAATCTCATAGAGAACTTTGAGGGAAAACAGGAGTTGTGGGAAGGTTGGAAGAAGAATTTTTTGTTTGTGTCCAATGCTTGTAAGTGGAGTGATGAAGAGAGACTTCTGATGCTGCGAACACACATCAGGGGGACTGCAGTAAATGTCATGCAGAACCTCCCAGAAACGACACTCTGTGATTATATGGCTATTCTCAATGCACTGGATGCAAGATATGGTTCGAGTAACGAATCTACCAAGAAGAGATTGAGGACAGAATTGTCGGCCGTGAAGCAGATAGAGACCGAAGACTTGGAGACTTTCGGGGACAGGGTGTATGCGATGACAGTGGCGGCATACCCATCAACACTTGATGAGAAAGAAATTCAATGTTTTGCCGTGGATGCTTTCTTTGGAGGATGCAAGGACCGGAACGCAGCATTCTTGGCTGGCCTGGCTGAGTGTTGCACCATAAGAGATGCTGTCGATAAGGTTAAGTCTATCCAGGTGCAGAGTTTACGAACTGGTTCTAAGTTAGTCAGTCGTCAGGTTTCATTTGGATGTGAGCCGATGACTTTGAATGTCCGTCAATCCTCAATGTCCCCAATGAGATGTTTTACATGTGATGGTTCTGGACACAGGGCTCGTGATTGTGCAAATAAGAGGCGCCGCTCACCATCCCCATTTCGCTGTTATGAGTGTAGAGGGCAGGGTCATGTGGCGGCGGAATGTGCAAACCGGCTACGTCGCCCAGATAGATCATCATCCGGAGACAGGAATCATTCTGATGTGAAGGAAGAGGATTTCAGAGAACGCACAGGACGAAGGGAAGAGAGAAGGCCAAGGTACAAGAGTGGAGAAGACAGAAGGCACTCCCCTATGGGAGCAAGTGGGACTGTGATGTAAGAAACTCTTCGCAGGATAGCCGAAAAAGCGAGAGGAGAGATGATGGGTGGAGATGTGATCATAACGGTGACAGGAGAAGAGATGAGAGCAGGGGAAGAGGCGACAGGAGAAACGACAGGACGTCTGCTTATGACCGGGAAGGAGACAGGAGGAGACAGTCCGGAGGTTATAGCTACAGTCCCAAGTCATCTGGATACAGCCCCAACTCATCCAGAGAAGCAAGCTCGGCAAGGAGAGAGGAGCGGAGAGGTGATTACCAGGATTACCAGGAGTCCAGTGGATATCACAACAATTACAGATATTCCAGTGGAAGCTGTGAAAGAAGATACAGCGATGGAGATAAGAATAGGCAAAGTTCAAGCAAGTCACCTTTAAACTCCCGGTAGTAGGTTCTGGTGGCCGCAAGCCTATTTCTACTGGGAAAGGCCAGTCATTGGAGTTTGAAATTCGCAGCTTGGAAAATCCTTTCAGTGGTTACAAGTTGCTTATTCCTGTGTATTTCAACGGAATCAGGCGTGTCGTTTTGGCTGTTGTGGACACAGCAGCCCAGATTTCAATAGTGCGGAGTGGACTGCTTGAAGGACTCTATCAAACTACAAGAGAACTCCCAATAAACACTGCTGAGGAGAACAAGATAATCAATTGCCGACTTCTTCCCAATGTTCAGTTTATTGTGAATGGGCAACCATTTATGCACTCATTTGCCAGTGGCCCAATCACGGATGACTGCATCTTAGGCCTGGACTTTCTACTAAGCTGTGATGCTGTGGTTGACCTCCCAATGAGCACACTCACTTTGAATGGATCTACTGTCGATTCCATTGTCTAGCGAAATATATCTGGTGAAGATTTCCAAATATGTCGTGTCGCAGTTGCAGAGAGTGTTATTCTGCCAGCTAAAGCAAAACAACTTGTGGAGGTCAAGTTCAGCAATGATTCTGGTGTGTCATTCGTGTCAAGTCCTAGCTCTACAGATGAAATACCTGTGGCTCGTTTCTGTTGGATGGGAGCAAGGATAGCTTTGTGGAGGTTGTGAATGACTCTGCCAGCGATATAACATTGAAGAAGAACCAGTATCTCACCAATGCTGTGGAGTTAAGAGAAATAATGTGCCCTTCCCATGTTGCCCCAATTTCCAGGAAGTCGCAGAGCTTCCGTCTCATTCCAAGGAGGCCGAACAGTCTCCACGGATTTGTGGTGAATGCAGCTGGGTCTCTGATAAGCCTGTGGATTTTTCCAAGGGAGCTGAATGGTTCCCACCTGATGGGGTTTCTGGGCAATCTTTGTCCGATGGAGCTGAATTGTTCCAACCTGATTGTCCTGGGACCTCAGGCCACAGAGTCCGGAAAGTAGCTTGTGGGGACCTTCCTGACTGGAAGGAGGTGGATAAAATAAACGACACAGAACCACCAGTTTATCACACCCTAGTTCCGCCAACCTCAATTTCTGAAAGTGATCTGCATGAAATGCACCTCAGTGCTCTTGAAGAAGTCCCTGAACATTTGAAACCGATGCTTCAAGATGCTAGTGTAAGGCTTAGCCAACGGGAACAGGTGGCTATTGCACGACTACTAACAGTCTATGGAGACACATTCTCGAGAGATAAGAGTGATTTGGGACTCTTCACTCTTCTTACCCATCGAATCAAGACCTACAACGAGGAACCGGTGAGGGAGAGATTACGACGCACCCCTTTAAAATTCCAAAAGGAAGAGGAGAAAACCCTGAATGAAATGTTAGAATCCGGTGTCATAGAACCATCATACTCAGAATGGGCTTCAGCTCCTGTGCTAGTACGTAAGAAGGATGGTGAAATCAGGTACACGGTTGATTTTAGAGGGGTCAACACCAAGACACTGAAGGACGCTTATCCGCTCCCCTTGATTGATGAGTGCACAGACACTTTGGCTGGTAACTTGTGGTTTCACCCCTCGACTTAGCCTCCGGCTATTGGCAAATTGCCATCCATCCCAATGATCGCCATAAGACTGCTTTCCTTACCAAATATGGTCTGTTTCAACATGTCCGTATGGCCCAAGGTTTGTGTAATGCGCCAGCCACGTTCCAGAGGGTGATGCATTTGGTGCTGAGGGGATTAACATGGAACAAAGCACTTGTCTATTTGGACGATATTATTATCCTGGGGAGGACCTTTGAGGAGTCTCTTGAGAATTTGGAAATTGTGCTTCAGAGAATTCGTGCACACAACTTAAAACTGAAGCCAAAAAAGTGTCAACTTTTCAGGACTGAGGTTCAGTTTCTTGGCAGGACCGTGTCAAGAGATGGTGTGGCCATAACAAATGACCATGTGGAGTGTGTACTCAGTTGGCCCATCCCAAGGGACCAACATGAAGTTGAGAGATTGCTTGGTTTTGTAAACTACCACCGCGACTTTCTGCCCAGCTTAGCGAGTATCCTTGTGCCTTTGTATGCTTTGACAAAGAAAGGGACAGCTTTTGTGTGGACTGAAGAGTGTCAACAGGCATTCCAAGAAGTGAAAGACATGCTTGTGAAAGCCCCAGTCCTCGCTTATCCAAACAATCATGATCCATATATTTTGGATACAGATGCCAGCAATTTTGCAGTCGCTGCAGCACTTTATCAAGTCCAACAGGGGAAGGAAAGGGCAATATCTTTTGCCTCACATTCACTTACACCGGCACAGAGGAAATACTGTACCACTCGTAAGGAACTTTTGGCAGTGGTAGTGTTCACCCGTAGGTTTCGTCATTACCTGCTTGGCCGGCCCTTCCTGGTCCGGACTGATCATGGCTCTCTTGCCTGGCTTTGCAGGTTTAAGTATCCTTGTGGACAGTTAGGCCGATGGCTTGAAGAACTCGCCCAATATGACATGACTATAGAGCATCGCGCAGGAGCCAGACATGTGAATGCTGATAGTCTTTCCCGAATTCCGGCAGGCTTCCCTGAATGTGATAATTATGATTCAAGATCAGACTTGACGACACTTCCATGTGGAGGCTGTGACTATTGCTCCAAGTTGTGGAATCAGTGGTCAAAGTTTGAGGAAGATGTGGATTTTGTCTCGCCTCTTCTAGTAAGAGAGTTCCAGTTGCTGGAGTCCCCTGAGGTTGAGGAGCCCTCCTCTGAACCAAAACCCCGTCCTCCTATGGGATGTGAATGCGTCCCGTCCTTAAGTGTGAGAACCATCCAGTGTTCAGAGGAGCAGGTTGACCCAAATGAATCAAATTACATTGGTTCATTTACCAACAAGGAGCTCCGGACGCTTCAACTTCAAGACCCAGAGATACGGCCAGTCTCCAACTGGTTAGCGACTGCAGGACCAACTGAAGAAGAACTTTTCTCCCACGGTTTCACTACAAAATGGTTGTGGAGGCACAAGAGTCAGCTGCGACTGCATGATGGCATTCTCTACTACATGTGGGTGGAAAATGACAAGGAACATGCACGTTTGGTGGTCCCTTTGAGTGAAAGAGAGGAAGTCATCAGATTGTCTCATGATACCCGAATCGGAGGTCACTGGGGACGTGATAAAACATTGCACAGAGTTTCTAGAAACCATTATTGGCCCACACTGAGAAGAGATGTGGAATTGTATGTATCTACATGCGCAGTGTGCAGCAAGCAGAAGAACAAGCCTCGGAATAGAGCTAAATTGCAGCACTACCAAGCGGGATGCCCTGGTGAACGGATACACATGGATTTTATGGGCCCATTCAACACCAGTGCCAGAGGAAACCGTTATGTACTTTCCATCATTGATCAGTTCACCAAATGGATCGAGGTATGTCCCTTGCCTAATCAGTCTGCTGAACTGATGGCGAAGACCCTGGTGGAAAAGTGGATTGTCCGTTTTGGTGTCCCAAGGATAATCCATACAGATCAAGGCAGAAATTTCGAGAGTCAGTTCTTTAGGGAACTGTGCTACTCCCTGGAGATTGAAAAAACAAGGACTACTCCATACCGGCCTAGTAGCAACGGACAAGTGGAGAGATACAATCAACAATAGCTTCATTCATCAGATGCTTCCTACAGGACAAGCTGGACACGTGGGATGAGCACATTGACCTTCTCGGCATGAGCCTTAGAGCCACCGTTTCGAGAGCCACTGGATTTACGCCAAACTTCATGTTTCTGGGAAGAGAAGTCACACTGCCCATAGACATAATCTATGGTCATGGGGAATCCAAGATTGACACGCCACCAGGTTATGTGAAGACGCTGGTGCAAAATATGACAGAGGCTTTTGCAACGGCAAGGCAGAACATGCGCGCATCCCAGATGAGGGGCAAACAGCACTATGATCTAAAGGCAAAGATCAGGGATAATTGCTTCCAACCTGGAGATTTGGTTGTCTTACTGAATTCAGCAACTAAAGTGGGACAGCCGAAGAAGCTCCAGGCAGTCTGGAAGGGCCCTTATATTGTCACTGAAGCCATTTCTCCTGCTCTTTACAAGATTGCGGACAGGCATCGGATTACCACACAGCATGTGGATAGAATGAGAATGTACAATGATAGGTCAATACCCCTTTGGGTTGCACGGAAGAGAGCACAGTTGTTACAATGCCCACAGGAGGAACACTTGCCTCAAGAAGAAGACCCGACTGAGTCAATTGCGAACTTGTTCAGTGAGACTTTTCCGTCAGCGGGCGAACACCCGCGATCCCAAATGGCAGGCGAACACTTGCCCCAGTTAGACCACGACAATGGTAATTCATCGTTCGATCCACTGGCAGATGAATGTCTGCCACCTTCTCATGTTGACATGACTGACGACAATGACAATAACTGCGAGTCTTCGCCGAGAATATTACCCAGGCGAACTCGGGCGGGGAGGCAAACCAGGCTACCAGCACATCTTCGGGACTACCACGTTTCTTTAAGCTAAGTTGTTTATTAACCATTAACATAGAATTAAGCTTTCAAAATACCTTCATTTCAATTTCGCTTTTTAAAATTTTTTTTATTGGGTAATTTCTAAAAGTCAGTTTATATTTGCAGTAAAATGTCAGACAGTAGCGATGAGGATGTGCCTAGGCCGTGGCGCCCAAATCCACGTGCAGACGAAAATTTGCCACCGGGACCCCGGCCGTCTATGAGTACTCAACTGGCAGGTGAAGACTTGCCATCTACCCGTCGACAGTATCATCCACCGGCAGGTGAATGCTTGCCACCCCCGAATTTGATGAATATTGTTTTGCCCCCCACTGCAGGAGAGGGCCTGTCATTTGAGTCGTTGCGGGCTAGTCCCTTGGACCCTGCGTCACGTGACTGTGACGACAACCCGAGCACTGCCAGACAGCCGGAGGTGCGTGGCGGTGACACAAGACCCCAAGGAGAAGGAAGAGGAAGGAGAGGCAGAACCAGCAGGAGTGTCCCGCATGTGGGATAGTGCCCCTGCACATGCGCAATCATGTGGAATGGCAGCACTTTCCAATCTGGTTCCGGCTGGAAGTGTTTTGCGAGCCTTGTGCTGCAGTTTTCGACACCCCTGGAGAGCGGGATGAACATGCCGAGGCAACCCATGGTCCGCGGGATGAAGAAGCTTTCGTTGTGAGGTGGCTGTTGGCTGCCCGTAATTTGTTGTTGCTGCTTGCCGAAATTGCTGGACAACCCTTGGCTGAACTCCACAACTGGGTAACCCAACAGGGGCTTCAGGCGGAAGCCACAGTGTCGTTTGGGTCAGCCTACGAGGCCATATTACGGGACTTGGCTCTGGTCATCGGGCTTCCCATTGCCCCTTCTGCGGTCTTATCACCGAACCAGCCTGCCAATCCTGTGGCAGTGCTCCACTGGAGGACAGTTGTTAGGATTATTGCTTTCATTCCCATTCCCTCACGCTCGCGCATACGGGCTCTCCCATTTCCCCCCAACAATGATGGCCATGAGTTGGCTATCCCTGATCCCCCGGCTGTCGACGCCCACTGCCATCTCACCACCTTGGCAGTGAGGGGCCTGCCCCTCTATCGTACCGGACCCTTCCGGCCTGTGGGTGTCGTGGACAATCGGGTGTTCCCCCATGAGTGGTCTCAACCCCCAATTGACGATTTCACTGGGATAACATCAAGTGGTGTCCACCCATCTTTGGCAGCTCAGCCGCTGAACTGGAGCGCAGCGCTGCAACGGATGACTGCAGCACCAGCCATCGGTGAGTGTGGTTTGGATATTGTCAGAGGTCCGGAGGCCCAAGAGCAGCAGGAGCGGCTTTTCCGGCAGCATATCCGTGTGGCCTTGAGTCAACAGAAGCCACTGATTCTTCACCTACTCGGAGATATGGCAGTATTTTACAGAGCGCTGGCGATCCTTAGAGAGGAACATGTTCCGACCCAGGCCAAGATTTATATCCATTGTTTCACGTCCGACTTAGGATTGTATGAGTCGTGGGTCCACACCTCCCCCGGACTGTGTTTGGAGTATCGCCCGCGACAATCAACACTGCCATGACTCACGAGTTTCTCCGGAGAGCGGACCTCAACAGAATAGTGCTGGAGTCAGATGCCCCTTACCTTGGGAATCGGGCTTATGACATTTTAACTCCAGCCCAGCGCCTGGCGGATCTGCGCCATATCAGCGTTCGAGCTGTCTTGGGAGCCACTGCTCAGACAGCAACGCTGTTTTTCTTCTGCTGAGACCACTTAACACTACCCCGTCCCTCTTAGGAGCCGTAAAGTTCCTTCCACTTGGAGCTGTATGGTTCCAATTTTTTGTATTTTTGATATGTTTATTGTTTGCCTTTTTATATGAATCCTAATATTGCCAAGCTGATTAATTCCGTTGGGAGCCGAAAAGTTCCCACATTTCTATGTTATTTGTCTCGTCTTTGTTAGTATCCAAATGGAGCCGAATTAGCTCCATGCAGGATGTTCCCCCATTTGTATTATGTGTTAATTTCCAATCGGAGCCATGTTAGTTTCGAGAATGTCCTTATTGGAGTCGTAGAGTTCCATTTTTGCCACCTTCCATGCGGAGCCGCATAGTTCCGCCCCCAATTTAGGTACCTTCCAAATAAAACAGGGTGGAGTCGTGTGTCGGGTGGACTGCTTCCAAATAAAACAGGGTGGAGTGTGGTAGGTGGCAGCGCGGTTGCCATTGCCACTACCTGGTGCCCTCTAGTGTCACAACCTACCCACCATTGCATTCCTTGACCAGCCCTTGACCAGGACAGATCTGTTCCATTGGTAAGTGCTACAAACCCACGCAAGCTGCAATAGTATCAAGAAGTATTCTGATATAAATGCCAGATTGAAAGTTCGGCAGCTAGGCCCCAGGGCTTCAGAGTTGGGTAATAAGTGAACTGATTCCGACTCCGGACTCCTTTAGCTTTCTGAAAAGCGACTGCGACGGTCTCCTGAATTACAACTCCGACTCCAATTATCGGCATTATTGCACAAGTATTACATGGTTAATAGGTGTGAAAAATTATTTCTTCAAAGTTCCTTATGATTCTGTACATGAACACCTGTTTAGGAAGTTTTGTGAAAAAATTTCAAATTTTTGTTTCTGTGTTTATGTAAATTATATAATTTATCAGGAGTCACCTATTTAATTTTTCGACTCCCGACTCCACCTGCAAATCAAAGTTCAACTCCATCTCCACACAAAAACCTACCACTCCACGAGTCCGACTCCCTAGTCCGACTATTGACTCCAAAGCTCTGCTGGGCCCGATGTTAGCGGTTTGGTGTTGCAATGTTTAATTCTACTTTAGGAATTTTGTGGCCATTTCACATTGATTTTAGCCACAATAATTGCACCCAGAAATTACACCCTTTTACACACGAAGATTCAAATCCCGCTCCTCGGTGGCCAGATCGACCATGTTAATGGATTATCACGATTATGATTGATGTGATTGTGACTCAATAGCCTAATGTGAGTAGATTGAAGTAGGCCTAACCTCAGTGGAAGGGTTCTGTGCACCGCTATATGTATAAGAGTAAGCCAACCATAAAAATCATTTTAATATAATGCATGGAAGCTTTGCATCATGGCTTTTCGACCATGCATTGGGTATTAGTTGGATGCAATATTGAACTGAACTCTCATAACATAACTGTTGAGGAGGCGGGTTGCTAGAACTTCAGTTAGCAGGATCTAGCTATATATTCAATCATCATTAAATTATGCTATTCTAAAGAAATGAATAGATTTATGAACTATTTCTAATGTTTGTTAAGGTCTTTCCTTTTTTTCAAATTTAACCTGCATCAAACAATTCATGCAGTGGGCTTGTGACTCAATTTGCCTTAACTAGTCAGGAAATTAAAAATAATTTGCAATATTAACACCCAACAGATAAGTTGAAGAGGGCTTTTTTTTGCCTTTGGCAGAGAACCCCCCATCCCCCTCCATGACTGGTATATCTACCACTAGATTTACCCATGATTTGGTGTAGGACTATAATGGGGAATAATTAACCCCCCCCCCCCCTCTACCTGCATGGGTATCTGGCCCCGTGTTGCATGCTGACCATTGCAATAGCATTTGAGTGATAATCCAGTAGGTGAGAGTGAAGTGTGTGGATGTTTTTGGCGGGAAGGCAGACGGTGGCGCCAGTCCTAAACGTGAGCAATGGCGGAACTACGATGGAGATTCATGCGCTCCTGGTGGGGAAAAACAGTAGAGGCAGAAAACGTAAATAAGGGAGCTGTTTCACTGTTATTTGCTGTTATCAGAAGGACAGGATAGATCAATAAGGATAGGTGGACAGTTTAGGTGAGTGGCATTGCTGGGAGAGGAGTTTTTAGCTGTTGCAGGTGTGAGCATGTCACCCATGATTTTTGTATCTTATACCCGGCAGGGATTTGTGCTGCAAACAAATTTTTAGATTCCGCAAATCCCACTAGGTGTCACTGTAGTGAAGGCTGGTGCTGCCTCTGCAGATTTAGAGTATAAACAAACTTGGCATTTGCTTTGGACAAAACAGGACACCAGCAGAGTAGAAAATAATAAATAACCATGCAAATGACCTCTATTTATTCCGTTTTTTATGTAGAACACCTGGTTTGGTGGATATTGCCACCAAAATTTTATTTTGCCATCAGACAGCATTTGTTTGCGAGGCAACCATTTTGTAAACAATCACCAGTGATCACTTAGTATTTCACCAGCAAATGAGCTACAGTCTTGCAAAATGATTGATCCTATTTATATCTATCCGGACATGTCTGTATTTGAGTGCTAAATGGACTTAGGTAAGCGCTCATCATATGTTTTGTTCAAATCACCAAAACGGCGTCATCACCAAAACGGCGTCGCACACTGTACAGCATTAAAATTTAGTGCAAAATACTCCAAAAGATATTTCTAATACACTGAAAGACGTTTTAGAGAGTAAAAGTGCCGAAAACAGTCGGAAACGAGCCATTTCTTGCACGTAATTAACATCGTGATTGGACAACTTTTCCAACACTGCTCGCAAAGCCATTCTACCTATGAAAGAGACCTAAAATCATCTTCAGATGATGACACATGTTAAAGAACTGAATTCTGAACATACCATAGGCCTTTTCCACTTCAAAACCACCAAAATAGGCGTGAAAAGATGCGGATTTGACGCTGCATGTTTTCACCCGGCTGACAGGAAAAGCACGTGCTCCTCCACGTGAATCGATGACGTCACAGAGATAGCTGTGATTCTCTGTGCGTCATCTGTCAACAAAGTGCCGTGAGTGACGAAAATTCACGAAATAAAACCTCTGAAATAATCCTATGGGTAAGAACAATTAGTTTTGATGAAGTTCTACTGGAATTGTTATTTTTTTATAGAATCAAGATGCCAACAAGTAATTTGATGAAAAAAAAAATTTGCTGATGCTGTCACATAGATTTTTATTTGTTGTCACGTACGTACGTGACGAGAAAAAAATGCCAGGATTAATTATGGGATGTCTGAATCAAAATTTTTTATTGAACCATCTGATCAGGATCCACACATGTTTGTCATAAGGGACGAGTCGCCTCGCTTCGCTCGGCGAGCCTGACGGCTCTACGACCCGTCTATTATTATCAAGTTCCTTCATTGAAATCTGTTCAATTTGGGACATTTTGGGTCACTTACTTACCCGATTATAAACTGAATAGTTGCATATTGTGATTTCAAACATGCACAAATATTTATTTATCAAACTCTTAATTGATTAAATATGATGTTCTGCGTGTCAATCGATAAATAATCATTTATCTATGAATATTTCAGAAATAAACCCAGTAATTCCAGGTTGAATACCGAATTTTCACTGATTCACAATGATTTTCAATTCCCTTGGTGATGATTGGAATAACAACAACAGAATATACAATTGCTCATTCAGACACATTGGCTTAGAAATGTTGTCTATTCACATCTGTGCTTTTTACTTTGGTGAAGCTGACTTTAACTAAAAGCAACTAAGTAAATTATTAAAGTGACTTAATACATTATAAGTGGACGGACTAACTATAGTCAACTTTTTTGTATTCAACAAGAAGGCATTATAATTTAGAGGTTGTTCCATGATGGTGAGGCTATAATAATGAATAATATGCGAAAATATCTGGAACTTTGGTATATGCTTAAAAAAAATTAAGTTTTCTTTTGCTTGCAAATTGACCTCTAATTAAATAATGATGTAAACATTATAAATGCAAAATAATATGAACTTTTTATAACTGCTAGATGTGTATGATTAATGTCCACACAATGGTACCCCTATACACATTGTAATTGCAATGCACCATTGCTCACAAAAGACAATGCATGGCCTGTACCTGTGTTTGAATAGCAATTAAGACAATAGCTAGCAGAATAGCAGTAACATTCAAAATGTGTGATATTTATGTCTTTCATACCTTTAGACAATATAAAATGGACATTTACCTGTAACTAGTATTAGATAAATGTAAAACATTTTGGCAAAGAAAATATATTTAGTGTATAGGTAAGTGAGATTCATACACAATTACTACTACATGTAAATGTGCATTAAATTAATTAAAGAAAATCTTTCATTTTTTAAACTTAATATGCAAACAATTATAATTCATGACTTCTCATACAGGGCATATTTCATTTGTATCTTGTGTTCAACAAATATTTTCTAATATTGGGAGTTTAGATAGGAAGCTGAGTTGTAATTCACCTGTGCAGTCCATTGGATTCTTGAGTTATTGTTGACTTCTTCAAATCTAACAACACAGAGACAGTGATAATCTCTATATATTTATTTTTTTGTACAGACCACAAGCTAAGCACTTCAGGAGGAAACTAAGATGGTAATCATTAAAATGCTATACTTTCAAAAATAATATTTGAATTAAATATTGTAATCCAAAATTTCAAATGATTGTATGAAGGTAGACACATCAGTTATATCCACTTTTGAAGTCAAGGAATGCATGCTTTTTTTTATCCATTTATAGACCTTGTATTTGAAAAAAGTACTTGTAAATACCAAATACTTTGATGCAAATACAAATACAAATACACAAATACTTTTGTAATCTGCCAAATGTATTTAAATACAAATACAAATACTTTGCAAAGTATTTAAATACAAATAAAAATACTTTTGCATTGAAAAAGTATTTAAATACAAATACAAATACAGTATTTACAAATACAAATATATTTGTATTTGAACCCAACCCTGGTAGCCACATACCCTTGGAACTGACAACCTAATCCCTTCTGGTTAATTGAAACTCACCTTGTCAAGTGATATGTAAAGTTGGCTTGACTTTAGCCTTTTCCTGATTGCTTTTTCTCAACTTTCGAGTTTTCTGGTCTGCGATCTTACTTCAGCAATTTCACAAAATATCAATTGACCAAAATTGCCATTTACTAAAATTGTAATCTAATGCAAATCTGGTTGTGGCATATTCCGTGAGCCACCTGAAAACAACCAATCACTTTTTGGCAAATGACATATTTCCTGAAGAACTCTCCTGTCATGGAGTCCAAGATGGATGTCACTCTCTGCATGAGAAGTGCATGTGGTTTGCACGAATGATGGAAATAACTTCCAATGTAGAGAGTTCTTGCATTGGCAATAAAGAATTGCAGAGGAAAAATACAAGAAAATGTTAGAACAAAGAAAAAACATTTAAATGAAAATAGTTTCAAAGAGATACACAGATTCCTAGACTTTGATATGAACAAATCCCTCTTCTCATATTTCTATCATCTTTTGAATGATATCTTGTTAAAATAAGATTTTGTAATCTCAAAGGATGTGTAAGCGAGGCAGCGAATGTAATGATAAGGGGGATAAGAATGGAATGATTGTAAGGTAGTACTGTGGCTGAGAAGAGAAGACAAAGAAGAAAACAATTGATGAAATGGCACCATATGAGTAATCAAGCCTCATTATGAACCAGAGGAGTCAAAGACTAAAAATGACAAAACTTAAGATGTGAAACATAGCCAATTTGCATAAACCAACATTTTGGAATTTTGAGTTTACTTTCCCCTTTGTGTCCAATAAATTGTGAGTTATTCTCATTCTCTGTGAGATTTGTCATCTCCCTACTTCTAGCTCCTTTATTGGCCCCTAGAAAGAAGCCTATAGGCCAAACATCCATTGTTGTCACCCAGACATGTTTTCTGTGTGGCAAGTGTTTCAGAAAGTGTTCTGTCTGGGATATTTGCACTCAGCAACCTATCATAGAACTCATAGAAATCATCCTCTTTTGGTCTTCATTATAGGCCCTGCAATGGCAAATATGAAGATACTGAAAGTGCGATGATAACTTGTAGTTGTGTTACATTTTGAAAATATAAGAAAGCCACACATGAGATAATGTGTGATAATAATGCAGCTCTCTCTTTTTCACTGTTTCCCATTATCCATTATCTGTCCTTCTATCTATTCATCCACCTAATATACATGATAAAAGACACCACCATATATATTTAGTATTTTTACACTTTAGCGATTACTTTTAAAAGGTTAAGACATGGTATGCTTGTAAACTTGTCCCACACTTGTCAAATTCACTTTACAAACTTCATTCTCAACTTGTAGTAATGACGACTAATTTGAGGAACCGATCTATCAATCCTTTCTCCTTATAACTCCCACATTGTCAATCACTTCTTTTGTTTCCTTTGCTAACTATTGTTCTTTTGAAATGGCTTTCCGTTTTCCCTCCTGCTCGACAGGTGGCTGCCAAACAACCGGAAGTCAGTTTCCACTCCCGGTGACCTCTAGTGTCGGAAGTTGTTTCCTTCCAGGATGATGACGTCACCTCTAATTATAGCCTAGTAGTAGTAAAGTGTAGGGTTGGCATGATTCACTGGTTGACACTGGTTAATGGTGGTTGTATTTGTTGAGCAGCGTTCTAAAATATACTTATAAAGTTAGTTTTCTGGGAAATAAATGAGTTGCTCCTGCCCTGCGTTGTGGTAGAAGTGTGATTGTCAAGTGAACCAAACTTAATCCCTTCTAAAGAGTGAATAATATTTAATATGAAGCATGCCACTCCTCTTTCCTCACTCTGAGTTGATGAGCTATTTCAGTGAAATTTGTCCTTCTGGATGTCACTTTAAAGTGTCATTGTGTCAATATATCATCCTGGTGACTAGTGGTTTGTCAATGAGTTGTTCTTGCGTGTCAGTGTGTCACCTTGACACATTAATGTGGCTACGCAGTAACAGCACAGTGTCAACACAGTGTCAACACAGTAACTGCACAGTGACAGCTGAGAACCCAAAGTAGTGAATGTGTCAAGGCGAAGGTGTCAGTGTCACAGTGTCAATGTGACAGTGTCAATGACCCAGTAATGTCATCAACGACCGAATAATGTTGTCAGGGCCCAATTAGGCTTGTCACATGTGAGTGTCCAGTGGATTCCAGCCGTTTCATTGATAGTGAGTAATGTTATAAGCGGTTGGATATTCAACATGTTTTCCAGTCGTGCTGCTGTTCTTGTCATCAGTCAGGGAAATTATCACCAGCTGATGACAATCAATGTCCTCAGCCCCACATGACAATCACCCTAGCACTGTCATCACCCTCCCATGACACTCTCAGAGTCTCTCAGTGTCATGGCCTAGCCATGACTTTGACAGTGCTCAAAATCATCTTTGACTGGCTATTTAAAAAGAACTACTGCAACTATCACTTCCAAACTTGGTATAAAGTTGTATCACAGTGTCAACTAACCCTATGAATTTTGGCAGACCTATCCATTACATAATGAGGAAAAGAACCCGAAGGCTCCAGAGAAATTAGGAAATTGTCATCAGCTGCTGATGACTTTGCAGTATTTTGTGAAATTGGATAGAATTAAGTCCCGCAACTGACATGCTGCTGCCTGGTGAGGATGGCTGCAAAGAGATCAGACTTTCTTCTGAGACCCAACTGATCAACCCCACACACTCAATCATCCTGTCAGGGCCAGGACTTGGCTGGAATTGTAATTGTCCTCATATGCTGGTAATTTCCCTGACTGGTCATAGTACAGGCACTTAGCAAGCTCCCAAATGCTGGCCAAACTTAACTGTTTGATTCTTCTTAAGTAAAATATTGAAAAAGAAATCACAATTTGAAATAACGGATATATTTAACTATTTAAAAGCCATCACAGACAGTAAGCACCTACTTAGTGATGGAAATTTGTCAAAATAACAACAGGAAATTTTTCAAGTCCATAACAACACACTTAGCATTTTTTGAAACCATTAGCATTTTGGGAAGTGCAGCTTTGCACCGCACAACCTCATTTAGAGTGGCTTTGCTAAATATAACTGCAGCAAGACGTGGTGTGAAGACGTCTAACAACTAATGAGACAGACACAACAATATTTTTAATGGTGCAGATACTAGGATGGTAGCAATAGTAACCACTTTCCTTACTATCTACTTATCTATCTTCATGACAGAGACTCCATCTGTGAATCTGATTTCAATTGATTTTTCAAAAGGACCAGTCTTGATACAATGTCTAGGAATTCTGTCTATCTTGAAATAGAGAAATCCTACCTGTCTGTATAAGTCTAGAGGCCTACATTATTATTTCAGTCCTACTTTCTCACATACTCTGTATCTTGTTTTTACAATTCACTGGCATCTAAAATTTCTTTAAATTCTCCCCATTTTGCTTTGGACAGTTAAACCAATTTATTGTCATTTTGGAGTGATTTCACAATTTGAATATGGTATGTAATTCACAAATCTCTGTCAGTTACTTAAACATATCTTCCAATTTAACAAATGCTGCAAATTATCATTCTATGAAGTTAAGAAATTTGAAACAATTTATGGAATATTTGAAGATAATTGGAAGTTTGTCAATTTTTACATTGAAGATACAGGCTCAACACATGGGATGCTATGTTGTGTTCTCAATTATCTTGTTTGTGTGTAGCAACATCATGTCCGCAATGATATCATTATGTATTGAACGAAAACTCGCTTATACAATGTATATTGATTTAATGTATTTCCATTAGTGATAAAGGAAGATGCAACTACACATTAAGAATAAAGTAACTCTTGCTTTATCAATTTCCATTAAAGACCACAGAAATGTGATTCCCCATTAAAATGCAGAAAGCTAAAAATCCCAAGGATATCAAATGAGAGATTGGTATGTAAAGTGCATATGATATGAGAATTAATTCAAAACCGGAATAAGAAAGACATTTGGTGTTTTTGCTAAATATGAGATGCAATTTGAGATAATGAATAATATTTTACAGCTCTCAGATTACAGTAAGACATGACAAGGTTTTGCCTTTTAAAGATGTATATTTTTTGCATCCCTGGGAACCTAAAGAACCGCATGTACAATGAAAAGCAGTAGGTGACATAATTGCATGCTTTAGTTTTGATATTTAGGACATGAATATGTTTGTAATGTTACAGTACCAAAGATGTAATCCTTATTTACAAGCAGGAGAACAGATACTTTAAATTGATTGTTGAACTATATGCTGAAGTTATTGCAAGTTGTGATGTGGTTTAGGATTCTACAAATTTGATGATCAGTTATTTTATCAATTATTGTTATAGAAAAAAAACCAATTAAACAATTGCAAATATGTCAAGGAGTCTTGTCACTACACAACATTAGGACAATATAGAAGAAATGACAATGATAATATTATAAAGAGAGGTACTTTCTTACATTTTCATATTTCGCTCAACATTTTGTGTTGTCCTTTATGAAGAGAAACGAACCAAATAGATTTCTTTCAATTCCTAAAATGTCCCTTTCCTTTGAAGTGCAGATCTAACAAAATGGAATTGTCTGTTTCACACTTTTTCACACTTTCAAATTTTCACATTCTCTTGTTAAAGAAGTTAAGTTTAAACAAAATTGTGAATTTTGTGAATTGAGGAAAACTGACAAAAGGAAATAAAGAGTGGAACAAACCTCTCACAACTTCCAATAGAAGAATCAGTTGTTTTTGTGAATTTGCATGAATAACTCTTTTAGTAGAATTGATCTAAATTGCATTCTCTTCAAATTGTCGATTGCTCTATTAATTGCGACCATGATCATGAATGCTGCGAGGTAATTAAACCGAGAAATACAAAAAGATAGGAACCGATGGATAAAAGAATATTGGGAACAATTTTGTTGGATCTTGCCTTCCATAGCACAAATGTTTCACCGGATGCAAGGGGCCTTCTGAAAAAGTTCTTGCATATAGGTTTTCAGTGTTTTAGTATAAGCAAAATCAAAATCAATGAAATATTTTTATAAATAAAATTTTAATTCACTATAACAAAAACGACATCTAATGCAGACCATCGTCGCTTGGCCAACAATGTATACATCCAAGTTAAAATGATTTTTAGCTCGTCTGTTTTCTTTGAAAACGAAGAGCTATTGTCGTCACTCGATCGGCGTCCTCGTCCTCGTTGTCCCGGTTAAAGTTTTTGTAAGTGTCCATTTGTGACCTTAGTTTTCCACTTAGAGTTATGAAATTTGGTACAGGTATGGGGCTATGGGTATGGATCGGGAACATGTCGAGAAATCCAAGATGGCTGCCATTTTATGGCGGCCATTTTGGCAGCCATCTTTCCTCATTCTTGAACTGCCCATTGTGACCTTAATATTTCACTTACAGTTATGAAATTTGGTACAGGTATGGGCCTCTGGGTATGGATCGGGAACATGTCAAGAAATCCAAGATGGCGACCATTTTGTGGCGGCCATTTTGGCAGCCATCTTTCTTCATTCTTGAACTACCCATTGTGACCTTAATATTTCACTTAAAGTTATGAAATTTGGTACAGTTATTGGTCGTTGGGTATGGATCAGGAGCATGTTGAGAAATCCAAGATGGCCACCATTTTGGCAGCCATCTTTCTTCATTTCTTGAACTGCCCATAGTGACCTCAATATTTCGCTTAGAGTTATGAAATTTGGTGCAGGTGTGGGCCTGTGGGTATCAATTGGGAACATGTTGAGAAATCCAAGATGGCGGCCATTTTGTGGTGGCCATTTTGGCAGCCATCTTTCTTCATTCTTGAGCTGCCCATTGTGAACTCAATATTTCGCTTAGAGTAATGAAATTTGGTACAGGTATGGGTTTGTGGGTATTGATCGGCCACATGTTGAGAAATCCAAGATGGTGGCCATTTTGTAGCGGCCATTTTCGCAGCCATCTTTCTTCTTGAACTGCCCATTGTAACCTTAAAATATCGCTTCGTGTTATGAAATAACGTATTGGCCTTTGGGTGATTATCTGGCACACATTGATAGATTTCACATTAACAGACGAGCGTTGAAACCGCTTGCGGTTCTGGTTGTTGTGGAATTTCCATGTTTAGTTGCTCTAAGTAAATATCCCAGCTTCTCAAACACTTGCAACAGAAAACATGTCTGAGTGACAACAATGGATGTTTGGCCCATAGCCTTGTTTCTTGGGGCGAATAAAGGAGCTATAATTAGACAGGGAAATGAAGAATTTCACTGCGGGAGAGAGAATAACTCACAATTTCTTGGACAGAAAGGGGAAAATGAACTCAAAATTCCAAAATGTTGGTTTATGGAAATTGACTCTGTTTCTTTTTGCTCTTTCATTTTCCCAGTCCATTGTTCAAAGCAAAACTATGCCATAATGAGGCTTGATTGCCAGCATGGTGCCATTTTATCAATTGCTTCTTCTTTGTCTTCCATTCTCAGCCTCACTATCATTCCATTCTTAGCCTCGCTATCATTCCACATTGTTTGGGATCAGATGGTCTTTTCAAGTTCTTATTCTAACAGGGTATCATTCAAAAGATGAGAGAAATATGAGAGCTGGATTTGTTCATATCAAAGTTATAGATATCTTTGTATCTCTTTGAAACTATTTTCATTCAAACTTTTTTGCCTTGCTCAAACATTTTCTTCTACCTTCCTAATGTTGCCTCTAAATAGCCCACACTGGTGCTGATGGGGCGTAAAACACAAATTCACTCACTCACTCTATCTCCCTAATGCAATTCTTAACTGTTGTCCAACACAAGAGCTCTCCACCTTCGGAAGTTAATTCCATCATTCGTGCAAACCATGTGCACTTCTCATGCAGAGAGTGACATCCATCATGGACTCCATGATAGGAGAGTTCTTTAGGAAATATGTTATTGGCCAGAAGTGATTGGTTGTTTTCAGGTGCCTCACAGAATGTGTTTGGACATAATTTCTTGTGGAGCTGTTGGATATATACATCATTTCCAACATGTATATTGTATATTGTTGAAAGACACTATAGTGTCTTATAATCAATATATATTTTGGTCGAAATTATATTTATTTCCAACAGCTCCATAAACAAATACTTGCCTGGATACATAAGGATACAAATGGTTTATAGTAGGCCATGAAGATTTGTAGAGACTTTGATGAAGTATCTTTTATATTGCAATGGCAACACAAATAAATACATAGTTAGAGATGTTAGTGATAAAACCACTTAGCTATGCTTTGAAGCTTTGATTGAATGACTGACATTTACAATTGCAGTTAACTATCATCCCATTTCTTGAAACTCCTTGGTAAGTTTTGCTTAGACACTTCAGTACGTTGTCCCCTTTTTGACATGTAATAGTTGCGGTTGTGAATCTAGGTTGCAGGCCTTGTGCTGGCAACATTTTGTTGCTAAAGTTGTAATTAAATGTTCCATTCATTGCGTGTTTGAATGTGCTTTTGAAATGCAAGATCTACTCAGTAACATGTCACATGTACTTTATAGAAAGAGATTAGAGTCGTAGACACTTCTAAATGCTGCAGTTGGCATATCTGTTTTGTGCTTGAAGGGTTGACTTGCCGGTTCAAAATCTACTTTTGACCAGCACTTGTATATATATTGTAGCAATTTACTTGCAGTTTCCGGTATGACCATATTTTACTTCCTTCTCAGGCTTCTGGCTGTGCACAATATAAAGAGATAAATTAATATCATTCAGACATATGATAATAATTATTATATTATAGTAGGGCAATTCCGTAAAGTCTGATTCACAGATTTGACACTTTAACAGCTTGTATAGCCCTACCATTACACCTCAGCTATATCATTGTTATCTAGGCATGAGGCCAGGTAATAGGGGTATCAGACAAGCCACCAGCCAAAGTTCCAAGTGTTACAGGAGTTGAGCTATTGCCAAATTTCACAGTGTCGGACGTACACCGTGTGATGTACGTCCGACACCATGATATTTGACTTGTAGGTCAGCTCCTGTTATACTTGGAGCTTTGGTTGGTGGCTTGTCTGGTACCCCTATTACCTGGCCTCATGCCCAGATAACAAAGAAATAGCTGAGGTGTAATGGTAGGGCTACACAAGCTGCTAAAATGTGAAATCCGTGAATCGGACTTTACGGAATTGTCCAGTACTGAACATCACGTGCTGGAGTTAGAGATATCTTTTGAAAAATAAAACTTAAAGCAGTATTTCTGTATATGATCTGGGAGCAGTATATGACGATCAATTGATGGACATTATATAGCCAAATGACAAAGCCCTGACATTTTTAATGACATGTTTCTTTCTAATTCCCAGTATCATGCTCATAATACTAGGTTACGCGATAAGTTACACTTGCCCATTTTTACCGAGGCCTCCGAAGGAGGACCGCGGTCTTGCAACCAGTGTCGGTCGGTCGGCTGAAGACGCCTAAACTCGCCACCTTTGCCGCCTGATAACGCCGGCTACATACAATTCTGCCCTGCCAAACTTCGTCCGTCATCGATACGGGCCCTAAGCTTGTGAAAGCCGCACAATTACGCACCTGAAACGTATCCGAATCACTTTATTTGACAACTGACACGAGCGCATATATTTCCACAGCTCACCCTCGCCATGGTCATTGTTGTGAAGTCAGGGTCAAGGCCGCTCGGCTGTTTCCGGTGTACGTTTCCTACATTATCCGCTTGGGGCGCCACAAAAAAAGCGCCGTATAATCCGCCAGGGGGCCAGGGCTATCTTCATTATCGCTCAATGCATTCACATCAAACCACAAAATGGACAAATCAAACCTGTTTACACACTTATAATTGACGGATTTTCACGTTTTAAAGCTCTAAATGGTTGGAAATTTAATTTGGAATGTGATAGATCCATCAGTTTGCACGTTCTTTTTGAAATAACATCGGGAGGACGGAAAAACGGCAACGTCGTAAGTATATGACCACAGTCATACAGCTGTTAGGTGGTCAGAAATGACAGACCCCATTTTCGACAGCTCAGTGGAATATCTGTTTTCCAGTGACTATTTACTTGTTGTCTTCCTCCTTCTTCTTCTTTGCAACACCAGACAAGCCCCCTTGGGCACAGGCTATCTTGAGACTATATATGCTTATGTATAAGCAGCTACTCAAGCACAACCAAGTGTCCACACACTAGCTTTTCATTTTGAAACCATTTTTGGCCGAGGTTTAATGTGCTTTGCACGGTATTTTTAGAAGTAGTTTTTGTCAAAGATGTTTGAGATATAAGGGAGTCATTGTGTGGAATTTTCTTTCTGACGTTATAATGAGTAATTTTACATTATCCACTATAAAAAAAACACCTGAAAAAGTACCTCCTTGTTAATGATTTAGATTTTTGTGATAACTAGCAGTGATATTGTAACTTTGTAATTTTATTTATTTTTTTTAATTTTCTTAATTTATATAATAATTATTCTTTTTTAAATATGTATTAAGATTATTATTATTTTGTTTTCAGTATATGTTATATTATTTTGTATACAGGTGTTAGTTTAGTTTGTTAGAAGTTCTAGCCAATGTAACGTAAAATATATTTGTAATATTAATCATCAGTCAAAATATACATTTTTTTGTATCTTGACTAAGGAAAATTTTGATTGTTGATAATTGTACATGATTTATATATTTTTACTAAGATATTATTTTCCAATAAAGAACTTGAACTTGAACTTGAAGTGCTCAATAGCCTGAGGGAAGTGCATTCAGAAAATTGCACAGATATCTGGTTCTATAAATAGACGTCTGATGTTATTTACTAAGTACCCCGATGAAGATTGAGTGGTCCCTTAAAGTAGTTCATCATTTGGTCAATTTCTGTGTGTGTTATGGATTGAAGTGAGGTGTGGTTCAGATTTCCTAGGCTATAGATATTTCATACATGACATTTTACATATTGTGTACTGTAAAAGTTGTGTGTTCCTTAAAAGTTGTTTCTGACCGATGACCACTTTTAAATCTCCAGCATTGACAACTTTTGTAAAAAAAAATTCTCTTAAAAATATTATTGAAAATCGTTTTGTTTGGGTTTACATTTCAACTTCATCATGTTCACAGGCCTAATGTATCTTTTCAACACACTTAGAAAGCTATGATAACTTAATTAAATTTTTATGAAGAACAAATTGGTCTGCAATGTCATTTTTGGTCTTCAAAAATCTGGAATTTGGCTTGTTCACTTTGAAAGTTCTCGCTGAGAGTTGTACAATGTAATTATGCTAAATTTATGCATCGTGTAAAACGTTTACAAAGCACGTCGTTTTCTTTCAATAAATCATACTCTCTATGTGCCCATTTATTTGTAGAATAAAATAAGAACATGTTCAACATCTGTCAAATATTACACTCACATCATGCCTCAACGTCTGTACCAGTGGAGCTCTCCTCTCTCAATGGAAGGGACTTTCCCGCCACAGAGAAGCAGACGAGAAATTGATGAATGATGTCTGTTATGATGGATGTCATACAAGTGCACTAATGCTGCTCTATTCTGTAGTCTGTAGTTACTAGAAGATGAAATGGTGGGGAAGGAGGGATGTTGGGTTGAGACTAGGAAGACAGTGTGGGTGGAAGAAGTTCAAATAGGTAGTGGGTAGTGCAGCCGTCTCAGACAAGTCATTGCACTCATTAAGTTGGGTTATAATAAAGATAGAAAGTGGAGTCCACAACATATTGCCACGGACGGACATTTTGGACTTGCCAAGCATAGAAACTTGTATAAGTCCTGAGTGTCCATTTTCATTGTTAGCATAGTTGGTATAGGTCTTGCAGTGCTGTTGGCATCCAGTCGCTAGGTTCTGGATTCAATTCACGTCACCTGGGCCTATATGTTGGACAGGAGTTTCAATCATCCTTTGCCATATTGATATGCCCCCTTTTGGCCTTACTTAGCTGCCTAAATAAATACAGAATGTAAAGCCCTAACTAAGCATCCATCCATCTCTTACTGAGAATCGGACCCATGACCTTCAGCGGCGCAATGGAAGATAGAAATTTATAGAATCATGGAATGGAACATCTCAGCAAAGAAGATGGGGAAAGGAAGAGAAAGAGGTTTGACTGAGACAGGAGTAACTTGAGACTCTTAGCAAAAAATAATCGTCTTTATACCTGATGGTATCAAATGTAGCTGATGACAGATTGATGAAACAATGTCTCTTATGATGGATGTCTTTTTGGCACATTTCCAGACTATGTTGGTATGAATTGGCTAGATAAGAGTTTTGAATTGGCAAGGTAGATTGCAAATAGACAGGCGGTGGTTTGGCGAGAGAACTGCCTGAATAGACACAAAGAGAATTGGAAAGGCCTATTTAGCCACAAGCAAGCCTGGCCATTCTTAAGTATCAAGGAAATGCACCAATATGACATCCATCATTACTGACACCATTCATCAATTTGTGGTCTGTCATTTCCCATTTACAGTCATTCATTTGCCATTTCAAATGGTGATTATGTTTTTGTTCTCAGGTTAGTCATTTATGTCATCTATCATACTGCTGTTTCCCTCTGTCTAATATCAAAGAATCAATTTCTCTTATTCACCTCTGCATTTCCTCCACTCTCTCCCCTCTATATCCCCTTTTCCTTAGCATTGTGCACTTCCCATTCTGTGCTAAAGACTATTTTGAATGGGAAGGAAATTAGGAAGAACTACCTCAACTTGAGGTTCTATCATGAGAGATTAAAGAATCAAGATAGGAAAGAAAAGAGGTTGATTGAAAAGCATAATACCTAAATAACAAAAAAAATTGTTGACTAAAAAAATTGACGGACAGTGTTTTCATGATTGATTTCGTATCCGTTACTAGAACGTGGTAGAAGGAGTTCTTGAGGATGAAGGGTGATGGTAATTTGGATAGGGAAGAAGCCAACATCCAAAGAAAGAGGGGGGAAATTCTGCAAAGAAGGAAGAAATCAGAAGAAAACTTGGTAAAAATCTTCAGAGCAGTGTGTTTTCATGAATATGGCTTTAAGATATACATGTTTGCTGTCACCACATGTTTTTAAACTAATCGAAATAGAGTTCTAGAATGGTCATAAAAATTGCTCAGCCTTCCCTCTCAAAACTACATACAAGCAAAGCAAATCAAAGTGAGTTAAACTGCCAGACAGCACTAGTTTTACGTATTCAAATTTCCAATCCTTTCGCATATATTTCACAACAAGAACCTCCTCCGAAGTACAGCAGTACATGTACATTTTAAAGTTTAAATCCTCTTCCATATACCAGCAAGTGTTCTCTTGAGAATCTGATCGAACTAAACCTCCTACAGCACATTACAGTACCGCAGACAGAGTGAGAACAAGCCCCATAATGTGATTGTCTGCTTTCTTGTTGACATATTTTTAGTGGCTCAAAATCCTGTTCAGGACAGAGAATGCTGGAGAAAGCACAAAGCAAAGTTGGATTAAACCCTGCAAGCTGCAAAGAGTGTTTGGTTCAGGAGATGACAGGGAAATTGCAAATCCAATTTGGTAAACATTGCCACCAGAAGGCGTGACTTCATTAAATCACAGATGGAGCCACCTAACAGTTCAAAGGGGCAAAAATAGCTTCTTTTGGCTTCTGTAAAGTTATCAGCATGTCGTTTTTTTAACGCAAGAACTCAACTGAGGATTCACACACAAACTCAGACCAATTTACTTCTGGAAAAACACTGAGAAAGATGACTATTGTAAAGTAGAACTTCAGTTTTCAAATACTGATAAACTGCAATCTTGATATCATACTAGACACTTTGATGTCTTTGACACTAGAAATGATCTGAAAAGGAATAAAAAGTTTCAAAACATGTGACACACAATAACTACAACAAACATTTCCAGCAATGTCTGAAGTCACCACGTGCAAGACTGAACACAATCTTTGGAAGATTCTACATTTTGTACTTCAGAGGCAAAACGTTATATATTTCAGGTCATTCTACATTATAGCTTAGCTGCTGTAATTAAAATGATCAGATTCATTGCAACTTAATTTATTTACCTTTTCCTCCATTCAATGCCTTCATTGCTGATAAATGTCTGTATGTATAATAATGATATATAGGGGAGACCGGGGCTGGTTGTCACAGGGGCAGGTTGTCACAGTGTGTAAAACTTAAACATGCTACTATTTCTATTTAAAGCATGCAGGAGCACTGTCATTCTATATGAATGGCAAAAGGGGAGTGACTTGAACCTATCTGGTGAATATGTACCTATATCATTCGAAATCTTGATGTCCTATTGGACATTTTTTTAAATTCTGAATTCGGGGCAGGTTGTCACATTTTCGGGGCAGGTTGTCACACTCTCGGGGCAGGTTGTCACACTTTTGGTTTTGAGCTCGAATGCAAGAAGTGGAACTCTGTAGGGCAGATCTTGACCAAGAAAAGTTATTTTGGACATATGAGGAATCCTTTACTTGCCCTGTGAAGACCTTAACAAACATGCTACTGTGTACAAGGGTGCTACAAATGAAGGCTTACCAATCAGCAGGAAAGCACACTGATGTGGAGGATGATTTTTACGATTTTTTTTTGCAAATTTTATGTATAAATTTGAAATCGATTTATTTAAACACAGTGCAATATCTGCATATGTCTTCAGTCATCAATAGCATGTATAAAGCACAGATTTATATTTGTGTTCGTTTTTTTACCCCGCTGGCTATGTAATAGCCTACGGGGTACTGCAGTCCTCAATGCCTCAATGTGCTGGGGATTTCGTCAAGCATAACTCACTTTGTGTTGCTCATATTTCATTCAAATTTTGCCTGTTATCTTATTTTGTCATGCAGATGGGAATGACAAGTCCGTGCGTCCGTACGGACACACGGACGTACGGACACACGGACGGACGGACGGACACACGGACACACGGACGTTGTGTTGCACATATTTCATTCAAATTTTGCCTGTTATCTTATTTTGTCATGCAGATGGGAATGACAATGTCCGTCCGTGTGTCCGTACGCCCGTACGCCCGTGTGTCCTCAATGCCTCAATGTGCTGGGGATTTCGTCAAGCATAACTCACTTTGTGTTGCTCATATTTCATTCAAATTTTGCCTGTTATCTTATTTTGTCATGCAGATGGGAATGACAAGTCCGTGCGTCCGTACGGACACACGGACGTATGGATGTACGGACACACGGACGGACGGACGGACGGACACACGGACGTTGTGTTTCTCATATTTCATTCAAATTTTGCCTGTTATCTTATTTTGTCATGCAGATGGGAATGACAATGTCCGTCCGTGTGTCCGTACGTCCGTACGCCGTGTGTCCGTACGTCCATGTGTCCGTACTGGTTATCTGACAGATATTCCGTACTGACGCACGGACTTGTCATTCCATCTGCATGATCCGTACTGGATTCACGGACGTACGGACACACGGGCGGACGGACACACGGACAGACACACGGACAGACACACGGACACACGGACAGAAGGATGGACGGATGGACGGACGGACGCACGGACATACGGACACATGGACGGACGGACGTACGGACACACGGACGGACGGACGTACGGACACACGGACGGACGGACGGACCGACACACCGAACAACAACAACACGGACACACGACGGACGGACACACGGACACATGGACGCACGGACGCACGGACGCACGGACGGACACACGGACACACGGACGGACACATTGATCCGAATGGTCTCAATGGCTTCACATAGAGCCAGCGGGTTTACGTGCTTGCACGGTATTTTGTTTAAAAGCCTGGTCCTAACAGGTACCAACCAGCTCCAAAAAGTGTGACAACCTGCCCCGCCTTTTTGTGACAACCTGCCCCGATTGATGAAAATTCCAAAAACGGGTGACCAAGGCCGTTGTTATCAAAATTTTCACCATTTGGTCTAATGATGATTTAAAGAACTGTTTACAAGGTAAGTGTATCAACTGTACCTTTTTCAACAATTATTTGATAAAGAGTAGGATGACATGCAAGTTGCAGGTAAAAATTTACTTTTTGTGACCGGAAGTTTTTAACAGACCGTGTGCCTACCAGACTCCCTTCCAGGGGTCAAGATTTTTCAAAAAGACTCCAGTGGGTTATAAAAGCAGTATACAATGATTGGTTGAGCTGTGTGACTCCATAGTTTAGTGCAATAAAAAGTGTGACAACCTGCCCCTGTGACAACCAGCCCCGGTCTCCCCTAGTCATCATCTAATTATTATATTAAGAAGTTTACTCTCCTTTGCGCCCTTCCCGCTTCCCATTCAAACACCCAATAATCATGGTGCTATAATATGAGGTTTTATCCCATGACCAAGCATGTTTTTTCCCTCATACAAGCCTTTTTCCCTGGGTGATATTTTTAGAGGGGGGAAGATCTCAAACCCTCTTCCTTGAAACAGAGGGAAGATACAGGCCCTTTGTCAATTTGGAGGGAAGATATCAGTCTAGCAGGGCAGATACCAAATCTGAGCCATCTGATTGGCCAATTCAATTCCCCTGCACATTACATGGCTCCTATGCCGCCCGGTGCACAGTCCTCCACGAACCCATGGCTCTCACCGATGCAGTGTTTCCCTCCATGGCTGACGATGACCCCACGCTTCCCGCCAGCCTGTCCATGGGGAATGATGTAACTGTTCTGCAAAAAGAGCATGAACAGCCTCATGGGCAATTGCTTCCGGTCAGCCGAAATGAAACGGACACAAACTATTTGAAATTAATGTGCCTAAATGTTTGCGGCATCAAGTCGAAATTGTCATTGCAAGAATTTGAAACCACATGTGTATCTTATGATGTTGTGATCTTGTGTGAGACCAAGTGTGATGATGTCGATAATGTTGTTATTGAAACTTTTTTTAATTCATTGCATTATAATGTATTTGTTCAAAATAGAGAGAAAGTCTCTAGGCACAGATCTGGTGGTGTACTCATAGCTGTCAAGAATGAAGTTGCTGACAAATTTGTTAGGGTAGCATATCCCCATAATTTCCTTGTTGTGCTGAAAAGTAATGTTGATGTTCTTGGTATTGGAAAAGAGCTAGTAATAGTGGCAGCATATATTCCTCCATACAGAAGCAGATATTCAAACGTGGAATGTTTCAGACAGTGTCAGATGTACTACTCGATTTTGACAGCAGTGAGTATGCCACTTTGTTATGTGGGGATCTAAATGCTCATTCCATGTTGAAGAATGACTTAGTGGAAATTGATGGCATGTTGCAGAAGTTTCCTGAATTAAATAGGTATACAGAACATCAAATTGATACAAAGCAGGACTTAATTAACTTTAACCTCCCAATTGTAAGAGCAAATTGTGATACCAAGGAGGACAGTAGTGGTTATGGTGAAAGTTTAGTTGAGTTATGCCGTGGAAATGGGCTTTGCTTTTTCAATGGTAGAATTGGATGTGATTTTGGTTTTGGTAAAGAAACTACTACTGACCACTCTGTACTTGACTACATGATTGGCTCTCCGATTTTATTGTCTAGGGCAAATAATTTTTATATTCATGATTTTGACCCAATATTGTCAGACAAACACTGTATCTTAGAGCTTTCTCTCACAATGGATATGCCTCCTGCATCTGAGATTTACTCAGTTGTTTCCCCAAAAATTACGAAAATGATGTGTTAAAAGTATCACAGGTTGGCTCATTACCCAGGAAGTGGGATAAAAGCAAAGCTCCTGTGTTTGCCGCATTGCTTGATTCAAGTAAAATTGAAGAGTTGCTAAAAAGTGCAGCTACAGACGATATAGATCAGCTCTCAGCTGGCATTAAAGATATTATGATTGATGCCGCCATTGCGGCACTAGGTGCAAAGAAAGTCTGTGGTCAAAGGAACACAGGAAATTTCAAGAAAAAGCGGTTGGTGACGATGTCACAAGACCTTAAGGCTTGTAGAAAAGCTTATCATAAAGCAAAGAAAGTTAATTGGAAGTTTAAAACTGAAGTTACCAAGAAAGAGCTGTTAGACTCAAGTAAGAGATATAAAAAGGAGTTTAGTAAGGCAGTTCGTTTGCAAAAAAGGGAATTTATTGAGAACCTTCGTAAAGCGAAATCGTCAGATCCCAAGGTGTATTGGAATATGCTCAAAGAGAAAAATGATGATAGTATGCCTGTAAGTTTGCAGGATTTCTATGAACATTTTAAGAATCTTTCTGTCAGTGACAGTGTTGGAAATGATTCCTTGTCGGAGTCAGACTCCATGGTGCAAAACTCCATTGACACTGAGCGTTTGAATGCTCCCTTTACAGACCAAGAAATTCTAACTAGGATTAAACAACTGAAAAACGGCAAAGCTGCTGGCAGTGATGGGATAATTAATGAATTTATCAAGCACTCAGCTTGCCAATTACTTCCACTCTATACAATTTTATTTAATAAGATTTTAGAAGCAGGTAAGGTGCCAAAAGAGTGGTTGGTAGGTCTTATTCTACCTTTGTACAAAAACAAAGGTGATCCAATGGATGCCACAAACTACAGGGGTATCACACTCCTTAGTTGTTTTGGCAAGTTATTCACGGCAGTTCTAAATCATAGGCTTTATCAATTTTGTGAAGACAACCATATATTGAAGGAGATGCAAGCAGGGTTTAGGAAAGGTTATGCCACAACAGACCACATCTTTCTCATGCATTGCCTCACAGGTCTTTACTCACACAGTAAGAAGAAGCTTTTTGCCTGTTTTGTTGACTATGCTAAAGCATTTGATAGCATATCACGTAGTGCATTGTGGTCTAAATTACTGAATTATGGCATTAAAGGCAGTATACTTCTTGTCATAAAGAGTATGTATCTCAATATTAAATCCTGTGTATCTCTACTAGGTCAGTAATCTGAATTCTTCGCTTGCCTGCGGGGTGTTAGACAGGGAGAAAATCTGTCCCCCCTACTTTTTTCATTATTTGTAAACGATCTGGATGAATTCATGTTGATACACGGCTGTGAGCCTATAAAATCTGGTGCTGAAGAGATTGATGCTCTAATGAAACTAATGGTTGTCATGTATGCAGATGATACAATTCTCTTGGCAGACAGTGCTGATGGTCTACAGAAGGCTTTAGATACGCTGTATAGCTACTGCGAAAAATGGCAACTGCAGGTCAATTGCGAAAAGACTAAGATTCTTGTGTTTGGAAAGAGAAAAGTAGATCCCAATAAATACAAATTTACTTATAATGGAAATAAGTTGTTGCAAGTCCATGATTTTAAGTACCTTGGTCTGACTAGTACTTCAACTGGTTCCTTTAAACTTGGTGTTCAGGAATTAGTGAAACTGGGTTCTCGGGCTATGTATGCATTAATAGCAAAATGCAGGAAATTCAATTTGCCTGTAGATTTACAGCTTGAGCTGTTTGATTGCCTGGTAGTTCCAATACTAACCTATAATTGTGAAGTATGGGGCTTCAAACATACAAATCTAATTGAAAAGTTACATCTCAAGTTTATGAAATTTGTGTTGAATGTCAAGAGCTCAACTTGTAACTCCATGGTATATGGAGAGCTTGGCAGGTATCCCCTTCATCTGCGTGTCAAAAAACAGATGGTGGCTTTCTGGGCCAAAACATTACAAGGCAAAACAAGCAAACTCAGTTGCATTATGATCAATAGTTTACAATCTATGCACAGTAGTAGTAAGTTTTCATCGCCCTGGCTTATGTATATCAAGGGCATTCTAGACCAATGTGGGCTTAGTAATATATGGAGTAATCCCCACATGCAGTCTTCGAACTGGCTTAAAAGTAAAGTTGAACAGGTGTTAAAGGATCAGTTCTACCAAGAGTGGAGGCAAGACCTTGGTAGTAAATCCTCCTGCGATATTTATCTGCATTTTAAAGATAAAATTGAGCTGGAAAAGTATTTACTTCTCAGCAATGCCAGTTACCGCAGGGCTATATGTAGGCTGAGAACAAATAATTCTAACCTCCCTAAAGTAACGGGTAGATACAAGAATATTCCCAGAGCAGAACGTTTTTGTACTTTATGCCAGGAGCAGAAATTAGGTGACGAATACCACATTTTTACTGAATGTCACAATTCAAAAATGCTCGAATTGAGACAAAAATTTGTGCCACATTCAGTTCGCCATCATCCCTCTGTCTACAAATGCTTGCGCTGGATGAAATCTACCAGTCTCAGTGATATGAAATCACTTGCATGTTTTCTAAAGGAGGCTTTCAAACTGTACTAGATTGGTTTTTGTCTGCCAAGAAGTAGACCGACTATATTTCATTATATCTATATACACAAGTTTGTTTTGCAAATATATTATAATGATGATAGCTTCAAAATGTATCTTGTTGAAAAATTCAAATAGGTGTGTATTTGCCGTTCCCATATTAAGGGCCGATGAAAGATATAAATAATATATGATGTTAATTATGACATAATGCTGAGTCACTTAGGGATGTTGCAAATATATAGTATATGGTAATTGGTGCTAGATATATTGTTATTGTTTATGGACTTTATATTATGGTACGATACAAGTCTATAATACGGCCAGCAGCATGGACTACTTATTCTAGTGTCATAATGTTCCTGGAAGTGACTATTTATTTTTGTCATTATTGGTTTATACGGTACCTTGTTTAGGCCTACCAGGCCCTGACTGACAGCTGGGTGTTTATTATTTACAATTGTAAATTTTAGTAAATAGTAATGCATTCCTAATTAAAATATTATTGTTAGGCCTATACCTGGGCAGCATATGAACTAACGAAGAACAATGACAATTTGTGCATTATGAATGCTTACCTGAAATACGTAAAAAGTAATGCTATGACTTATTTCATTTTCCAGCTGGGGACTTTATTGTGGAAAAATGCTTAAAGAACGTATTTGTTGTTGTAAACTTCTGCATGGTGGCAGCAACATTGTTAAAACAGCTTAATGCCCCATCTGGTGCAGTCTATACAAACAAAATAAGCATTTGTCAAAGTATTGATAATCTTTAATTAATTTATTCTCTTTGTACATAGTGTATATATGTTCAATTTTTGTGTATTATTTATTATATTGTTGCTCTATACCACATATAGTGGTCAGAGAATAATAAAAACCTTGAAACCTTGAGATATCAGCATCTCCAATCACCATGATGACGTCATGGAGATACAGCTCTTGGCCATGCAGTTGTGACGTCACAAAATTATCTGACGTTGTTATGCAAACAATGGGTAGTTATTGTTCATGTCATGACATCACCACGGGCTGCTGAGGACGTCACAACAAACTGCTGCTCCCAACTAGAGAATCTGAAGTTATCACACTTAAATTGTGTAAAAACCACTGGGAAAATGATTGCAGGATAAAAATAAAACCCCATAACAGTGTATTTCACTGCTATCAAGGTAATTTGTATCAGGTCTGCTTCTCAATTAACACTCATCATTTATTTAATTAATCTATATATTGAAGGTTTAACAGTCAAAAATAAAAGTCATGGGATAAATAGGTTATAACATGGCCAAGAGCTGTATCTCCCTGGTATCATCACCCTCGACCTGTATCATCCCTCGACCTTTCTGGGTCTCGACCTGTATCATCCCTCGACCCTTCGGGTCTCGGGATGATACAGGGTCTCGGGTGATGATACCAGGGAGATACAGCTCTTGGCCAAGTAATAACCTATAAATACCTTGGGTAGGTGCAGTACGTCCCCGGTATACTCCCGAGACCCCAGTATATTCCCGAGACCCGAAGGGTCGAGGGAATATACTGGGGTCGAGGGGAGTATACCGGGGATGTACTGCACCTACCCATGGTATAACCTTTTTATCCCATGTCTAGGCACATTTTTGAGATATAAAGTAAAACTGCCATGGAACTAAATAAAAAAACGCTTATTCAAATCTATGATTTTACGATTAAACTGAAAATTATTGTTTCAGTTATGATTTTTTTGTGGCATTAGTTTTTGAGATATCGCCTTGAAATTTTGGATTTGTCATCTATACTATATGTACAACAGTACTGGAGAATTTAGTAGGTCTGGTGCTTTCAGGTCCTGAGATATAAAATAAAACGGCCATGCAACTAAAAAAAACGTTGACTCAAATCAGTGATTTTACGCTTGAAGTGAAAATTCTTGTTTCAGTTATGATTTTTTTGTGGCAACAGTTTTTGAGATATCATCTTGAAATTTTGGATTTGTAATATATACTATATGTTTAAAATCAATCTCTAATTTTATGCATCTAGGTTGATTAGATCTAGAGAAATAAAATAAAACGGCAATGGAATGCAGAAAAACGTTTCTGAAAACATTGAATCACAGTGCTGAAACTGCACTAAAAAACAGAATTTAACATTAATACTTTGCCATGTGTTGTGAAATATTGTCTAAAACACGAAAATGAAATAAAAAAGGGTCCTCATCCCGATGGAAATTAATATAAATCAGTATTTGTACAACTAAGTCATTTTGGTAAAACTAAATGAATTTACCGAAAATCGCTTTGGAAAATTTTCTGTACCGAATAGAAAGTCAAAACTGCATCATTCCCATGCAATTTTTTCTTCTGGATCTAATACTTCAAACCGCTTCTCTCTAGCCCTACTAGATCCAGTGCAAATTGCAAAAGAGTGAACGAAGCTTGTGCTTTCAAAATTACAAGAAAAGATGATGAAGCAGCAGGAGAGATTGTGACGCTATACAGGCTTTCTGTGGGTGTGTCTAAATGCAGCTCTCTCATTGGCTGTTTTCAGTATATTCCCTGCAAATTAGGGAGTATACTGGTCAGGTGACCATATACTGCTTTTTCTCCCGATACTGACTTTTTCCCTGCTGTATTGCCCAGGGAAAATCACTGTATCGGGGAGAAAATGTGCCTAGACATGGGATAACATAATTTCCTTCTAGTATTAGATAATGTATATGTGTCTCATGCAGGTAACATCCATATCTGGAATAATAAACTGGACAAAGAGATATCTCGCAGACTCTTTGAAATCTATAATTGGACAAATATTTCACAAGATGAAAGAGAAAGGAAAGAGTAAAGAACATTCTTTGGATGGAAAATCCAGATTGCCCTCCCTGTCCCTCCTCTCCCATAACCAGCGACCTTTCCCCACTTATCCCTCCAGATCCAGCCCCTGCCCCCCTCCCCCCCAAATCTCATAGCCATAACCCTCCGGCGGCCCATTTGCCTGTTCATCCAGCCGTTAGCCATTCCAATATCAAGCGCATAGTGCTCCGCAGGTCATTTCGGCTCATGGAAAATCGCCTTTTACCAAAACGGCACTACAAAATCGGCCTTACTCGACTGGAAAGAAAGTCAAGTAGTTGATCTAAGATGTATTCCAGTTGAATAGGCAGACTGCTCATTCCTACTACAATATATCACTTCTTGTATATTGCCCAGGCTAGAGGGGCCTTTTCATGCAGGTTTCTATTGCAGGTTTTCATAACAGGTTTCTATTGCTATAAGGCAAAGTTGGCGGGTTTGTACTGATGAAATTACCAGATTTGTTTGTTTTATGATGTATGCATTGAGAGGTGTGGGCTACAAAGACATTGTCCTTTTTGTAGAATAAACAGTGGTTGAAGAGCCAATGTCTGCAAGTTTTACCAAAATTCAGCAAGTAACGGATTCCAGTTAATCTGACATATTTCTTCCTGGAATGCTATTCCGAAGTAATTCTCTTATCATCCTGCTGTCCTGGAGAATATTCTGTTTCCACAAGATAGTACGAGGGTCTACTCAATTCATACAAATCCTATGAAACATCAAGGTGGGATGATGAACATGAAGGTGTCCTAATCAAGTCTTCCCAGCCTAAATTGAACCCAGAACCATCTGCATTATATGGCATTATTATATGGCAACTCCCTGCGGCCAAGGGGCAACTATCATTATGTTTTTATTGGTCAGATTTATGAAGTTACTGCCACTTGTTTGGTTCTAACATGGCTGATTGCAGACTTCCAAGTTTCAGCTATTTCATACACAACCCCTTTAACATGCATGAATTTAGATTGGTCTATTATATAAATGGGAATTGTAGTCTGTGCTGAATGAATTCTTTCCGTGACTGTGCTTTGCATAATTTTCCAATGAAGCAAACATATGATCCTATTTCAATAATATACTGTCTATTCAATGTCTATTGTTATGTTGTTTTGTTACAGATGCAGAGTGATCTTTTTTTATTTTTGTCATGCATTCATACTTTATGTTGCATTTGCATTAATCTTTAGTAATCTTGAAACATGAAATCAGTTTTGTTCATTTTTTGTTGGCAAAACTTTCCTCATGTTTCAATTTACTGCAATTTCATGTATTGATGCAAAATGTTATGATCTTGTATATGGATAGGCCTATTCATAATATGCTTCTTTTGTTGCAGGTGGGTTGATTTTTCCATTTCTCAGAAAATTGGTTTGCTGAAAATGCTGATATTTCGAAACAAGGTAGGGTCATATTTTCGCTATTATGTGGAAAACATATTGCAAGAATTTTTTCTATGTTCATCATGGAATTTCTATTACGAAATATGGAAATAAACTGAAATTGCAAATAATTTGAAACAAATGAGAAGTATTTTCCCTAATTTCTTGGATTGTTTCAATTGATTTCATGGAATGAACCTGACCTGAACTTGCCTACAATGTCACTTATTGAAAGACACAATGTATCAGGAAGATAAGTAGAGGTTTTGCACATGCACATTGGCATGCCTGTAGAAGCATGTGTTGAAAATAAAACAACTTTCTTTGACTGGTGTTAGGCACAGCTGGGGGTCTTGCAAGGGTTAAAGTGTCATTACACCCGTCAAGAACCTCTTCTGCATTTCTTGTGATTCCACGCCGTTCATGAGAGTTGAAGTGGGACTTAGAATAGACAAGTTGGAATGGAAAAGGTAACAGGAGGGGGAGGGATGTTTTCAACTTTACTTAACATTGTGTGCAGTGAATGCAGATTTTTATTCTCGTTTTCCTTTAGCTGGTGTGATTTTTCAAAAGTTTGTCAAAGAATTTGCCCAAAATTTGTGGTAATGTTACATGTGCCCTCCTTTATGGCTACTTTGGATGCTTACAGTTTGTGTCTTATGCATCATAACCTACGTGAAAGTTACTGTAGCAGTTGTGTACAACAATAAATATGCGACTCCTTTCAAGGCTTTCACAAAGAATGAGAAAAGTTGCCTGGCAGATCTGAGGTATACCAGCACAATGCAAGTCAAGTCAATGAAATGATTGTACATGAACCGTCTCATTCTCCATTCGACCCCCCACCCTTTTCTTAATTTTTTTTTGTACTCTGAATTAACACTAAGTTTGGTAGTGTCAATAAATTAAAAAGCAGAGTTACATTAGATCCTAAATTATTCCTTACCTTACAGCACAGCTTATTTGCATGTGTGTTGAAGTGGTGTTTCTCTCTGCTACATTAGTACAGTACTATGCACTATTAGCAGAGAAACATCAGTCAAATGCCACAAAATACATTAGGAGGAATATACATCAAACATAGAGTGGGTGGCCACATACCCTTGGAACTGACAACCTAATCCCTTCTGGTTAATTGAAACTCACCTTTTCAAGTGATATGTTAAAGTTAGCTTGACTTTCCTGATTGCCTTTTCTCAACTTTCAAGTTTTCTGGTCTGCAATGTCACTTCTGCAATTTCACAAAATATCAATTTACTGAAATTGCCATTTACTGAAATTGTAATCTGACAAAAATTTAGAAATTGAGAGGACTTATCTTCCTCCTAACAGCAAGGAACTATACGTTGTGTGATATCTGAAGGTCAAATTTGGTGTACTCACAATCACAGACATAAAAAAAAATAAATAATTATAATAATTTAAAGTGGATGGCCACTGGTTCATTATTAAGCTTTTAAAAAGGATCTAACAGTGAAGAAAAAGACTTAGGTAATCCAGCTGCACTGACCTCCCACAATGGAACCCTTTTCTCTCAAGTTTGGAGCATAGGGTTCCATCATAGGGCCTTTTCACCATATTGAACCTTTTCAATTCAGTTGAACCCTCAACAAAATTTATACTTTTGTTCTTTATAAATACCATCTAGAACCTTTTGCGTTAAGAGTGTACTACTGTTAATTTACTCCACGTTTAGCACTCTTACTTCTTTGATAACAGACTTTTACTGGATAGTGACTTGTAGCCTATATGTTTATGACCCACATCCTGTCATTTCCCAAGAAATCTGGTTGTGACATATTCCGTGAGCCACCTGAAAACAACCAATCACTTTTGGGCTAATAACATATTTCCTGAAGAACTCTCCTGTCATGGAGTCCAAGATGGATGTCGCTGTCTGCATGAGAAGTGCATGTGGTTTGCACGAATGATGGAAATAACTTCCAATGTAGAGAGTTCTTGCATTGGCAATAAAGAATTGCAGAGGGAATTACAAGAAAATGTTAGAACAAAGAAAAAACATTTAAACGAAAATAGTTTCAAAGAGATACACAGATTCCTAGACTTTGATATGAACAAATCCATCTTCTCATATTTCTATTATCTTTTGAATGATACCTTGTTAAAATAAGATTTTGTAATCTCAAACAATGTGTGATGATAGCGAGGCAGAGAATGGAATGATAAGGGGGCTAAGAATGGAATGATTGTGAGGTAGCACTGTGGCTGAGAAGAGAAGACAAAGAAGAAAACAATTGATGAAATGGCACCATATGAGTAATCAAGCCTCATTATGATGTAGTTTTGTTTTGAACAATGAACCAGAGGAGTCAAAGACTAAAAATGACAAAACGTAAGATGTGAAACATAGCCAGGGCTTTGGAGTCGGAGTCGTGGAGTCGGAGGTTTTTGGGTGGAGTCGGAGTTGGAGTCGAACTTTGATTTTCAGGTGGAGTCGGAGTCGAAAATTAAAGTGGTGACTCCTGACTCCTAAAAATAATTAATATAATTTTCAAAAACACAGTTTCAAAAATGTGAAATGAACCCCAAAGTTTACATAAAACTTCCTGAGGAAGTATTCATATACAAAATCCTATGAAAACTTTGTAGAATGAATTTTTCTTCTCTGTTAATCATATAATATTTAATGTGCAAAAATGCCGTTAAGCGGAGTCGGGAGTTGGAGTCAGAGTCGCAATTCAGGAGACCCAAGGAGTCGGAGTCCAGAAAGTCAGAGGAGTCGGGAGTCGGAGTCGGGAGTCGGAGTCGGGAGTCGGAGTCGGGAGTCGGGAGTCGGAGTCGGGAGTCGGGAGTCGGAGTCGGTTCAATTATCACCCGACTCCAAAGCCCTGAACATAGCCAATTTCGATAAACCAACATTTTGGAATTTTGTGTTTATTTTCCCCTTTTTGTCCAGTAAATTGTCAGTTATTCTGTCTCTGCTCTGTGAAATTTGTCATCTCCCTGTCTACTTCTGGCTCCTTTATTTGCACCAAGAAAGAAGCTTGTAGGCCAAACATCCATTGTTGTCGCCCAGACATGTTTTCTGTGTGGCAAGTGTTTCGGAAACTGTTCTGTCTGGGATATTTGCACTGAGCAACCTATATCACAGAACCCATAGACGTCATCCTCTTTTGATTTTCATTGTAGGCCCTGCAATGTCATATATGTAGATACACAAGTGCGATGATAACTGTAGTTGTCAATCGTTGAATTATTCTGCATGTACCTGTTACTATTGTATCGCAGTTTCCATCATATGTTGTGAAAACCTAAGAAAACCACGCATGAGGTAATGTGTGATAGAAATGCATCTCTTCTCTCTGTCTTTCACTCTTTCCCATTATCAATTATCTGTCCGTTTATCCATCCATCCAGCTAATATAAGACACCACTATATATTTTGTATTTTGCACACTTTAGCTATTACTTTTTAAAAGTTTAGACATGGTATACTTGGTTTGTTCCACACTTGTCAAATTGACTTTAAAACTGCATTCTCAACTTGCAGTTATGACTACTAATTTCAGGAACCAATCTATCAATCCTTTCTCCTTAAAAGTCCCACAATGTCAATCACTTCTCTTGTTTCCTTTGCTAACTATTGTTCTTTTGAAAAGGTTTTCCGTTTTCCCTCCTGCCTGCCAGGTGGCTGCCAAACAACCGGAGGTAAGTCTCTACTCCCAGCGACCTCTAATGCCGGAAGTTGTTACATTCCAGGATGGTGACGTCATCTCTAATTATAGCTCAGTGAAATGTTAGGTCTTTGTGATTCACTGGTTGACACTGGTCAGTGATGGTTGTACTGTATTGAGCAGCCTCCTCGGCATACGTGTATAAAGTTGGCCTTCTGTGAAATAAATTAGTTGTTTCAGGCCTTGTGGTAGTGGTGTGGTCTTCGAGAGAGCTAAAATTGTTTCTGAAGAGTAAATCATATTTATATTTAAAGCTTCTTTTTCACTATTTTTGGGCTAATGAGCTTTGTCAGTGTGTTTCTCCTAATGTATCAGGATGTCACTTTGGTGTGCCAATGCACCATCCAGGTGACTAGCGGTATGTCAGTGAATTGTCCTTGTGTTTTGGTGTGTCATCTTGACACATTAATGTGGTTACGCAGTGACAATACAGGCAGTAACTGCACAGTGACAGCTGGGAACCCAAAGTAGTGAATGTGTCAAGGCAAAGGTTTCAGTGTCATAGTGTCAATGTGACAGTGTCAATGACCCAGTAATGTCGTCACACGACCAAATAATGTTGTCAGGGCCCAATTAGGCTTGTCACATCTGAGTGTCCAGTAGATTCCAGCCATTGATAGCGAGTAATGATATTATCGACTGGATATTCGACAATTCTCCTGTTTTGAGGTAGTTCCTATTGAAATTACAGGCTCCCAAATGTTGGAAAACACAACAGTTACTGTTTGATTCTCTTTAAGAAAATCGAGTCACAAAATGCTTTTTGCGATCACTGATATATTAATTTTTTTTAAAGCCATTATGGACAGTAAGCGGTACTAAGCACCCACTTAGTAGTATAAATCCCCAAGATAGACAAGTATTATGTCAAGTAACAGGACATTTTCAAGTCCATAACAACATATTTAACACCTTTTGAAACCATTAGCATTGTGTGAACTGCAGTTTCGCACCCGAATCCTAATTTAGGGTAGCTTTGCTAATCACAAAATTTTGCAGCAAGAGGCAGCGTGAAGAGGTCTAACAACTAATAATACAGACACAACAATAATGTTGCTTGGTGCAGATAGGAGGAAGGGCCTGGAAGGTAGCAGTAGTAACCATTTTCCTTACTTATCTACTGATCTATCTTCATGACAGAGACTCTTATCTGTGAATCTGCTTTAAATTTCAATTGATTTATCACAATGACCAGTCTTGAGACTCTTAACGGGATGTTTAGGAATTCTGTCTATTGAGATGAATAAATCCTACCTGTCTGTATCAGTGTATAGGCCTACATAATTATTTCAGTCCTACTTTCTCACATACTCTGTCTGTGTCTTGTTCTTACAATTGACAGGCATCTACAATTTCTTTAAATTCTCCCCATTTTGCTTCGGACAGTTTAAACAATTTATTGTCATTTTGAAGTGATTTCACAATTTGAATATGGTATGTAATTCACAAATCTCTGTCAGTTACTTAAACATAGCTTCCAGTTTGACAAATGCTGCAAATTATGATTCTATGAAATTTGAGACAATTGTGGAATATTTGAAGGTAATTTGAAATTTGTCGTATTGAAGATACAGGTTCAACAAATGGGATATTATGTTGTGTTCTCAATTATCTTGTTTGTGTGTGGCAACATCATGTCCGCAATAGTATCAGTATGTAATGTATTGAAGGAAAACTGGCTTATACAATGTATATTGATTTAATGTATTCCATTAGTGATAAAGGAAGATGCAACTACACATTAAGAATAAAGTAACTCTTGCTTTATCAATTTCCGTTAAAGACCAAGGAAATGTGATTCCCCATTAAAATACAGAAAGCTAAAAATCCCAAGGATATCAAATGGGAGATTGGTATGTAAAGTGCATATGATATGAGAATTAATTCAAAACCAGAATAAGAAAGACATTTGGTGTTTTTGCTAAATATGAGATGCAATTTGAGATAATGAATAACATTTTACAGCTCTCAGATTACAATAAGACATGAAAAGGTTTTGCCTTTTAAAGATGTATATTTCTTTGCATCCCTGGGAACCTAAACAACACATGTACAATGAAAAGCAGTAGATGACATAATTGCACGCTTTAGTTTTGATATTTACAACATGAATATGTTTTGAATGTTACAGTACCAAAGATGTAATCCTTATTTACAAGCAGGAGAACAGATACTTTAAATTGTTTGTTGAACTATATTCTGAACTTATTGCAAGTTGTGATTCCTTCACCAAAATGACGCTGTATGGGATTTGCAAATTCTCAGTTACTTTATCAATTATTGTGATAGCAAAAAGCAATTAAACAATTGTAAAAATGTAGGACATTGAGAACAATGTAGAAGAAATGGCAATGATAATATTAAAAAGAGATTCACTTTCTTACATTTCATATTTCGCCCAACATTTTGTTTTGCCCTTTATGTTAATGAAGAGTAATGAAGTGAACCGATTTCTTTTAATTCATGAAATATATCTCACCTTTGAAGTGCAAAATGAAATTGTATGTTTCACACTTTTTCATAATTTCAAATTTTCACATTTTGGAATTCTCACATTCTCTTGTTAAAGAAGAAGTTCAATTCAAACAAAATTTTGAGTTGTGTGAATTAAAGGAACCCGACAAAAGGAAATAAAACAGTGGAACAGACCTCTCACAACTTCCAATAAAAGAATGATTTGTCGTTATGAATTAGCATGAATAACTCTTCTAGTAGGATTGATCTAAATTGCATTCTCTTCAAATTGTCGATTGCTCTATTAATTAAACCGTGATCATGAATGCTGTGACGTAATTAAACCGATAAATACAAAAAGATAGGAACCAATGGATTAAAGAATATTAGGAACCAATGGATAATAGCATATTTGGTCCAGCAGATAACATGACAACTTGTATTGCAATTGCAGGTAACAAAGCAGTCTGAAATCCTTCTTTTACAATTTTTTTGGATCTTGCCTTGCATAGCACAAGTGGTTCACCAGATACAAGGGGGCTTCTGAAAAAGTTCTTGCATTTTAATACAAGCAGAATCAAAATCACTGAAATATTTTTATAAAGACAGTAGTAATTCATTATATCAAAAACGACATCTAATTCAGACCATCGTCGATTGGCCAACAATGTATACATCCAAGTTAATGATTTTTGTTGTTTAATTTCCATGTAAATATCCAAGTTTCTCAAACACTTGCAACAGAAAACGTGTCTGAGTGACAACAATGGATGTTTGGCCAATAGCCTTGTTTCTTGGGACAAATAAAGGAGCTATAATTAGACAGGGAAATGAAGAATTTCACAGTGGGAGAGAAAATAACTCACAATTTCTTGGACAGAAAGGGGAAAATCATGTACCTTACTTTACAAGGAATGTTGCTGAAATATTACGTATCAGCATATGTTTATTGAGTAATAGAAAACATTGAACAATAAATGTATTTGTTCTTTAATGACAATGAAAGAAGTTCCTACATTTGTTAACTTTTATATGGCACTGGAAGTGATACGACTGTATGACCTGATATAGATTGACCCTTAAAGGTATTTTTGTCTCACAATAGCCAGTGCTGTTCTTTCTTGTGTTAGCCTAGTTTGATTGAGGAGATTTATGTTCGACTGATGGTCATTGTGAAGAAAGTAGTTCCAAATTGTTCCTTTGAACAACACTAGGGGAGAGTGCGCCACCTTGAGGCAATCAGAAGTAACTCAAAGAACCTCCCGGATGGCAAGCACTCTGGCAACACATGTTATTAGGAAAGAGCAACAAAAAACTCTTCGAAGGAACAATTTCTTTGATGAGAAGGAATTCCGAAGATGCAACAGCCCCAATTGCGAAATTGAAGTGGTTCTAACAAACATCCAAATGGAGGTTTCTCTATTGATAGGCCTACTGCTAATTTGAAATAGATGGGCCTGGATTATTCATTTGCAGATATATCTTTATAGAAGTTGGACATACAATATAAAATGTGAAATGAGAAGACATTTTTCCATGGTTAAGAACCACACAGACTGATAGATGAATAGAGCTAAATAGATATGTAGACAGGTTTAGTGTTTTTGGAATATCAGCTTAGTTAAATCGCAGACATCATCTAAGTGCGGAATGCCATAATATGACGCACTCTCAATGTAACATGTCCGAACTCGGAAACTACATCTCATATTATGCAAAATACTATTGCTTGGTCTTAAAGAATACCCCAAATTTGATGTTACCTCTTATTGAATTTCTGTGAATAGTAGTATCGTTGCTCAGTGTAAATATCCTGGTTACCCAAACACTTGCAACAGAATACATGTCTGGGTGACAACAATGGATGTTTGGCATGTAGGCTTGTTTCTTGGTCGAATAAAGGAGCTATAATTAGACAGGGAAATGACGAATTTCAGAGTGGGAGAGAGAATGACTCGCAATTTCTTGGACAGAAAGGGGAAAATGAACTCAAAATTCCAGAATGTTGGTTTATGGAAATAGACTCCATTTCACGTCTGACGCTTTGTCTTTTTCGGTCTTTTATGCTTCTGGTCCATTGTTCAAAACAAAACTGCACCATAATGAGGCTTGATTACCCACAGGGTGCCATTTTATGAATTGTTTCTTCTTTGTCTTTCATTCTCAGCCTCGCTATCATTCCACATTATTTGGGATAAGATTATCTCTTCAAGTTCTTATTCTTGCAAGATATCATTCAGAAGATGATAGAAATATGAGAAAATGGATTTGTTCATATCAAAGTTCGAGATATCTTTATATCTCTTTGAAACTATTTTAACTTAACTATTTTTTCTTTGTTCTAACATTTTCTTCAAAATCCATCTGCGATTCTCTATTGTTGTCCGACACGTGAACTCTCCACTTTGTGAGGTGATTTCCGTCACTCATGCAAACCACGTGCACTTCTCATGCAGAGAGTGACATCCATCTTGGACTCCATGACAGGAGAGTTCTTCAGGAAATGTTATTTGCCCAGAAGTGATTGGTTGTTTTCAGGTGGCTCACGGAATATGTTCGAACATAGTTTCTTGTTGAACTGTTGGATATATAAATCATTTCCAACATATATATCGTTGTAAGACACATAAAAGTCTTACAATCAATATATATTTTGTTGGAAATTATATATATTTCCTACCTTTCCACAATCGAGTACTTGCCTGGATACTGTAAGGTGTGAGGAATTATTTAATTTTCAAACTTGTCTTAATTCCAGACTTAGCTTATTTCACATATTTTACAGACTGAGGCTACTTCATTTAGGTTATTTCACAGACTTAGTCTAATTAAGGTATTTTTTACATACTGGGTTTATTTTTGGCATTCTAAGTATTTTTATGGACTTAGCCAATTTCAAGTAATTTCATGGACTTAGAATATTTCTTGTTCGAGGAAATAAGTAAAGTTGATGTTTGAATCCATTATATTGAGTGGGGTTGTTAGTAGTAAGTACTCGACTTAGAGGGCTGCACTATCCAGACCCAATAAGTACTATTGTATTGACCATAAAGGATTTCTATGAGTTTTATTGTACAGAGTTAGAGTTCACAAATGTTGGACTTAGCATTATGGGGAAAAATGTTGGACTTAGCATTTTACCAGCATTTTGGGGGAAAATGTTGGACTTAGCAAAATACCACAAAAATTGTGGTTTTTGGCGGATTTTTGTAAATTCCTCCCTATTCTGGTGGGTTTTTGCTCTCCTGTGATTGGTTGGCAGGTTTCTGGCTGATCTTGGCCCTGGCTTTTGATAGGCTGGTGAGCTTTTCTCTCATTGGCTGAATCTTGGCAGGCGTGGCCTTGATCTGGCCTGGCCTGGCCTGGTATGGCCATGGCTTGTGATTGGCTAAGAAACAGAGTGGGTTTTTCTCTCATTGGCGGTGGGTTTTCAGACGACGTAAATAGGATTTTTCCGCCAATTCTAGGGAGTTGCAGGCTAGCCAGCAATGGAGGCACATGTCAGCTGGTGTGGGTTTTTGTGAGAATGACTAAGTCCCACAAAGTGTGGGTTTTTGAGAATGACTAAGTCCCACAATGCGAAATTCTACTAAGTTCAACAGTTTGTGTGGGTTTTCATAACAGCGACTTAGTCCCACAAAGTGTGGGTTTTTGAGAATGACTAAGTCCCACAATGCGAAATTCTACTAAGTTCAACAGTTTGTGTGGGTTTTGATAACAGCGACTTAGTCCCACTAAGTGTGGGTTTTTGAGAATGACTAAGTCCAAAATGCGAAATTCTACTAAGTTCAACAGTTTGTATGGGTTTTGATAACAGCGACTTAGTCCCACTAAGAGTGGGTTTTTGAGAATGACTAAGTCCAACAATGTGAAATTTTACTAAGTTCAACAGTTTGTGCGGGTTTTGATTACAACGACTTAGTCCCACAAAGTGAGGGTTTTTGAGAGTGACTAAGTCCAACAAAGCGAAATTCTGCTAAGTTGCACAATATGAGTGGGTTTTTGGTAAAAATGACAAAGTTCTACATGAAATTCTACTAAGTCCACAATTCAACAAATGACACTCTACGATGTATCACTGTTTTGTACTGTATGATGATGAATGATGAACTTGTATGATGATGAAAGATGATGATTGATGATGATGATGAACTTAGTTCTTTTTGTAGCAGGGTATTGGAATAAATGATTTAAACTTATGTGACATGCTGTTGAGTAATACATTTTTACACACTACCAACTTCAACTAAAATTTAATTACTTCGACAGACCGTTACAATACTTATGGAGACACAAAGAGTTTATAGTAGGCCGTGAAGATTTGTAGAGATTTTGAAGAAACATCTTTTATATTTCTATAGAAACACAAAATAAATATGCCCACTGGGAGATCAGTTAAAAAACCACTCAGCTATGCTTTGAAACTTTGATTCAATGACTGACATTTACAATAGCAGTTAACTATCATCCCATTTCTTGAAAATCCTGGTTAGTTTTGCTTACACACTTCAGCTGTTTTGATATGTAATAGTTGCGGTTGCGAATCTAGGTTGCAGGCTTGCGCTGGCAACATTTGCTAAAGTTGTAATATAATGTTCCATTCATTGGGTGTTTGAATGTGCTTTTGATGTGCTAGATCTGCTGAGTAACATGTTATATATAGTTCAAAGAAAGGGATTTGAGTTGTAGGATGTAGACACTTCTAGACACTGCTGTTGTCATACCTGTTTTGTGCCCCAAGGGTTGCAGGTTAGAAGTCTACTTCTGACCAGCACTGTATACATCTATATCTTGCAGCAATTTACTTGCAGTTGCCGGCATGACCATATTTTACTTCCTTCTGGCCTTGCACAATATAAAGAAATATAATAATATCAAAATTAATATCATTTAGACATGTGTTAATTAAATTATAGTAGGCCTACTGAACAACATTGAACATCAGGTGTTGTAGTTAGAGATATCTTTTTGAAAAATAAAAATTAAAGCAGAATTTCTGTATATGATGTGAGAGCAGTAGGTATATGACAAGATCAATTGATTGATGGACATAATATAGCCAAATGTCTTTAAAGTGCTCAATGGCTTGAGGGAAATGCATTAAGAAAATTTCACAAGATGTCTGGTTCTATAAATAGACGTCTGATGTTATTTAGTAAGTACCCGGATGAAGATTGAGTGGTTCCTGAAAGTAGTTCATCACTTGGTCAATTTGTGTGTTATGGATTGAAATGAGGTGTGTTTCAGATTGCTAAGGCTATAGATATTTCATACATGACATTTGTGTGCAGTAAAAGTTGTGTGTTCCTTAAACGTTGTTTTTCTGACCATGGACCACTTTTGAATCTCCAGCATTGACAACTTTTGAAAAAAAAAACTTGAAATATTGAAAAATTGTTTTGTGTGGGTTTACATTTTAACTTCATCTTTTTTACAGGCCTTATGTATCCTTTTAACACCCTTAGAAAGCTATGATATTTTATGAAGAAAAATTTGGCCTGCAGTGTCATTTTTCGGTCTTCAAAAGTGTGGAATTTCACTAATTGTTCACTTTGAAAGTTCTTGCTGAGAGTTGTAATTATGCTAAATTCATGCATTGTGTTAAATGCTTACAAAACATGTAATTTTCCTTCAACAAATCATACTCTGTATGTGGCTATTTATTTGTCGAATAGAATGTGAACCTGCTCAAATGTGTCTAATATTATGCTCACATCATGCCTCAATGTCTGTGCCAGTGGAGCTCTCCTCTCTCGGAGGAAGGAGTTTTCCCGCCACAGAGAAGCAGACAACAAATTGATGAACGATGTCTGTTATGATGGATGTCATACGAGTGCACTTTCTAATGCTGCTCTATTCTGTAGTCTGTAGTTACTTAAAGTTGAATGATGGGGAAAGAGAAGAGGGATGTTGGGTTGAGACTAGGAAGACGGTGTGGTGGAAGAAGTTCAGGTAGGTAGTTGGTGGTGCAGCCGTCTCAGACAAGTCATTGCACTCCCGGGGGGGGGGTACTCACTATGAAAGGGTGTATATAGAGGTTCCGCCGGATGGTTTTGGTTTTTTGGCCTTCCAAGATTAAAATGGTCTTGGTTTTTTAGGAATTCAGAATAATTTGGTTGCCCTTTTTGCACCCCCAACATGTTTGGTACCGTTAGAATCGGCTTGAAAAGACGATTACAATGGTATAAAAATGATATAGATTAAAATGGTTGTCGATATTTTTACTAAAAGATTAAAATGGTTTGTGGTTTTGGCGTTCGTTTCGGATTAAAATGGTTTTGGTTTTCAAAATCGCCGTGGCGCATCCGTATGCAAAAGTCCGCCAAGTACCCCCCCCCCCCGGGTTGCACTCATTAAGTTGGGTCATAATGTAAACAGTAAGGGAAATTATCACCAGCTGATGACAATCAATGTCCTCAGCCCCACATGACAATCACCCTAGCACTGTCATCACCCTCCCATGACACTCTCACAGTGTCATGGCCTAGCCATGACTTTGGCATTGCTCAAAATCATCTTTGACTGGCTATTTTAAAAGAACTACTGCAACTATCACTTCCAAACTTGGTATAAAGTTGTATCACAGTGTCAACTAACTCTATTAATTTTGGCAGACCTATCCATTACATAATGAGGAAAAGAGCCCGAAGGCTCCAGAGAAATTAGGAAATTGTCATCAGCTGCTGATGACTTTGCAGTATTTTGTGAAATTGGATAGAATTAAGTCCCGCAACTGACATGCTGCTGTGTGGTGAGGATGGCTGCAAAGAGATCAGACTTTCTTCTGAGACCCAACTGATCAAACCCACACACTCAATCATCCTGTCAGGGCCAGGACTTGGCTGGAATTGCAATTGTCATCATATGCTGGTAATTTCCCTGACTGGTAAATGATAGACAGGGAGGAGTAACATATTGCATGTATGGCAATTTTGTGGGGGTCTTATACTTGACAAGCATAGGAACTGGCATAAGGGTCATCAATTTTCATCGCAAACTTAGTTCAACACTTGGTATTACAATAAAGTGTCTCTGGTATTACTTGGTAGTGCTGTGGGCAGTGGCGTATTTAGTATGGGGGGCTTTGGGCCATGCCCCCCCTCCTCAGGCCCAAAATTAACATGGGAAAGATAGGAAAAGCCGCAAATCACTCCGTATTCATCCCATGTTATGCCCCCCCCTTTCCTTAGGCCATTTCTATATGCCCTGGGCCCTGGCTGTGGGCTTCCAATTGCTTGGTTCTGGATTCAATTCCAGTTCTGGTCAGGTTACCTGGGCCTATATTGAACAGGAGTTTCAATCATCCTTTGCCACATTGTTATGTCCCCTTTGGCCTTACTTGGCTTATTGAAAATATGCGGAACGCAAAGCCCTATAAGCATGCATCCTTCTCTTACCGAGAATCGGACCCATGACCTTCATGGGTGCAATGGAAGACAGAAAATCATAGAATCATGGAATAGAACATTCCATCAAAGAAGATGGGGAAAGGAAGGAAAAGAGCTTAGACTGAGATAGGAGTAACTTGAGTAACTTAGCGAAAAATAATCGTCTTTATACCTGATGGTATCAAATGTAGCTGACGAGAGATTGATGAAACAATATCTATCTTATGATGGATGTCTTTTAGGCACATTTGCAGACTTTGTTGGTATGATTTGGCTGGATAGGAGTTTTGAATTGGCAAGGTAGATTTTATATAGACAGGGGCAAAGGCTTAGCAAGAGAGCTGCCTGAGTAGATCTATAGACACAAAGAGAATTGAAAAGGCCTATTTAGCTACAAGCAAGCCTGGCCATTCTTAAGTATCAAGGAAATGCACCAATATGACATCCATCATTACTGACACCATTCATCAATTTGTGGTCTGTCATTTCCCATTTACTGTCATTCATTTGCAATTTCAAATGGTGATTATGTTTTTGTTCTCAGGTTAGTCATTTATGTCATCTATCATACTGCTGTTTCCCTCTGTCTAATCTCAAAGAATCAATCTCGCTTCTCTGCATTTCCCCCACTCTCTTCCCCCTCTGATATCCCCCATTTTTCCTTAACATTGTGCACTTTCCATTCTGTGCTAAAGACTGTTTTGAATGGGAAGGAAATTAGGAAGAACTACCTCAACTTGAGGTTCTATCATGAGAGATTAAAGAATCAAGATAGGAAAGAAAAGAGGTTGATTGAAAAGCATAATACCTAAATAACAAAAAAAATTGTTGACTAAAAAAATTGACGCACAGTGTTTTCATGATTGATTTTGTATCCGTTACTAGAACGTGGTAGAAGGAGTTCTTGAGGATGAAGGGTGATGGTAATTTGGATAGGGAAGAAGCCAACATCCAAAGAAAGAGGGGGAAAATCTGAAAAGAAGGGAAAAAATCAGAAGAAAACTTGTAAAAATCTTCAGAGCAGTGTGTTTTCATAAAGAGGCAATGAATGATTGAATGAATATATGGCTTTAAGATATACATGTTTGCTAGGGTGTCCAAAAAAAGTGTGAAATTCATTGGGGCTAACCTCTAAATGTGTTCTATAGCCCGTCTCTGACTCCCATGTAAAATTTCAGCTCATTTAAAGGCGATTTATATGTTGCTCAAGAACCCCAAAGATAGATAGGGTTTAACATTGAATTTTCATGCGAAAATGGCTATTTTAGCCAATAGCTAAAAAATTATCGGTTTCAGTCCACCCAAACACATAGATAGTTGCTGCAAAAATGCATAAATTACTCTGCACATTACGGCACCAATTTTATATTTGTAACTTGCTTAGGTATTGAGAAAATCGACATTTATGGGATATACTTATTTTCGCGATTTTCTGTGATTTAAAAAAACTTCTTATATTAGATTGTTTCTATAGTCTGAAACAGATTGTAAGACATTGGTTGCTGTTTTTGTGTTTCTGTCACACTATGGAACCAATATGTGATTGTCTTATGCTTAAAATCAAAATTAGACTGAAATTAATTTTCATTAAGAAAAGCGCTTTCCCTTGGCGTCAGTTTTTCATGTAAAATAGTATATATACGCCAATAACACAAGAACAAAGTGAGGTACTGATATGAAATTGGTACCACAGTGTGCAGAATAATTTGTTCATCTTTGTATCTACTGTCCATGTGTTTGGGTGGACTGAAACCGATAATTTGTGAGCTATTAGCTAAAATAGCCATTTTCGCACGAAAATTGAATGCTAAATCCCTATCTATCTTTGGGGCTCTTGAGCAACATTTAAAACACCTTCAAATGAGCTGACATTTTACATGGGAGTCAGGGAGGGGCTATGGAACAAATTTAGGGGTTAGCCCCAATGAATTTCAGACTTTCACTATTTTGGGACACCCTAATGTTTGCTGTTACCACATGTTTTAAACTGTTCGAAATAGTGTTCTAGAATGGTCATAAAAATCGCCCCGCCTTCCCTCTTAAAACTTAATACAAGCAAAGAAAATCAGAGTGAGTTAAACTGCCAGACGGCACTAGTTTTTTGTATTCAAATTTCAAATACTTTCGCATATTTCACTACAAGCATGTCGTCCAACATGCAGCAGCACATGTACATCTTAAATTTAAAATCCTCTTCCATACACCAGCCAGTGTTCCATTGAAAATCTGATCGAACTAAACCTCCTACAGCACATTACAGTACCACAGACAGAGCGAGAACAAGCCCCATAATGTGATTGTCTGCTTTCTTGTTGACATCTTTTGAGTGGCTCAAAATCCTGTTCAGGACAGAAAATGCTGGAGAAAGCACAAAGCAAAGTTGGATTAAACCCTGCAAGCTGCAAAGAGTGTTTGGTTCAGGAGATGACAGGGAAATTGCAAATCCAATTTGGTAAACATTGCCACCAGAAGGCGTGACTTCAGTAAATGGCAGATGTCGCCACCATACAGTGATGTGCATAAGTTCAAAGTGACAAAACTGGCTTCTTATGCCTTATGGCTTCTGTTAAGTTATCGGCATATCATTTTCCATGCAAACTTAGGGCTCTATTTATATCTTGAAAAACAGAAAGAAGTGATTTGTAGAAAGGACAACTCCACTTACTGATGCATTCTAACATGAATATCATACTTGTACTAGCAGATATCTTTTGGCATTCTTACTCAGTTTATGACTTCAATCACGCTCAAGAATGCTCTTGCTACTTTGATGTCACACTATCACTCACATCATAACAACAGTAGACAAGTGTAGTCAAAAGGATTAAAATGTTTCAAAATGTGAGACATGGAAACTCATGACATCTTCCAGCAGCAATGAAGGCCCATTTTTCCGCAAGTTCACATTGCCAACAACATCAGAAGCCATCAAATGCGGGACTAGCACATGGTCTGAGGCATTTTTAAATTTTGGTGTTATAACATAATGTATTTCAAGTCCATTTGGCTACCATCCGATTCTTCGCATGTTAAATTATTTATTGTTTTCTACTATTCCTCCACTTGATTGCTTATAAATTTCTGTACATATATAGTCATATAATTATTATATATAGCAGTTTACTCTCCTTTTTGCCCTTCCCACTGCCCATTCAAACACAAATAACTAATTCCCATGCTTTACCGCATCATAGTTACCTGCCTGTATTTGAAAATGTGTTCTTGTCTCATCCAGGTAACATCCATTTCTCGAATAAAGAGATCTCACCAAGCCTTTCTGAGTCTATGATTAGACCAATGTCTTACTTGTCCAGCGAAGTTCTGTGAGCAGAAACCACATTTTCACAAAATGAGAGAAAAAGAAAGAGAAAGGAATATTCTTTGGATGAAAAACCCAGATTGCCCTCCTAGTCCCTCGTCTCATATAACTGGCGACCTTTCCCCACTTATCCCTCTTGATCCAGCCCTTCTCCCAACCTCCCCCTCCCCCAAATCTCATAGCCATAACCCTCAAGTGGCCCATTTGCTCGTTCATCCAGGCGTTAGCCATTCCAATATCAAGAGCATAGTGCTCCTCAGGTCATTTCGGCTCATGGAAAATCGCCCTTTTACCAAAACGGCACTACAAAATCGGCTTTACTCGACTGGAAAGAAAGTCAAGTAGTTGATCTAAGATGTATTCCAGTCGAATAGGCAGGCTGCTCATTCCTACTCCAATATATCACTTGTATATTGTCCAGTCTGGAGGAGCCTTTTCATGCAGGTTTCTATTGCAGTTTTGCATAACAGGTTTCTATTGCTATTCACTGCTGCTATTGGACAAGTTGGCAGGTTTGCACAAGTTGGTTGAAATCGGTTGCCAGATAATTTTGATGAAATAGCGTATACATTTAAAGGGAAGAAGTACTGAAGGCAGTTTGTTGTAGAATCTACGGCGATCGAATGAAAGAAGACCCAATGTCCCAATGTCTTACTAAAATTTTTGAATGTATAATGGAATCTGATTAGATCTAATTTATTTGTTCCTTAAATGCTGTTGTAATGTAAATTGTATAGACCTTGAGAATATTTAGGACCACAAGATGGTGGGAGCGTCTAGTCTATGCACACGTGTCCAATCGCGGAGTTGTTGCAGAAATTTAAAAATCCCCAAATGTTTTGGTGAGACCATTCACATGAAAGTCTCTCAATGAAGTCTTCCAAGGCAGAAATTGAACCCAGAATCTTCTGCATAATCGTATGGCAACTCCTGCGGCCAAGCGGCAGCTATCAGAATGTTTTTATTGGTCAGATTTATGAAGTTACCGCCACTTGTTTGGTTCTTACATGGCTGATTGCAGACTTCCAAGTTACGGCTATTTCATACACGACCCCTTTAACATGCATGGCAGTTTTATGCCTTCTTAGTTCTTACCGGACTTGCAATTTATAGACAGCACCTGGTCATTCGTGAACTATTATTACGAACTAAGTCATAGTATCAGAAGCTTATTTATAGTCTGTACTGAATGGATTCTTTCCTATGATTGTATGGAGTCATCGTGGTGCATACAGGTTTCGTCCACAATTTACAGAATCTAGATACTTTCATAATATATAATAAAAATAATATCAAGAAATCTTTTCAATCTCACCTTCTGTTTCAGATTTGGTCAATGTTCATCTTTTTATATTCCGTGACTGTGCTTTTCAGAATTTTCCATTAAAATTAAATAAGTAAACATATGATCCAATTTCAATAATGTACTGTCTATTCAATATCTTTTGTTCTGTTGTTTTGTTATAGATGCGGTATTATCTTTTCAATTTTTGTAATGCATTAATACCTTCTGTTATATTATGTATTAATCTTGAAATCTGAAATCTGTTTTGTTCGATTTTTGTTGGCGAAACTTTCCTCATGTCTCAATTTACCGTAAATTCATGTTATTGAAGTAGTATGTTATAATCTTGTTTATGGATATGCATAATATCCTTCTTTTGTTGCAGGTGGGTTGATTTTTCCATTTCTTAGAAAATTGGTTTGCTGAAAATGCTGATATTTCGAAACAAGGTAGGGTCATATTTTCGCTATTATTTGGAAAACAACTTGCAAGACACTTTTCTATGTTCATCATGATAATGGAATTTATATTATGAAATATTGAAATAAACTGAAATTGCAAACAATTTGAAACAACAAGAAGTGCTTTTGCTGATTTCTTGGATCGTTGCAATGGATTTCATGCTTAACTTGCCTGTAATGCCACTTATTGAAAGACACAATGTATCGGGAAAATTAAGTAGAGGTTTTGCACATGCACATTGGCATGCCTGTAGAAGCATGTGTTGAAAATAGAACAACTTTCTTTGACTGGTGTTAGACACAGCTGTTGGGGTCTTGCAAGGGTTAAAGTGTCATTACACCGTCAAGAACCTCATCTGCATTTCTTGTGATTCCACGCCATCCATGAGAGTTGGAGTGAGACTTAGAATAGACAGGTCGAAAAGAAAAAGATGACGGGAGGGGGAGGGATGTTTTCAACTTTACTTAACATTGTGTGTTGTGAATGCTGATTTTTATTCTGGTTTCCCTTTAGCTAGTGTGATTTTTTAATAGTTTTTCAAAGAATTAATTTAACTTTCTGACAATGTTACGATGTTACTTTTACCCTCATTTTAGGCTGCACGAGATGCTTAGTTTGTGTCGTATGTATACGTCAAAACCTAAGTGAAAGTTACAGTAGCAGTTGTGTACAACAATAAATGTGCAACTCCTTTCAGTCAAGGCTTTCAAGAAGAAGAAGGAAAAGCTACATGGCTGATCTGGGGTATACCTGCACAAAGTAGGTCAAGTCAATGGAATTATTGTATATAACTAGATAACCTGTCTCATTCGCCATTTGTCCCCACCCCTTCTCTTAATTGTTTTTGTACTCTGAATCAACACTTGGTAGTGTCAATGAATCACAAAGCAGAGCTGTATTAGATGCTAAATTATTCCTTTACTTACATTCACGGCTTGTATGCTTGTAAGTAGAAGGAGTGTTTCTCTCCTCTACATTAGTACAGTACTGTGCCACTATAGTAGCACAGTCACATTAGTCAAACTACACAAAATACATTAGGAGGAATACATGAAACATTGAGTTGGTGGCCACATACCCTTGGAACTGACAACCTAGTCCTTTGTGGTTAATTGAAACTCACCTTGTCAAGTGATATGTTGAAGTTGGCTTGACTTTAGCCTTTTCCTGATTGCTTTTTCTCAACTTTCGAGTTTTCTGGTCTGCGATGTCACTTAAGCAATTTCACAAAATATCAATTTACCAAAATTGCTATTTACTAAAAATTGTATTCTGACAGGCTACAGCAGCCTGCTTTAGTTGTGAGCCTTTAGCGAGCAGGCTACAACATTTCTCTGAAGGTGCTGCCTTTCTGGTCCTCGTCTACACGCATTTTTGAAGCAGCCCAGCTCTGTGCTGCTGAGTTCTGCAGGGCGCAGACCTGACATGCAGCAGCGCGGACTTTAGGGAAAGCAGTCCCACTGACCTAGAAGCCAATCCGATACCCAATTCGATGTGAATTTCGTCAGTCTGCAGCATCGCTCGCTCGCTTGCGCTAAAGCAGACTGACTTGTCAGTCAGGTAATCTGACACAATTTAGAAATTGAGAGTTTTATCTTGTTAATCGGCACACTTCTTTGATAATTAACTTTTACCAGATAGTGACTTGTAGCCTATATGCATGTGTCAATGTATGTTTATGACCCATATCCTGTCATTTCCCTAGAAATCTGGTTGTGACATATTCCGTGAGCCACCTGAAAACAACCAATCACTTTTGGGCTAATAACATATTTCCTGAAGAACTCTCCTGTCATGGAGTCCAAGATGGATGTCACTCTCTGCATGAGAAGTGCACGTGGTTTGCATGAATGATGGAAATAACTTCCAATGTAGAGAGTTCTTGCATTGGCAATAAAGAATTGCAGAAGGAATTACAAGAAAATGTTAGAACAAAGAAGAAATATTTAAATGAAGATAGTTTCAAAGAGATACACAGATTCCTAGACTTTGATATGAACAAATCCATCTTCTCGTATTTCTATTATCTTTTGAATGATATCTTGTTAAAATAAGAATCTCAAACAATGTGTAATGAAGCGAGGCAGAGAATGGAATGATAAGGTGGATAAGAATGGAACGATTGTGAGGTAGCACTGTGGCTGAGAAGAGAAGACAAAGAAGAAAACAATTGATGAAATGGCACCATATGAGTAATCAAGCCTCATTATGATGTAGTTTTGTTTTGAACAATGAACCAGAGGAGTCAAAGACTAAAAATGACAAAACGTAAGATGTGAAACATAGCCAATTTCCATAAACCAACATTTTGGAATTTTGTGTTTATTTTCCCCTTTTTGTCCAATAAATTGTCAGTTATTCTGTCTCTGCTCTGTGAAATTTGTCATCTCCCTGTCTACTTCTGGCTCCTTTATTTGCACCAAGAAAGAAGCTTCTAGGCCAAACATCCATTGTTGTCATCCAGACATGTTTTCTGTGTGGCAAGTGTTTCGGAAACTGTTCTGTCTGGGATATTTGCACTGAGCAACCTATATCACAGAACCCATAGACGTCATCCTCTTTTGATTTTCATTGTAGGCCCTGCAATGTCATATATGTAGATACACAAGTGCGATGATAACTGTAGTTGTCAATCGTTGAATTATTCTGCATGTACCTGTTACTATTGTATCACAGTTTCCATCATATGTTGTGAAAACCTAAGAAAACCACGCATGAGGTAATGTGTGATAGTAATGCATCTCTTCTCTCTGTCTTTCACTCTTTCCCATTATCAATTATCTGTCCGTTTATCCATCCATCCAGCTAATATAAGACACCACTATATATTTTGTATTTTTTGCACTTTAGCGATTACTTTTTAAAAGTTTAGACATGGTATACTTGGTTTGTTCCACACTTGTCAAATTCACTTTAAAACTGCATTCTCAACTTGCAGTAATGACTACTAATTTCAGGAACCGATCTATCAATCCTTTCTCCTTAAAAGTCCCACAATGTCAATCACTTCTCTTGTTTCCTTTGCTAACTATTGTTCTTTTGAAAAGGTTTTCCGTTTTCCCTCCTGCCTGCCAGGTGGCCGCCAAACAACCGGAGGTAAGTCTCTACTCCCAGCGACCTCTAATGCCGGAAGTTGTTACCTTCCAGGATGATGACGTCACCTCTAATTATAGCTCAGTGAAGTGTTAGGTCCGCGTGATTCACTGGTTGACACTGGTCAGTGATGGTTGTACTGTATTGAGCAGCCTCCTCGGCATACGTGTATAAAGTTGGCCTTCTGTGAAATAAATTAGTTGTTTCAGGCCTTGTGGTAGTGGTGTGGTCTTCGAGAGAGCTAAAATTGTTTCTGAAGAGTAAATCATATTTATATTTAAAGCTTCTTTTTCACTATTTTTGGGCTAATGAGCTTTGTCAGTGTGTTTCTCCTAATGTATCAGGATGTCACTTTGGTGTGCCAATGCACCATCCAGGTGACTAGCGGTATGTCAGTGAATTGTCCTTGTGTTTTGGTGTGTCATCTTGACACATTAATGTGGTTACGCAGTGACAATACAGGCAGTACCGTAATATGGGGTGAATCGGGACAGAATTGGCCGTTTTTCTGTGATAAAATGGACAAAAATCAACTTAGAAATCGAAATATGGTGTCAAATTGTGTCCGAGCAGAAGGTCTAACGTTCTGTAGGAGCTTGAAATGATATCTTAAATTGCCGAGGCTCAGGGCCCAAAAAACCACTGTTCCAATTCACCCCACAATTTGGGGTGAATCGGGACACGCCATTATTTCCACAATCAATGCTTCCTAGCTTCTTCAAGTGATTGCTTCTGATGACTTAACAATAGAAACATCTTCTATGTGAAAAATATTTATTTTGGGGTAAATCTGAAATCAATTTCATTGATAATATTGAGATTTTAAAAAATGTGATAAATGACAGAAAAGTATTAAAACTATAATTATCAGCTAATTTTGCAGATGATTACTATATCTGGACTAAATCCACAATAAATGATGTTAAGTTCAATAATATTTATCAAAAAGCCATGTCAGTACAAACAAATGAAAATTGGTAGAGTTTATTTTGAGTATTCCCGAATCTTTGCCATGGACCTGGATCTTTACCCATGACCAAACATACATAATCCCACATCTACTATTCTGGTTCCCTGATACCATTTTAAATTGAACAAAAAAATTCGTGCAAGTTTGATAGCTGTGGTGTGAATATTTCTTGAGGAATGAGCAAAGTTTTGACCAGTGTGTAAAAATTCAAATTATGCAGGGCCAAGTTTAAGGTGCTGCAGCTCCTCACTGCTTGCAGTTAGAAGCATGAAATTCCATCACAATATGCGCTAGTATGTATACTATACATGTGCCAAAAATAAATTCCCTAGGTTAAGTGGAAGTAGTTGATCTTTGAAGAAATAATACACATCCCTGTCTTGTCCCGATTCACCCCTGTGTCCCTATTCACCCCATATTACGGTATCTGCACAATGACAGCTGAGAACCCAAAGTAGTGAATGTGTCAGGATGAAGGTGTCTGTGTCATGGTGTCAATGTGACAGTGTCATTGACCCAGTAATGTCGTCACACGACCAAATGATGTTGTCAGGGCCCAATTAGGCTTGTCACATCTGAGTGTCCAGTGGATTCCAGCCGTTTCATTGATAGCGAGTAATGATATAAGCGACTGGATATTCAACAATTCTCCTGTTGTGAGGTAGTTCTTCTTTAAGTTACAGGCTCACAAATGTTGGAAAACACAACAGTTACTGTTTGATTATCTTAAAGAAAATCGAGTCACAAAATGCACTTTGCAATCACTGATATATTTATTATTTTAAAGCCATTATGGACAGTAAGCACCCACTTAGTAGTATAAATCCCCAAGATAGACAAGTAACAGGACATTTTCAAGTCCATAACAACATATTAACACCTTTTAGAACCATTAGCATTGTTTAAAGTGCAGTTTCGCACCACACAACCCCATTTAGAGTGGCTTTGCTAATCACAATTGCAGCAAGAGGCGGCGTGAAGAAGTCCAACAACTAATACCACAGACACAACAATAATGGTGCAGATACGAGGAAGGTGGCAATAGTAACCATTTTCCTTACTTATCTACTTATCTGTCTTCATGACAGAGACTTGAAATAAGTAAATCCTACCTGTCTGTATCAGTGTATAGATCTACATAATTATTTTAGTCCAACTTTTTCACATACTCTGTCTCTATCTTGTTCTTGCAATTAACTGGCGTTTAAAATCTCAATAAATTATCCCCATTTTGCTTTTGACAGTTAAACCAATTTGTTGTCATTTGGGAGTGATTTCACAATTTGAATATGGTATGTAATTCACGAATCTCTCTCAGTTACTTAAACATATCTTCCAATTTGACAAATGCTGCAAATTATGATTCTATGAAATTTGAGACAATTATGGAATATTTGAAGGTAATTTGAAATTTGTCGTATTGAAGATACAGGTTCAACAAATGGGATCGTATTGTGTTCTCAATTATCTTGTTTGTGTGTAGCAACATCATGTCCGCAATGATATCAGTATGTATTGAAGGAAAACTCGCTTATACAATGTATATTGATTTAATGTATTTCCATTAGCGATAAAGGAAGATGCAACACATTAAGAATAAAGTAACTCTTGCTTTATCAATTTCCGTTAAATACCACAGAAATGTGATTCCCCATTAAAATACAGAAAGCTAAAAGTCCCAAGGATATCAAATGAGAGATTGGTATGTAAAGTGCATATGATATGAGAATTAATTCAAAACCGGAATAAGAAAGACATTTGGTGTTTTTGCTAAATATGAGATGCAATTTGAGATAATGAATAACATTTTACAGCTCTCAGATTACAATAAGACATGAAGAGGTTTTGCCTTTTAAAGATGTATATTTTTTGCATCCCTTGGTTTCAAATGAACCACATGTTGGGTGTAAAGGAGTAAGCTTTTGTTTTGAAATTTACAACATGAATGTTTTGAATGTGTCAGTGTCATCCAAATTCATCTTTTCCTAACTATGAGAACATTGTTTGTTAAGTCTTAATTTCAAGCCATAATTGATTCACCAAAATGATGTGGTGTACGATGATGAAATAGTGCATTATTCCATCAATTATTGTGATAGAAGTTTAGGCAATTTACAATCACAAAAACCTCGAAGAGTCCTGGTGCCACACAGCACAATATAGAAATTTTATGTTGTCCTTTATGTTAATGAAGAGGAATGAACCAAGCAGATTTCTTTTAATTCATAAAATGTCCTTTTCCTTTGAAGCGCAGATCTAACAAAATGGAATTGTCTGTTTCACACTTTTTCACAATTTCAAATTTTCAAATTCTCACATTCTCTTGTTTAAGAACAAGTTCACATAATATTCTGAATTATGTGAATTGAGGAAAACTGACAAAAGGAAATAAAACAGTGGAACAAACCTCTCACAACTTCCAATAAAAGAATGATTTGTCGTTATGAATTAGCATGAATAACTCTTCTGGTAGAATTGATCTAAATTGCATTCTCTTCAAATTGTCGATTGCTCTATTAATTGCGACCATGATCATGAATGCTGTGAGGTAATTAAACCGAGAAAGACAGAAAATTGAGATCGATTCAACAATATTTGGTCCAGGAGATAACATGACAACTTGTATAACAATGCCAACTTGCCAAGTAAAAATGTGGTCTAAAGGCTATCTTTTAGAAAGTTGTGATTTTCGCGTTATTTAATTGTTAGTTCTCTCAAATGCTGGATTTCTGTTGCGATGGAAATGATTGAACTTGAGACTATGAATAAACCTGTTGTGATTCTATTCTGATGGAACGAATCCAGCTTCTTGGCCATCTTCAATTTAACTACAAATACGTTTAAGATTTCAGGAATTTCAAAGAAAAGGAAAACATTAAGCAAAAATATAATGCAACATCTGGAAGTACTCACCTGTAAGTGCCATGAAATATCCATGGTGGTATTTGACAACTTTAAAACATGACATGTAGACATGAAAAGATTTTTTTGAAACATTCCATTTGATCAGTTTTCCAATAAATCCAGTGTTTGAATGGGAAAGGGCATCTGATTATCTGAGTAAAAGAATAACTTGTGCACTGTTCAATAGAATCATAACAAGCTGTATTTAAGTTATTTTTGGCACTTTGAACTTCTGCAAATAAGTATAAGGTGGCGACATCTGTGATTTAATGAAGTCACGCCTCCTGGTGGCAATGTTTACAAAATTGGATTTGCAATTTCCCTGTCATCTCCTGAGCCAAACACTCTTTGCAGCTTGCAGGGTTTAATCCAACTTTGCTTTGTGCTTTCTCCAGAATTCTTCATCCTGAACAGGATTTTGAGCCACTAAAAAGATGTCAACAAGAAAGCAGACAATCACATTATGGGGCTTGTTCTTGCACTATCTATGGTACTGTAATGTGCTGTTAGCGGTTTAGTTCGACCAAATTTACAACAGACTGCTGGCTGCTGCTTGGAAAGGAATCTAGATTAAATATTGCTGTTGTAGGACTAGCTGTATGGTATAAAACATGCATAGACAATTTGGAATTGGAACACTACCCCAATAGCACCATGTGGCAGTGTTGTTTGTTTAGGCTGTTCTCATGTATGAAGCAGTTGTCAAATCTGATGTTTCCTGTACCTAATACTACCCATACATATAGTACTAACAACAAGCTTTTACTAGAAGTCCAATTAAAAAAATTACCTGCGTGTAGCTCTATAAAATTTATGGAGGTTCCACCAAACCTTCATGGCTGTAATCGAACCAATATCTTTTGAGGTCTACAATCTTTGAAAAGGAACCACATTTATGAAATGAGGGAGGAAGGAATACAGAAAGAGGAAAATTCAGATTGCCCAACTTATCCAACCTCTCCTATAACCAACAACCTTACCCCTTCCGGTTGTCCTTATCCACCGCCTCTTCTCCGATCCTCATATCCATATTCCCCTAGTGGCCCATTTGCCCGTTCATCCAGGCGTTAGCCTTTCCAATATCTATCGCATAGTGCTCCGCAGGTCATTTCGGCTCATGGAAAATCGGCCTTTTACCAAAACGTCACTACAAAATTGTCCTTAGTTGACTGGAAAGAAAGTCAAGGAGTTGATCTAAGATGTATTCCAGTCGAACAGGCAGACTGCTCATTCCTGCTCCAATATATCACTTGTATATTGTCCTGTCTGGAATCTGGAGGAGCCTTTTGGGCAGGTTTCTATTGCATGGTTTATCATGTTTATCATGTTTATTACTGGTTTCTATAGACATTTGGGCAAGTTGGCAGCTTTACGCTATTTGGTTGCAATTGGTTAGGTACTAGTAAAAAAAGAAAGAAAGAATGCTTTAATTGTTTTTGTATACTATTTATATCAAAATACAAACCCTCTTCTGCTGCTCTTGGTACAATTATCAGTTTCAGTGCATATTGGTCTTTTTAATGTGTTTGGGTTTTGTGACATTTCTTCCTGTTAAAATGCAAACAATTTTGCACGTGTATGTGATTCTTTGTGAATAATATGTTGTTTATTGTTTGTGCATAGTGCAGTGATATCATTTCAATTTTGTCATGCACTCATATTATTTATTATTCTTTTGTCATCTTTCCAAATCTGAAATTGCCATTGTAGGATATTTGTTGGCTGAACTTCGTATAGTCTCAATTTACCTTCTACGTATACGAGTATATGCCAGTTTAGATTTTGCGTCTCCTTTGTTGCTTGTGGGTTGATTTTATCATTTCAAGGAAAATTGTTTGCTGATATTTCAAGATAAGGTAGGGTCACACTTTCAGTACTACTAAATAAGTCTTAGTTCTATCTTTCTTTGGATATCGTGATAATCAAATTAACGAAAATATGTTTTATCCAAGTTAAAATAATTGGAAGAAGAAACATATTTTTGAGTCTAAAATGAACAATGTGCAAGTAATTAAGCCTTTCTGAGCTTTCTCTTCATTATTCAATGCATTTTCAATGCCGGCATGCATTTTTAATACAATTTTACACAAAAGCTTGGTAACATGATTCAAGTTTATGGAAAAAAATGTGACTTCACCAAAACTTTAAGGAGACAAGAACGAGAAAAAGTAGAGATTTTGCACATACACACACACTCAGAAAAAAAGGTTACACAAACATCCATATGTGGTTTTTTGGCTTGTCACCAGTATAAAACCACTTCTGGTTTTTTAAAAAACCCTCTTGATGTGGATGTTTAAAAAACCACCATCTAAAAATCCACCTTGGAATGATATAAAACCTTTAGTGGTTTATGAAGAAACCTATGAAGGACAGTTCAACACCAATATTCTGGTTGTTTATTAAACCATTTGTGGTTTATAGAATAATCAAATATGTCATTAGTTGGTTTTGTACATATTCATCTTTGGTTTTTATAGAAACCAAGTGAAGTAAATATTCACCCTTTTTAGGTTTTACAAATATCCATAACTGGATTTACATTATTCCATCATGGAGCATATATGAAACCCAAATGGGTTTTTCTAGTAATCAATTGATAGTCTCATCATTCCATAGGGCTTTCATAACCATATAAAGAATTTAAATAAAAATTTAGCTGGTTTGCTGGAAAACCATGATAAAATTTTCAAATATCCAGGTACGATTTTTTTACCTCACCATTGGTGTTGCGCACAAAAAAAAAATTGTTTATTGACAAATTTCATCTTTCCTTTTTTGTATATTTTGAGCACACAGGGGTAAAATACATCCAAGCAGAAAGAGAATAGAAAGGCATTTTTTTTTATTTTATTCATATATATTTATTTAAAGAACTTCAAACAAGAAGAAAATGAAATTAGCATGCATAAAAATATATGTATAAATGTAGGAAGAAATAACAAGTGTATAACTATTATTCAAATTTTCAAATATAAACACCAGGAAACCACAAAACACATAAAAAACAAATGAAATACATATTTTCATATTTAGAAATACTCATGCTGATATGGTACATTTGTTGATGTAGTAGTCCATGAAGAATGCAATGTAATAGTCCATTAACGTGAAAATGTTCTTCTAAATGTTGGTGAACACCGGATGTCGTACACCCGGTAATAAGCATTAACGCAAGAAAGAACGAGGGAAAAGGCACACACTGTTATCATCTGGAATGCTGATGGTCGCTGACGTGTGTCCAATGGGCTTTGAGATAGACCACAATTCTTCAAGGTTTGCTGTTGAGCACTTGGCTTCCTGAAAATACACACAATCACCGTGTTACTTTTCATAAGTTCATAAGCATAATATTACGCAGTGTCTATTGCATTGGTTTCATGAACAGATTGAAACAATGAGTTTTAACTTCTTGTCTGATTCTGAAACACTCTTCATAACATTTCATGATTTTGGCCATATACAGTAGTTTTAATTTGAAATTGACTCAATTTTATAGCATATTTTATGGCAGTCAATCCATTGGTTTCATTATAATCTCTAAAAAGCTAGGAAAGAGAGCTCAAATACAAAACAGCTGTCATTTGCTCATGATGATATGTGCATCTTTGCCAGCTACTTCAAAAAGCTTAACAAAGAATTTGTGACATGTGATGCCCTTCCTTTAAGGGTTAAGAGAAAGATAACATTAAACAGTGCACAGAAACAGAAACAGAGACCCACCTTTTCACTCGTCTGCCTCAAGGGCATCACCAATCCGGGTCTCAGAAGAGTTTTTTTCAGGGACGATTCCTGAGACCTATCCAGAGCTGTCCTGGTGATAAGCTCATCCAGTTCCACTGGTTGGATGAGCTTAAATTCACGTAAAAGCTGAAACAGAAATAATTTAATAGTTAGGCACACTCTATTGAAATAAGGGAATACAATTCTTATTATGTATTAAAATAACCTGACGTCAGACAGATGTCAAGACAATTTCTGTGACATCAGCTGATGACTCCCTGCAGGGAAAGGAATGAAATTCTTACTATGTGCCATAAGCAACCTTGGAAAATAGCCTATACTAATAATCATTTATATTGCTGAAGCTTTGCTGTCATATACCTGATCTTTTTTGAGGTGGCTATATTATAAGAGTAATATTATGTATCAAATTACACAGAATGTCCTATTTAAGTTATCCATATTCAAAGGTGAATAGTGAATTCCTTTTTGCTTAAAAATGTTGAGTCTTGTATGATAGACTATAAATATGAAGCATTGGCCAATGAAATACATGATTAAACAACATCATGTACAGTACACATCACAAACTGTAACCTAAGAGATCAACTTGTAGCTTTAAATGTCAATTATGAAAATTGTTTCCATTGTGATTTCTGGATGATGATCAAAAACCATGTAATCCTCACTTCATAATTAATATAATATAACACAGTGTCCTTGAACGAAGTTTAGGGTTAAAAAAAATGTACAAAGAATCTGTCAATGCAGCATTGTAGTATATGGTCTCAGCTTCGATTTGATGTAAAGATCAAAAAAATCTGTTGGGAAAATTTTGAGAAAATTGAAATTAAAAATTTTTGGTTTTTCACACCGTTGTTGCATGCAAAATATCCATTATTAAATTTTGAAAATTGATCTATTTGAATGAGTTGAATGTAGAAATACTTTCTTTGACCACCATGGTTCGTATATTAACAGTTGAACAAATTCAGAATTATGATAAAGTGGATTTTAAAGGAATATATTCGGAAGGTGTTACAAACTTGCTAGACTACATCTCGCATTCACAGAACACATTTTAAAAACATCTAATCAACTGAACCTGCATAGGTTTACTAATTCATTGAGTCCCTAAGTTAAGTAACCAAACACTGCAGCAATATAGTCAATGATAAGACATATTTAGATATTTTATAGCATTTTTATAACCATATTCCGAGACATGTGTCGCAACACTTTCAGAGTGCATCTCCATATTAATATCAAAACCTCTCATCCCAATCTGAAGAAATATGATTGTCTCAATTGTCCATTCCTTAAATATGATATTTTGTTCAGGGACTTTATTTTAGAAGGTATGTGGTAGATTTTCTTCAATTTTGCAAAACTCTCAAATTAGTACTTTCTTTGAGATTTTGCATCTTTAATGCAACAAATTGGCAAGAAAATATGTATAAGATATATTTTTGAGTGTTGTCAATCTGACCATGAACGAAAAAAAAAGTAATTTCGCCAATAATTATTTGTTTCAGAACTTCTGGTGTGAAGTTAACTTGTTAAAAATGCTGATAACTCTTTATTTTGTATGGAAAGTTCACAGATAACTGATATTAACTATGCGACTACAGAGTAGAATGTGTTGACTAATAGTTTAATGATATGTTGATTGCACAAAGGCATGATACCACTAAACAACTGAATCTTGGAAGTCAGCAACTACTAAATTCCAAGAAATAATCTTAATAATTGGCAAAAACAGGTAAACAAAGCACTTAAAATCCTGCAGAAGACCACAAATTGCTAAATATATTTCAATATGGATAAAGACACTGTAATACAACTTGGAATTGGCCATCTTATATGTTCATTAGCCCACTTGCATAGTTTTTTGTATTGATTTTAGAAAATAATTTTATCAAAATATATAATTTCCTTAAATATCTAATACATTCTAAATACAAAGCGATGGTGAAGATACAAATTTGTCAGATCCCAGCAGTAGGTATTAATACAGGTGTCCGCTGTTTATTGTCTGATAACTTTGCAGATGTTTTGTGAATCTCTTTTGAAAAAAATCAACTAGTGAAATGCTGAAAATCTCACTTTACATCACAAACGAAGTTAACAAGGCAGTTTCTGACATGCTGGTGGTTCAATTGCCGCTTTTCCTTAGTTCAAGAAATAATAAAGCTGAAATCGTCATGTTTATATATGATTTAAACACATTATATATGATTTAAACACATTATAATATTCGGTGAGTTTGCAACACCCCAAACTATTGGAAATAATGTGAAAATTGAAAATTAAAGGCTTTCTTTGATTTTTTTTACCTGATTGAGTAAACCAATGCATAACTAAAAAATTATGATGTTTCAGTATCACTGAACTGCCATTTTTAACCGACCTAACGTCGGTTATTAGAGGGGGTGGGTAGTGAAAGGGGACTCTTGTAAACCATGTCCATGTGTCCTTGTCAACATTTCTTGTCAACATGTTTGTAAAAGTCCATTTCTGACCTTAGTTTTCAACTTAGAATAATGAAATTTGGTACAGGTCTGGTACTATGGGCATGGATCTGGGACACGTTGAGAAATCCAAGATGGCTGTCATTTTGGCGGCCATTTTGGCAGCATGTAAACGATGTCCATGTGTCCATGAAAACATTTCTTGTCAACATGTGTGTAATAGTCCATTTGTGACCTTAGTTTTCAACTTAGAGTAATGAAATTTGGTACAGGTGTGGTACCATGGGAAATTTTGGGTATGGATCTGGGACATGTCGAGAAAGCGAGGATGGCTGCCATTTTGGCGGCCATTTTGGCAGCCATTTTGGCAGCCATCTTTCTTCATTCTTGAACTGCCCATGTGACCTTAATATTTCACTTACAGTTATGAAATTTGGTACAGGTATGAGACTCTGGGCATGGATTGGGAACATGTTGAGAAATCCAAGATGGCGGCCATTTTGGCAGCCATCTTTCTTCATTCTTGAACTGCCCATTGTGACCTTAATATTTCCCTGACAGTTATGAAATTTGGTACAGGTATGGGACTCTGGGTATGGATTGTGAACATGTTGAGAAATCCAAGATGGCCGCCATTTTGTGGTGGCCATTTTGTGGTGGCCATTTTGGCAGCCATCTTTCTTCATTCTTGAACTGCCCATTGTGACCTTAATATTTCACTTACAGTTATGAAATTTGGTACAGGTATGGAACTCTTGGTATGGATTGGGAACATGTTGAGAAATCCAAGATGGCCACCATTTTGTAGCAGCCATTTTGGCAGCCATCTTTCTTCATTCTTGAACTGCCCATTGTGACCTTAATATTTCACTTACAGTTCTGAAATTTGGTACAGGTATGGAAGTCTGGGTATGGATTGGGAACATGTCAAGATTCCAAGATGGCGGCCATTTTGTGGTGACCATTTTGGTAGCCATCTTTTTTTATTTATTGAACTGCTAATAGTGACCTCAATATTTCGCTTAGAGTTATGAAATCTGGTACAGGTATGGGCCTGTGGGTATGGATCAGGAACATGTTGAGAAATCCAAGATGGCGGCCATTTTGGCAGCCATCTTTCTTCATTTCTTGAACTGCCCATTGTGACCTCAATATTTTGAGTTATGAAATTTGGAACAGGTATGGGGCTGTGGGTATCAGTCGGGAACATGTTGAGAAATCCAAGATGGCAGCCACTTTTTGGCAGCCATTTTGGCAGCCATCTTTTGACATTCTTGAACTGACCATTGTGACCTTAATATTTCACTTACAGATATGAAATTTGGTACAGGTATTGGCCTGTGGGTATGGATGAGGACCATGTTGAGAAATCCAAGATGGCGGCCATTTTGGCAGCCATCTTTCCTTTTTTTTAGAAATCTGTTCAAACTGCATTGCTTCTATACTAATAGTCTAGCATCTTCCAATCAACTATTTCTCCTATCTTCCAATATCAGTTGCTCAGTGGTTTAAGCAGTGGCACCTTCAATTTCATTGCGCTAGGTCGGTTTTGAATCCGCGGATTCTTGTATATATCTATAGCAGATATTTTGCATGCAACAAGGGTGTGAAAAACCAAAAATTTTTAATTTCAATTTTCTCAAAATTTTCCCAACAGATTTTTTTGATCTTTACATCAAATCGAAGCTGAGACCACATACTACAATGCCGCGTTGACAGATTCTTTGTACATTTTTTTTAACCCTAAACTTCGTTCAAGGACACTGTGATAAATAAGATAATTGATCACCAGCAACTAACAGGTTTTTAAAAATGTGCACACTCTCTGAACAAAGACCAATAATATATACATAAAATAGTGTGACTTTTTTGTCTAATAAATGTTAGTGAATGTTCCCATGCAGCTCATAAATTAAAAGAAAATTAATCATAAAATTCCTACCTTAGAACTGATGATAAACCATGATGTGCTTGCCTCTTCATTTAATATGTTCAATGAACAGATCAATCAGACCTGGTCACTGCACCATCCAACTGACTTTCACAAAAGGTATATAATAGAGTCTCAGATCTGACAAAATTACCTTGTGATTAGCCTTAAACAAGCTGTAACAATGTCAAACACAAACTTGCCAGATTAAGTGTTGATATCCTTAAATGTGAAGCTGTGAACAATGTTAAAGATCAGTGAACCTGGACACATGGTGTTTTAAGTATTCATTTGGTTTGCAATAAAACCATTTTAATCATTAGTGGTTTTGTAAATATCCAAGTGGTTTTTTTATAAAACCCCAATAAACCAGTGTTAACCAAACTGGTTTTTAAATGACTCATTTGATTTTTTAACAAACCATAATTAACCCATTTTATCCATTTGATTGTTTATACATTCAAATGATTATGTAGAAAACCCCAAAAAACCAAGTTTTTTTCTGTGTGCAGTGGCATGCCTGAAGAATCATGTGAAAATAGAACAACTTTCTTTGACTGGTGTTAGGCACAGCTGTTGGGGTCTTGCAAGGGTTAAAGTGTCATTACACCCGTCAAGAACCTTGTCTGCATTTCTCGTGATTCCACGTCATAAGTGAGACTTTAAGTGAGACTTAGAATAGACAGGTTGGTGTGTAAAGAGGGAAGGGTGATGAGGTGGGCGTGTTTACAATTTTACTTAGGTTGTTTGCAGTGACATCTGCATTTTGTGAGAAGCTTTCCTGACAACTTCCACAAACTTTTTGAAAAAAAGTAATCTTCCATGAAGGTTACCCTTCAGGTAGACAGTGTGATGTATTATGTTGATGTAAACTGAATTTCCAGATTTCGCCTCTGGCCTCCTGTCGGGAGCTATGCTGAGGCGAATGGCACCAAATAGAGTTACTAAGTATAGATCAGTGAGGGGCTGAAGCTTCGCCTCAAAAGTCCCACAATGTCAATCACTTCTTTTATTTCCTTTGCTAACTATTGTTCTTTTGAAAAGGCTTTCCGTTTTCCCTCCTGCCCGCCAGGTGGCTGCCAAACAACCGGAAGTCAGTTTCCACTCCCAGCGACCTCTAGTGTCGGAAGTTGTTTCCTTCCAGGATGATGACGTCACCTCTAATTATAGCCTAGTGAAGTGTAGGGTCCGTGTGATTCACTGGTTGACACTGGTCAGTGATGGTTGTACTATATTGAGCAGCCTCCTTAGGCATGTATGTATAAAGTGGGTCTTCTGGGAAATCAATGGGTTGTTTCGGCCTTACGCTGTGATAGTAGTGCGCTTGTCCAGAGAACCTGACTTTATCCCTTGTTGCTTCTTGAAGAGTTAATAATCCTATAATAATATTCTCGGTTTTCCACTTAGAGTTATGAAATTTGGTACAAGTATGGTGCTGTGGGTATCATTTGAGCAGTTGTCGAGAAATCCAAGATGGCGGCCGTTTTGTGGCGGCCATTTTGGCAGCCATCTTTCTTCATTCTTGAACTGCCCATTGTGACCTTAATAGTTCACTTACAGTTACAAAATTTGGTACAAGCATTGGCCAGTGGGTATCGATCAGGAACATGTTGAGAAATCCAAGATGGCGGCCATTTTGGAAATCCAAGATGGCTTCCATTTTGGTAGCCATCTTTCTTCATTGTTCAACTGCCCATTGTGACCTTAAGATTTCACTTACACTTATGACATTTACCACAGGTATTGGCGTGTGGGTATGGATCAGGAACATGTTGAGAAATCCAAGTAGGCAGCCTTTTTGGCAGCCATCTTTCTTCATTTTTTAAACTGCCCATTCTGATATTAATATTTCGCTTAGAATTATGAAATTTGGGACAGGTATTGGCCTGTGGGTATTGATCTGGATCATGTTGAGAAATCCAAGATGTCGACCATTTTGTGGTGGCCATTTTGGCAGCCATATTTCTTCATTTCTTGAACTGCCCATTGTGACCTTAATATTTCACTTACACTTATGACATTTGGCACAGGAATTGGCCTGTGGGTATCGATCAGGAACATGTTGAGAAATCCAAGCTGGTGGCCATTATGTAGTGGCCATTTTGGCAGCAATCTCTCCTCATTTCTTGAGCTGCCCATTGTGACCTTAATATTTCACTTACGGTTATGACATTTACCACAGGTATTTTGCCTGTGGGTATGGACCAGGAACATGTTGAGAAATCCAAGATGGCGGCCATTTTGGAAGCTATCTTTCTTCATTTCTTGAACTGCCCAATGTGACCTTAATAGTTCACTTACAGTTATAAAATTTGGTACAGGTATTGACCTGTGGGTATCGATCGGGAAAAATTTTGAGAAATCCAAGATGTCGGCCATTTTGGCAGCCATCTTTCTTCATTTCTTGAACTGCCCATTGTCATCTAAATATTTCGCTTAGAGTTATGAAATTTGGTACAGATATTGGCCTGTGGGTATGAATCAGGAACACGTTGAGACATCCAAGCTGGCCACCAAATGGCCACTTCAAAATGGCTGACAACCTTGAACTGCCCATTGTGACCTTGCATAGATACATAGATACATAGATCTATACCCACATTGGTTGATTGCTTCATTCATTCGCTCATTCTCCACACTGCCAAAGTATATCCTTTATCACGGGTGAATGCTTATTTGATATATTGCAAACCCTCCTCTTCCCTCACTACATGCTAACGGGCTGTGTCATGATGTGTCTAGATTTCACCTTAGTGTGTCAGTGCAGCATCCAAGTGACTACTGACTGGTGGTATGTCAGTGAGTTGTCCTTGTGTGTCATCTTGACACATCAATGTGGCTATGCAGTGACAACATGGTGTCAACACAGTAACTGCACAGTGACAGCTGAGAACCCAAAGTAGTGAATGTGTCAGGACGAAGGTGCCAGTGGAGTTTATTCATGTTTGACAACTTGGCAGTTTACAAGTTGAAGTTGTGTCATGCTTGAGCAATTCTTTTGTTTTTGACAAGTTTGACCAGAAATAGTCCGGCAGACAGTCGTGCTTGACCGCTTCAGAAGTTGTCATTTGAAGAGTGCAGGTTGTTCAATGTTCATCCACCATGACTGATTTGCAGTAATATTTTATTTCAAGCATGCAAATTAAGTCCGCGAATATTCATTCTTAATTCAAGCAACACTTTGTTAAGAAATATGTATGTTCATTAAATGTTGTTGGTTAACCGTTAACACCTCCTTAACAATTGAATAATACTTAGCTTTGAGTTATGCTCCATTGCATCTGTAAGCCAAACAAAATTCCTCAGACCTTTTCCATCTGAGACTCAGCAAAATTATATATATTTTTATTCTTCATCCTTATTGGAAACACACACATTTTCTGAAAGCTCATTCTCATAATTGATACAGTAATAATTTTGGGTTCTCTTGTTAGACCAGGATTTAGAATAGAATGCAAAAACAACTGAACTATTTAACTTGGTGGATGATTGTCAGTGACAACTTCCAAGTGAGTGAGGCGTCTGAGGCAGAAGGTGTCAAATACAAAAGAAAGCATTAATCTTCACACAGGTTATCAGGTACTTGTTACAACTTTGCCAAAGTGGAAGGTGTCATGACAAGTTTGTCAAACATGAATAAACTCCATTGTGACAGTGTTAATATGACAGTGTCATTGACCCAGTAATGTCATCAACGACCGAATAATGTTGTCAGGGCCCAATTGGGCTTGTCACATGTGGGACATTGTGGGTGTCCAGTGGATTTCAGCCTTTGCATTGATAGCGAGTAATGTTATAAGCAGTTGGACATTCAACATGTTCTCCAGTCGTGCTGCTGTTCTTGTCATAGTAGCAAGCTCCCAAATGCTGGCCAAACTTGACTGTTTGATTCTTCAGAAGAGAAATTGTGCAAGAAATCGCACTTTGCAGTCACGTATATATTTTACTATTTAAAAGCCATCACAGACAGCAAGCACTTACTTTGTGATATAAATTTGTCAAGATAACAAGTAACAGGAAATTGTTCAAGTCCATAACAACATCCTTAGCACCTTTTGAAACCATTAGCATTTTGAGAAGTGCAGCTTCGCACCACACAACCTCATTTAGAATGGCTTTGCTAAGGGACTGTTCAGAATTTACGACTGGGGGGGGTGGGAGTTTTGCTGGAACTTCCCGTCAAAAATTGATACCCCCCTTGAGTTTCATGCGGATTTTTAGTACCCCACCCTTAGGTTTCACGTGTATTTTTAGTACCCCCCCCCTCGACATACAAAGCAGTGCTCATATATATACTGTTATACACTGCCATGCGTACAGTTTCGCGTCATTTCGCGGACTTTTGCGCGTAGAAAAGTCCAAATAAAATTAGTTCATGCGTGTTTTTTAACATTTTTTCTTTGTTAAAATTTCTTACCCCCCTTGAAAGTGTTTTCAAAAATTAATACCCCCCCCTTGAAACACGTGTGAAAAGTTAGTACCCCCTCGGCCAAAACTCCACCCCCCCAGTCATAAATTCTGAACGGTCCCTAAATATAACTGCAGCAAGAGCTGGCTTGAAGACGTCTGACAACTAATAACACAGGCACAACAATAATGGTGCGGATACTAGGATGGCAGCAACTGGAAGTACCAAACAATCTTTGCAGCTTGCAGGGTTTAATCCAACTTTGCTTTGTGCTTTCTCCAGCATTCTCTGTCCTGCACAGGATTTTGAGCAACTGAAAAGATGTCAACAATAAAGCACTGCAGCAATCACATTATGGGCTTGTTCTGGCACTGTCTGCGGTACTGTATTGGGCTATAGGCAGTTTAGTTCAAATCAGATTTGCAGGAGACTGCTGGCTGCTTTTGGAAAAGGATTCTAGATTTATAATCTATACGTTTATCTATACAAGATTAGATGTATGTCGGGAAAGACGCATTGACAACCTGATTTTGGAATACTTCCCTAAGGACTGTGTTCTTGTATTCGAAGAAGTTGTCAATTCTGATGTTTCATGTATGATACAAACATGAGGCTTTATTTAGAAGGCTGCATCAACAAGATCCGCTACTAACCACTGTCTAGCATTCTGTCTGCCTGTAGATATATATATATATATGGAAAATTTCATGGAGATTCCACCAACCCTGCCAACCTTTTATGGCTGTGATTGAACCATGTCTTTTAAGGTCTGCTATATTTCTGCATGTATGAAAAGAAATACATTTTCATGAAAGTAGAGAAACCTGGACTGCCCTTCTTATCCGACCTCTCCTATAACAACAACCTTATCCCCTCCTCTGCCCTGATCCACCCCTCTCCTCCAATCATCATAGGTATAACCCCCTGTGGGCCATTTGTCCGTTCATCCAGCCGTTAGCCATTCCAATGTCAAGCGCATAGTACTCCGCGGGTCATTTCGGCTCATGGAAAATCGCCCTTTTTACCAAATGGAACTACAGAAATGGCCTTACTGGACTGGAAAGAAAGTCAAGTAGTTGATCTAAGATACATGTATTATCCAGTTGAATTGGCAGACTGCTTGTTCATTCTCCAATATATCACTTATATATTGTCCAGTCTAGAGGAGCTTTTTGATCCAGGTTTCTTTTGCAGGCTTGTATTGCTATTTGGGCAAGTTGGCGGGTTTGCCCAATTTGATGAAAATTGGTTTTCTGATGTTATAAATATGGACATCACCAGGTTATGCGGGTAGTCTGGTACTATAATAATAATAAACTAAGCATTTATATAGCGCTAGTTTCAGTCAGACTGCTCACTGTTTTGTGGAATTAATTGTAATGTAGCTGGAATAGGTGTGTTTTCAATTTTTTCTTAAAACTTTCCATGGACTTATCACATGTGGAAGACTGTTCTATTATTAACTGTGCAGTGTTTATTACTATCGCGATATCAGACAGTGCAATAATGTCGTCGCGGTTTGGTGCGATAAATTAATTTAATTAAATAAACTGAAATCCACGTATTATCACTCACAGACTTGACATCTTGCAGTTCGTCAGGGACTAGAGCCTAACCTTCAATAAAAATAACTTGAATACTTGGATTATCCCATATTTCAAACAGGTACTGTACATGCTGTAGTTTCATCTGCATACACAATTCCACTTGCAGAACTTCTTTTATTAATGAATTTGATCAAGAGATGTTAGCAAAGTGCAAAAAACGCTGCAGGTCAGCCGTTTTATTTTGCGCCAAAGTAAAATGCAGATTGGAAAATGCAGTGAATTGCGGACCGAGCCCGAAATTGGTTTTATCGCTGATTTATCGTCATCCCGATATGACAGCTTATCATCGCCTTTGTACTTAGGCCACACATAATTGATCTTTAGCTTCTCGGATCCTCTCAAGGCACTTTTTCTAGGGTCGGTCGGTAGGACAAAAAAAAAAAAGGTAAAAAAAAATTTTTTTATAATGTAAAAAAAAAAAATTTTTTTTTTTTTCCATCGGCAGTGTATCTATTGTGTCGGCGGGTCCGCGAAGCTAAGAATCAATTATGTGTGGCCTTAATGTGATTATCTTGCAGCCCTAGTAGAGTGACAGTATTAGAACCATGACAAACTTAAAACGAATGCTATGTTAGTTTTTGTATAACGTTTAGTATCCAACTGCCAAACGCTCGTCTGCTGCTCTTTATCATGTTCACTACATGTAGGGCTTTTGACGTTTTCAGGTTCACATGTCAAATGTTTCTGTTATTTCTGATGTACCTGCTACTAATCTTTCCTGAGTTTTGTGACATTTATTCCTTTTAAAATATAAGATGTATTTTTCTTGTACATATATGTGTTTCAATGCATGATAAGTTGTTTACTGTTTGTGTGTAGTGCATTGAGATCATTTCGATTTTGCCTTGCACTCCTGCATTATTCTTCAGTCATCTTTTGAAATCTAAAATTGGCTTTGTCTGATTTTTGTTGGCTGAACTTCGTAAAGTCTGAAATTATCATGTTTTCATTGAAATTGTTATGCTTTGGATTTTTTTAATCTTCTATAGATATATATATATGGAAGTTTGAAAATGTTTTGTTTCTCCTTTTTTGCAGGTGGGTTGATTTTATCTTTCAAAGAAAATTTGTTTGCTGATATTTCAAAACAAGTTAGGGTCACATTTTCATTATTACTTCAAAAGTCATATTTCTACATGTTCTATAAATATGATAAGTTTCAGTCGATGTCGTGATAATCAAATTTTTAAAATGGAATAAAGAAAATTTATTTATAAGAGTGCACTATACACCCTAAGAAAAAAGGTGCAATGGGTGGAGTGAAACACCTGCAAGATGGATGTAAAAACCTTTGGGGTGCACAAGGTTCATCATCATCATTTTGGTGCATCAAACAAGGGGTGCATGAAAAAAAGGTGCATCACACAATATAGGGTGCATCACATGAGCATGTCAGCATGCCTCAGTGGTCCAACGTCGGCCCAAGGTCAGTAGCATCGGACCAGCTTTGGGCCGACGTTGGACCCCCGAGGCACGCTGATAGGGTCAGGCCTTATGGGAAGGCTATACTTCCTAGATACACGACTGACTTTACTGACCTGCCTCCAGTTGCATATCCTGGTAAGTTTAACAATGCCAGTTTCAACGAAATGCTGAAGGTGTATCTGTGAGGCAGGTGACAGCAATATTTTCACCAGAGCTGCTCTCTTTCCCATCTGCTTATTAATTGGTGGGCATTTCTACTGAACACAGACATAATAGGGAGCCATCCCAGTTTGATACCCATTCACCTTTAAATTCCCAGTTTGATACCCATTCACCTTAAAATTTGCCATCTGCAGCCAAGCTGCTCTCATCTGCCTGTACAGCAGACTGACTTGTCAAGCGGGGCAATGCTACATTAATTGAGGAACCGCCAGAAACCAGATGCCACACTGACTTTACAGCAGTTCAGAAAATCATGACCAAGAGTGGTAAATGTACTATTCACCAGCCTCAGTGCAATGGGCAGCCCATGCTAATGTAATCCAGAGAAACTCAGCATCTTTAAACAAATCTGAATCAGGAATTTTGACTTGGTTGAGCAAACAGCAATTTCTTTGTCTGACTCAGGAAGTCTTACCTACAGTAAATAAGATTGCAGAATTGGTTAGAATATACTTTTTAGGTTTATTGCACACCTTTATAGGGATTGTTTAATTAGGTAAGTAAAGTAATTGGGTTAATCTACATCACGATAAGTCTTTAATGAACTGGCCTGTGATATTTCCTTACATGGAACAAGTGGCGTCATTTATAATGCAAAGCTTTTTGCAATAACTTCTCAATTGTTATGCATGTGGCCCCACCTATAACAGACGTGAACTCGTAAAATTTGTTTTTGCATAATTTTAATATTAAATTAACAACATGCATCATAATGCTTATTTGAATATGTACTACACTCTTGAAGGAGCATTTTCAATTACAATGCATGTGGTTTAAAGCTCATGTGTAATGTTTTCAGTCCTTTGAACATCATACACATTTTGACCAAAATAAAGCAAGCGGAAGGTGTAGATATACAGAAATTCCAACTTACATGAGCATTCAATTATAAAATGCTGACAACCTTCTTTGCTGCCCTCTCAAAATGGTCATCATTTAACTGAGGAGTTGTAATCTTCAGACTGACAACCATCAGGAGGCGATTTGGAAGACAGTGAAATTGTCTCACTGTGAACTGTACGAAACACCCACAAAAATGAATGACAGCTATCAAAAGTTATCTACCTTGTGAGGGTGGCTTATAAGCACCCTTGCAAGAGGCCCACTTTCCACCCTAAATTTGTTCATGCCATGAACCCCAAAAGGTTCTACAAACCACTTACCCTGAAGAACCTTGTAGGGTTCTTGTAAACTCCCTTGGGTTCTTTGACCTAGGGTGCTTCCCAAGCACCCCATGAAAAGGTGCTTCCAGGCACCCCATGGGGAGCTGTATTTGTGACGAGGCGAAGCACCTTATTTGGTTGTTCTAATCCCTTTTCATTCTTAGAGTGTATATGTGGATTGTTCTGCATGTTTTACATTATTTTGAACAAACAATCTTTCTGATATCACAAGTCATTTCTGTGTTCGTAAAATATTTAAAAAAAGCCTGTTGCCAAAAAAGACTTTCCATCAATTCTTGAGTCTGAAATTATCAAGCAATCAGGCCTTTCTAAGCTTTCTCTACATTATATTATGTGTTTTCAATGCTGGCAAACATTAACAATTTTACACATAAGCTTGGTCACAGGGCATAAAATTTGAAGGGAAAAATGTGATTTTACCAAAACTGTAAGGAGACAAGGAAGAAAAAATAGAGCTTTTGCACATGCACGGTGGCATGCCTGAAAAAGCATGTGAAAATAGAACAACTTTCTTTGACTGGTAGTCTGTTCTCTTGTGTAGCTAAACTGGCTCCCGTGAAAATGTCATGTTAAAATTTGCAATCCTGGTATTTCTAGACCAGAATTTTGTGTAGAATTCAAAAATCAATGATTGCATTTTTTCTGATCGCATCTTCCCACTCAAATTCAAGATGGCGGACAAGATGGCCGCTGATGCTGTAAGCAGTCATATTTTTTCAGCAAATCTATGCTTATTTGCAATCTTTGGATTGATTTTATGTATTTTCCCTGGCTTTATGTTAAGAAATGAACAAACCACCTAAATTTGTAGGAGGCAATGGTAATTTTAATGCCAAAAATAATAATCTTATCAGTACATACAGTACAACGGCAATCAAAAAAGTGTCCAAACAGAAATATACTTTATCAGAAGCGGAAGCTGTCATCATGAACCATTTAACTATAATCTGAAGTTTACTGCATAATACAATGTCCTACATATTTTAGAAATGGTCTATAAAACAGAACAAATAGTAAATAAATCATCCAAACAATCTTCTGTTATATGATTACATGACATAATTATTACGTACAAAATTACAACTGATTCATCAAGTCACTAAAGCTATCCGTGTACAGTGCAGGACTTCTCATAAGGAAATATCACAACAATAATTATCAGAATTGATGTAATTAACCAATTTCTTAAAAAAGTATCATCTTCATCAGATGAAGTGTCATCATGAGATACAGTGTCAGTGTTGGTGCATACCTCTTCATCGGCTCCACAAAGACAGAGGTCAGTGCACACAAGATCATTCTGGTGGCAAAAACACCAACTTGCACAATTGTTCTTTTTTGCATCCACATTTAATCAACTGAACAACAGCATCAGGCGCAGGAGGAAGCAAAGTTGTATCAGGAAGGTATTTTCAATTTTCAAATGTCCAGCCAAATTCATAGGGATCCAATATGGCTGGCTTTGGCACAATTCATTTTGCCAAACTATTGCTTGGTACCGGGCTCTGAGAACAGCTTGTTGCTCCTTTTGTTGGTGGTAGCTTTTGCCCTTGGGATTGATTTTCTTGAAGCACTGCCAGCGGGTCTTTGCAACATCTTTTATTTTTGTTTGTGGATCATACAATTGGCAAACATAGTTTTCAAGTCCTGCTTGGATGGATTCTTCAGGTTCGTCATGTTGACCAGGAACCAGGAAAGCCTGTATCACGTCATCATCAACCTTACCGAAGACCTACTACCATGTAAATTTGCCCTTTGTTGCAAAATATTCAGTTATGCCTGCTCATGAGAAAGCATGAAAACCTGGTACCTAGCGTTGTACCCTTTTCCTCCCCCAGCGTTTCATGTATCTGGTTCCCTGAAATAGCTCTCCGTTTTGCTCCAGTACCCATTACGAAGTTTGTTTCATTGCCAAGCTGTGGAATGTGTCTAACTGCCATAACAAGAACATGTCTTGAGAGAAAGACGTCCACAACATCAGCACCACTTTTATCTGTGTCTGCCGCATGCAAGATCAAATGACCATCCACCTCCTCGTTTGTGCATTCAAGACGTTGGACATTTCAGCCAGTTGACATAACTTTTTCCCTTGAAGTTACTATGAATGTATTTATATTTTCCTGAAAGAAACTGACACACTTTTTTGCTAGGTCTCAAGTGAGTTAGTCTTTTGTTTTGGAACTTGACAGGAATTGCCTCATGCTCACATTGGCAATAGATGTTCTGTCATCGACATGAAAGTTAATTTCCTGCACTGTCCTAACTCTTTTTTTTTTTAGGATGGCATCTTTTAAACACAGTGTGCATTGAGAGCATAGTTGTCGGAAATTTGCCTCGATGACCAGAACAAATGTTCTGGAAAAATCCTCACATGTCTGGGCATTTTTTTTGACTTTCCGAGGGCTTGAACTATCGTCATTCCATCTAGTACAGCAGCTTTAACAGGATATTCTGGTGAAGCCTGAGACACTCTATCCTCATTTAATGTTTGCTCCAGACAAGGCATTAGCTTGCTCTTGACAGTACACATAGCAAGAGATCCATCTGACAGAAAGACAGATTGTGGTATGACAGGGAACTCACAAGACTTAATTGCATATTGAAGGTCATTCGAAACCAGATATTAATGGAGCCAGTATTGATCCTTGTTGCAACAAATACAACTGCTTTGGCCTGTTTCATCCCGTGAACATATATGCATCAAAACGTCTCTGCAAAGCTGGTGTAAGGTCATGATGCTTACCACTCTGAGTACTCTGCAATCCAAGCATTTCAAGAGCTTCCTCAGACAGTCTTGCAATCTCAGGAGCTGTTAGGAAAAATCTGTCACAAGCATTGTCATTGAGTGTAATCCCCACTAAAACTCCATGACCTTTCATCCATTTATTCAAATGCTCTATACCATGGTCTGCCCCAATTTGCACAGAATGGTGTTTGATTTTTGTTAACACTGAAATTTCCATCTGCAAACTCCGGCCAGATCATTGGATTTGATGTGTCTGAAGAATTCATTTCTGCCAGATAGAGTGGCACCATCCTGGTATTCTTATGTCAGTCATGTGCAAAAAACTTATTTGCACAGCCAATCCAGTGACTCGAGATGAAGTTTCCAGTCACGTTCTCAAGTTGCTCTCACAAACTCGTGGATGGCATGGACTTGCAGCATGTACTACTGAATGAACTTGAACAGGCTTGATGCAGACTCCTTATCTTTGTCAAATTCATTAAGCCCTTCTAGAATTTGATTTGCTTCAAGGAAGGCTACAAACTGGTCAGTTGATGTCCTGCAAGGATGGCTTTTGGCAAGCATGTGCAATTTCATTGGAAAAGTCAAAGCATTTAATGGCGTTTTGATGTAATCTCACAAATTCTGCCCCGTATAATTCAAACAGTGCTTGCTGAGTGGTTTGGTGACTATTAAAGCTTGTTTCATATGATTTCCATCAAGGATTTGTTTTGTAGTTTGTGAGCCATAAAGGCCAGACATAATCCATGCCTCATCAATGTTGCACAGTGCTTTTCCTAGCCATTAACCATTAGCATTGGCTAATGCGTCCTCCATGTGGCTAATGAAAATTGCACTATTTTCATTCAAATAAGCCACACATCCATGAATTTCACTGTAAATTGGCCTCTGTGGCTAACTGAATTTTGGTCCTAGGAAAAGCACTGAATGCACTGTCTTCCACATAAGCTCCCAATGCTCTCAATGAGGCCATGCCGATATGCAGCTCACCAATGCGAAGAATCCATTTGTCTCCGTATTCTGGATATAAACATACGCAATTTTTTGGTCTTTTCATAGATCTGCATGTCTAAAGTAATAACTGTTTTATTGTTTGCACCCACTACTGTTGTATTGTATTCTGAGCTTGCTTTAAAATGGTAAGTAATGTCTGCCAGTCATTTGGGGGCTCAGGAATCAATGGCGGTGCATCAACAATTGTGGTGGGCTTTTCAAAGCCTGTCGATGAATTGTAAGCATCCCAAGTGGGAATGTCTTTTGGAGATGGATAACCATCAGAGATTTAGCAGCATAGTTCAAGAAGTCAACCAGGCCAGGTCTTTGAGGGCCAAGGGTTGCTGTATTTGTGAGGGTTTGTAATCTTCATACACTTGATCAGTGATGTCAAAATCCTGCAGATGGCCTACTTCTGATTGCGCTGCCACTTATTTATTATGTAGCCAATTAAAATACAAGGGAAATCCTGACAAAAGCAATAAGATTAAACATGTATATATGGGTTAAAAAAAGGAATTGATTCTTCGGTTGCTACCCCACCGCAGTTGTCTGGAACAAGAGTAAATAATGATTGTGCTGCTATTTTAGTTACCATCATGGATAAAAATGCATCAAATATTACTTTTATGGCTTTGAAACCTACAAAAATGAATTCCTTGACCCTAAAAATACAGAAAATAACCTGTCAATTATTAATCTATGTTAAATATGGACCGAAATAGGTTGAAAATGCTTCTCGGCAGTCATCTTGGCGGCCATCTTGGATTTTACAGGAAGTTCCGTCCGAAAAAAATGCAATCATTCAAAAACGTGTTCTATGCACCCAAATCTACAAGAAAATGCATGTTTGCCAATTTTAACATGCAAGTCCCACGGAATTACACAAGAGAACAGACTATGGTGTTAGGCACCATTGACGACACATTTTCAGAATCAATGCCTATACACCTGAATTTTGTGCTGTGAAAATTTCATCGAAGTATGTCAAAGAGAAAGGTCTGCCACAAATATTGGTCAAAACTTCCTGAACACCCCTCGTATAGTGCTAACAACAGGCTTTTACTAGAAGTCTAATAAAAAAATTACCTAAGTGAATCTCTATAAAATTTATGGAGATTCCACTAACCCTTCATGGCTGTAATCGAACCAATGTCTTTTAAGGTCTAATGAGGAAGGAATAAATAAAGAGGAAAATCCAGATTGCCATCCTCGCCCAACCTCTCCTATAACCAACCACCTTATCCCCTAAAGTTGCCCTGATCTACCCCCTCTCCCCAAAATCTCATAGCCATAACCCTCTAGCGGTCCATTTGGCCGTTCATCCAGCCGTTGGCCTTTCCAATATCAAGCGCATAGTGCTCCGCAGGTCATTTCGGCTCACGGAAAATCGCCCTTTACCAAAACGGCACTACAAAATCGGCCTTACTCGACTGGAAAGAAAGTCAAGTAGTTGATCTAAGATGTATTCTAGTCGAATAGGCAGGCTGCTCATTCCTATTCCCATATATCACTTGCATATTGTCCAGTCTGGAGGAGTCTTTTCATGTAGGTTTCTTTTGCAGGTTTGCATAAGAGGTTTCTATTGCTATTTGGGCAAGTTGGCGGTTTTGCGTAATTTGGTTGAAATTGGTTATCTGATTTTATAAATTTGGAAATCACCTGGTTATTCGGGTACTACTATTATGAACTGTGTCGTGTGTAGGGGTGCACAATTAATCATAAATTTATTGATATCGCGATATCAGGCAAAGTGATAACATCATCGCGGTTTAGTGCGATAAATTAATTTAAATAAATAAACTGTAAAATCCACATATTATCACTCACAGACTTGAAATCTCGCACTTCGTCAGGGCCTTCATAAAATTTCGGTTTCCTTTGAAGTGCAGATCTAACAAAATGGAATTGTCTGTTTCACACTTTTTCACAATTTCAAATTTTCACATTTTCAAATTTTCACATTTTCAAATTCTTGCATTCTCTTGTTTAAAGTTCACACAATATTCTGAATTCTGTGAATTGAAGAAAAACTGACAAAAGGAAATAAAACAGTGGAGCAGATCTCTCACAACAAATAAAAGAATGATTTGTTGTTATGAATTAGCATGAATAACTCTTTTAGTAGAATTGATCTAAATTGCATTCTCTTCAAATTGTCAATTGCTCTATTAATTGCGACCATGATCATGAATGCTGCGAGGTAATTAAACCGAGAAACACAGAAAAATAGAGAGAGGTAGATTCAAGAATATTTTTTCCTGCAGATAACACGACAGTTTGTATTTTAATGCAAAGTAAAAATGTGATCAATAAGCTATATTTTAAGATCTTGTGATCTGTGATCTTGGCTAGTTCCCTCAAATGCAAGGTTTCTGTTATGATGGAACTGCTATGAATTAGCATTTTGTAATGTTATGATGAAACAAATCTGGATTTGAAAAGGAAATCATTCTGCAAAGATAAAATGCAACATCTGGCAGTACTCAACTGGAAGTACCATGGTAATATCTGACAATTTACACAAGCATGTAAATGTGAAAATATTTTTTAAAGCATTCCATTTATGATTTTTGCGATAAATCCCTATTTGTGAAATGCTAGTTAAAAAAGCCTTTTAAAATTGCTACTGCCAAATTTGTGGTGAAAAAATAACTTGCGCATAATTTCCCAGAAGCATAAACTGATAAGAAGCCACATTTAAGAAATTCCTGTGACTTTGAACTTTTGCAAATAACTATAAGGTGGCGACATCTGTGATTTACTGAAGTCACGCCTCCTGGTGGCAATGTTTACCAAATTGGATTTGCAATTTCCCTGTCATCTCCTGAACCAAACAATCTTTGCAGCTTGCAGGGTTTAATCCAACTTTGCTTTGTGCTTTCTCCAGCATTCTCTGTCCTGAACAGGATTTTGAGCAACTAAAAAGATGTCAACAATAAAGCACTGCAGCAATCACATTATGGGCTTGTTCTGGCACTGTCTGCGGTACTGTAATGTGCTATAGGCAGTTTAGTTAAAATCAGATTTACAAGAGACTGCTGGCTGCTTTTGGAAAAGGATTCTAGATTTATAATCTATACGTTTATCTATACAAGATTAGATGTATGTCGGGAAAGACGCATTGACAACCTGATTTTGGAATACTTCCCTAAGGACTGTGTTCTTGTATTCGAAGAAGTTGTCAATTCTGATGTTTCCTGTATGATACAAACATGATCCGCTACTAACAACTGTCTACCATTCTGTCTGCCTCTAGATATATGGAAAAAACCCTGCCAGCCTTTTATGGCTGTGATTGAACCATGTCTTTTAAGGTCTGCTATATTTCTGCATGTATGAAAAGAAATACATTTTCATGAAAGTAGAGGGCAAGGAATAAAAAAAGAAGAAATCTGGACTGCCCTTCTTATCCGACCTCTCCTATAACCAACAACCTTATCCCTCCTCTGCCCTGATCCACCCCTCTCCTCCAATCATCATAGGTATAACCCCCTGCGTGCCATTTGTCCGTTCATCCTGCCGTTAGTCATTCCAATGTCAAGCGCATAGTACTCTGAGGTTCATTTCAGCTCATGGAAAATCGCCCTTTTTACCAAATGGAACTACAGAAATGGCCTTACTGGACTGGAAAGAAAGTCAAGTAGTTGATCTAAGATACATGTATTATCCAGTTGAATTGGCAGACTGCTTGTTCATTCTCCAATATATCACTTATATATTGTCCAGTCTAGAGGAGCTTTTTGATCCAGGTTTCTTTTGCAGGCTTGTATTGCTATTTGGGCAAGTTGGCGGGTTTGCACAATTTAGTTGAAATTGGTTTTCTGATGTTATAAATATGGACATCACCAGGTTATGCGGGTAGTCTGGTACTATAATAATAATAAACTAAGCATTTATATAGCGCTAGTTTCAGTCAGACTGCTCACTGTTTTGTGGAATTAATTGTAATGTAGCTGGAATAGGTGTGTTTTCAATTTTTTCTTAAAACTTTCCATGGACTTATCTCGTGTGGAAGACTGTTATGTTCTATTATTAACTGGGCAGTGTTTACTACTATCGCGATATCAGACAGTGCAATAATGTCGTCGCGGTTTGGTGCGATAAATTAATTTAATTAAATAAACTGAAATCCGTGTACTATCACTCACAGACTTGACATCTTGCAGTTCGTCAGGGACTAGAGCCTAACCTTCAATAAAAATAACTTGAATACTTGGATTATCCCATATTTCAAACAGGTACTGTACATGCTGTAGTTTCATCTGCATACACAATTCCACTTGCAGAACATCTTTTATTAATGAATTTGATCAAGAGATGTCAGCAAAGTGCAAAAAACGCTGCAGGTCAGCTGTTTTATTTTGTGCCAAAGTAAAATGCAGATTGATTGGAAAATGCAGTGAATTGCGGACCGAGCCCGAAATTGGTTTTATCGCTGATTTATCGTCATCCCGATATGACAGCTTGTCATCGCGTTTGTACTTAATGTGATTATCTTGCAGCCCTAGTAGAGTGACAGTATTAGAACCATGACAAACTTAAAACGAATGCTATGTTTGTTTTTGTATAACGTTTAGTATCCAACTGCCAAACGCTCGTCTGCTGCTCTTTATCATGTTCACTACATGTAGGTCTTTTGACGTTTTCAGGTTCACATGTCAAATGTTACTGTTATTTCTACCTGCTACTAATCTTTCCTGAGTTTTGTGACAATTATTCCTTTTAAAATGCAAAATGTATTTTCTTGTACATGTATGTGTTTCAATGCGTAATAAGTTGTTTACTGTTTGTGTGTAGTGCATTTAGATCATTTCGATTTTGCCATGCACTTCTGCATTATTCTTCAGTCATCTTTTGAAATCTGAAATTGGCTTTGTCAGTTTTTTGTTGGCTGAACTTCGTAAAGTCTCAAATTATCATGTTTTCATTGAAATTGTTATGCTTTGGATTTTTTTAATCTTCTATAGATATATATATATGGAAGTTTGAAAATGTTTTGTTTCTCCTTTTTTGCAGGTGGGTTGATTTTATCTTTCAAAGAAAATTTGTTTGCTGATATTTCAAAACAAAGTAGGGTCACATTTTCATTATTACTTCATAAGTCATATTTCTACATGTTCTATAAATATGATAAGTTTCTGTGGATGTCGTGATAATCAAATTTTTAAAATGGAATAAAGAAAATTTATTCATAAGAGTGCACTATATATGTGGATTGGTCTGCATGTTTTACATTATTTTGAACAAACAATCTTTCTGATATCACAAGTAATTTCTGTGTTTGTAAAATATCAAAAAGGCCTATTGCCAAAAAAGACTTTCTATCATTTCGTGAACTGAAATTATCAAGCAATCAGGCCTTTCTAAGCTTTCTCTACATTATGTGTTTTCAATGCTGGCAAACATTTAACAATTTTACACATAAGCTTGGTCACAGGATTAAAATTTGAAGGGAAAAAGGTGATTTTACCAAAACTTTGAGGAGACAAGAAAGAAAAAATAGAGCTTTTGCACATGCACGGTGGCATGCCTGAAAAAGCATGTGGAAAATAGAACAACTTTCTTTGACTGGTGCTAGGCACAGCTGTTGGGGTCTTGCAAGGGTTAAAGTGTCATTACACCTGTCAAGAACCTTATCTGCATTTCTCGTGATTCCATAACATAAGTGAGACTTTGAGTGAGACTTAGAATAGACAGGTCACAGGTTGGAATGTAAAGGGGGAGGGGAGATGAGGTGGGCGTGTTTACAACTTTACTTATGTTGTATGGGGTGACATCTGCATTTTGGGAGAAGCTTTCCTGGCAGGGTACAAAAACTTTTTGAAAAAAGTAAGCCTCCATGAAGGTTGTATGAAGTGTTGCAGGTTGAATGGTTGGGATGTTCAGTGATTGGGGGATGAGGCAGCCATATTTAGAACTTTACTTTTGTTGTATGCAGTAGTCATGCATTTGTTTTTGAGAAGTTTTCCTGACAACTTACCTTGGCTTTCAGGAAAATGTGAGCTTCCAGGAGGGTAACCCTTCAGGTAGATAGTGAGATGTATTTTGTTGACGTAGTCAAGTGGCAGGCCCTCTTGTGGATAAAGATATAACCTACATTGCAGAATGTGTAACTATGTTTTAAATTATAAGTTGGTCTGAGGCAAATAATTAACACTATGTATTCCTCTTATTTGATTCATCAATCTTTTTAGTATCTTTTCCTTGGCTACTAAGCTATTGGAAAACGAGGTCTCCTTTTTATTTGACCCATAGCATCAGTTTTGTTTCACTATATTAGCAAAAACTTTCTCAGTCAAGCTACACAAAATATATCAGAGGAATACATCAGACATCGAGTGGGTGGCCACATACCCTTGGAACTGACAACCTAATCCCGTGTGGTTAATTGAAACTCACCTTTTCGAGTGATATGGTAAAGTTGGCTTGCCTTTAGCCTTTTCCTGATTGCTTTTTCTCAACTTTCAAATTTCCTGGTACATACTACGTTACTTCCGAAATTAACGAGATTGGTAATTTACTGAAATTTCCATTAGTTAAAATTGTATAATTTTTGACGATTGTAATTTATTAGATCGAACTGGAAATTTGGAGGCATTTCTTCTTTATCAGATGCTTTATCACGACCATAAATCATTGTCCTGCAGCCCTTATATGTATCAAAAATGACATGTACATTTATCAAGTATCTCCCTAGAAATTTAGCTCTAACATATTCTGGAAGCTTGCTGACACCAACCAATCATTTTTGGGCAAATAACATATTTCCTGAAGAACTCTCCTGTCATGGAGTCCAAGATGGATGTCACTCTCTGCATGAGAAGTGCACGTGGTTTGCATGAATGATGAAATCACCTCACAAGGTGGAGAGTTCTTAATTTCTGCATTCCCGAGAGTTCTTGTGTCGGACAACAATGAAGAATTACAGAAAAACATTTAAATGAAAATAGTTTCAAAGAGATAGGCCTACTAAGATATCCAGAACTTTGATAGGAGCAAATCAATATCCTTATATTTCTCTCTTCTCTTGAATGATATCTTGTTAAAATAAGAACTTGAAAAGATTTCGTAATCCAAAGCAATGTGAAATGATAGCGAGGTTGAAATGAAATGATTGTGTGAGGCCGAGAATGGAAGACAAAGAAGAAGCCATTATGAAATGACGCCATGTGGGTAATTAAGCCTCATTATGGTGTAGTTTTGTTTCGAACTATGAACCAGGAAAATGGAAAGTTGAAAAAAAGGCGAAGTCTCAGAGTGAAATGGAGTCAATCCTATTATAAATTCATGGATGTTTTACGCTACTCTAGCCAAACTACTCAGGCTATAGGTCTAGCATCAAAAGGGAAAACCTAGTAAGTCACATTTAGTACATTCTGAGAAAATTGACTTTTAAATTTCAGTCTGTGCAGTAAGAGATAGACTTACTGGGATTTGCCAGTGTCATTTTTAGGTAATGGGCCACTTCTCGAAAATCTAAACTTAAATATATAGAAACATGTCTCTGAAGTCCTATTTTGACCTTAACTCAATTTGGCCCAAAATGTGACTTACTAGGTTTTCCCTTTGGATGCTAGAGGTATGAAAACTTGCAAGCAGCCTTCTTTTACTTCCTACAATTCCCTTATCAGTGTTTGGTCCCTCAAACTTATATTTTTTCATAGGTATGCTTTTTAGTCATTTCTGGCCTTGCATAATTTTCTACCATGTTTTTATCATAGATTTACCCAAGAAAAGATTTTATCTCAAGGTGTCTTTTGTAGGATCCATTTTAAAAGTTTAATAATGAACCTTTTAGGGTTCCTTATCTATACCAGCTAATAGGAACTTTAAAGGTTCCATATAGAACCTTTTTGTAAGAGTGCACCTATAATAGAGCTATCCTGGCTATCTTTTTTTTTGGGGGGGGGCCCAATGAATTTCAAGGAAGGAAGGGCACCAAATACAGTGTCTTGAGATGAGTTGATAGCTCTATTTAACATCTTGGAGCATTAAAGCATTTAAAAGAGACAGCCGACACCAGAGATCAGAAGATGGTAGGCCTCAGGGGGCAAATTATTTTGTCCTCTAGAGGAAAAACTTACCTTGTGTTATAGAAATACCATAGAAATACGGTTTTTGTGAAAAGACTGTTGTTCTTTGGCGCCCCATTTTGGAGAAAAAATGGAATTAAAGGGGATATCCAGAAGGGGGCTAATAGTTTTGTCCTCAACTGTAAATTTCAGGTGGTGATACCTGACAAAGTGAACTTAGTACTTACTTCTCGCCTAAAGTCTGCCTCACCAACATCAAGTAATTAAAGGAACCAATCTATCAATCCTTTCTCCTTAAAAGTCCCACAATGTCAATCACTTCTCTTGTTTCCTTTGCTAACTATTGTTCTTTTGAAAAGGCTTTCCGTTTTCCCTCCTGCCTGCCAGGTGGCTGCCAAACAACCGGAAGTCAGTTTCCACTCCCGGACACTCCCAGCGACCTCTAGTGTCGGAAGTTGTTTCCTTCCAGGATGATGACGTCAACTCTAATTATGGCCTTGGTGTTTTAGTGTGGGGATTGTGGGGTCCAGGTGATTTACTGATTGACACTGGTCAATGGTGGTTGTACTATTTCTAACACCTTTCTTTTTCAAGAGCATAGTCTACTTCGTGAAGTTGTTTTCTGGAGATTAAAGCGGTAGCACCTACGAGCCTGATTTAAAAAATTTATAAATGGTATGCGAGTAAGATATCATTAAATGTAAGTCACATCCCATACTCATGACGATGATGAGCCATGAATTAGTGTTATTGTGTTTCAACCGAGTTTGTCATGATATCATCTGAGAGTGTCAGTGTATGATCCTAGTGACTAAAGTTGTGTGTCATCCTTCTGTGTTAATGTGTCAGCATCATAGTGCCTCCAAAGTGGCTGCCTCCAAAGTGGCTGCCTCCAAAGTGGCTGCCTCCAAAGTGGCTGCCTCCAAAGTGGCTGCCTCCAAAGTGGCTGCCTCCAAAGTGGCTGCCTCCAAAGTGGCTGCCTCCGAAGTTGCTGGGAAGTCAAGATGCCAAAGTAGTGAATTTGTCAGTGTGAAAGTGTCAGTATGAAACTTTAAAGTTTCTGAAAGTGTTAATGTGACCCTGTCTATGGCCCATTGGCCCAGTCAAGGGCTCTGTTATGTTGTGAGGGCCTGAAGCCACCTTCTCAAGCTTGTCACTTACCAGTACCACTTGATTGCAATTATTACAGATCTCATAGAAGTGTGCCATGTACCATGTGAATATATGCTGAGTTGATGTCAGTATCTCAATACTGACATCGCTATCTGGGCACTCAATATGCTCATACTGACGTCACATGAGAACTGTGGCAGTTGAAAAGAACATGGCACACTAATATGAGATCTGTAATAACAATTCAACTTCCAGAATGAACCACCCTCCTCTTGTCAAAAACCAGCAAGTGCATAAATACAGGACTCATCTAGTCAATAACCTCCCTGTAGGAGGGGAATCCATCCGGTATTCCGGTATGTACAGGTTTTTTATCTCTCCATGCTACACTTTGCCCAAAAACAAAACCGGAAAAAGATGGAAAAACCTCCCAAATAGACAAGACCTACAAATGTAGTAACATAATTTATTCGAGTCCAGAACTGCCAAATTATATAGTGCCTTTGGAACCATTAGCATTGCGAAAAGTGCAGCTTTGCACTACACAACCTCATCAAGAGCGGCTTTACTAATTACGCCTGGAGCAAGGAGCTCGCAGAAGCAGAATGCAGGTTTTATCTACAACAATACAGGGAAAGAATCTTGAAGGTTTGTGTTTTCCTCATAATTATCTCTATCTGATAGCATATATCTGTCTGTATTTTTATAAAAACTTGTAAGCCCACCTGTGAACCCCAAATAATGTCTGATAATAAAATGCTTACCTACTAACGCAACTCTATAATATAGGAGAGTTTTTTTTATCATACTCCCATTTTTTCTGTGACATATGATGAAAACTCAAAGTGTGCAAATAATTTCTGTGTTGACAGTATATTATCTGCCAAAACTATTCCACATCCAATATACTAGTATCATTATCAATCTTAATGACAGATTCAAGAAATATTTACCATTTCATTATAAATGCAATCATTGAAATGTGAAGATTTTTGAGATGTAACCATGTTCAAATGATCATATACATACCTTTCAAATTTGAATTGATTCCATGCACATATTATGTGTAAAACCAATTCATACAGATTTATACAGTGTAATTCTATCAATTTAGGAGACATGTCAGTTTCCACAAATTATTTTGTTGTGACAAATTGTAAGAGATTTGGTTTTCATAGTAATTTTGCCATCATTTAATATTATTAGAGATATAAGAGACATATTCTTTAAATGACTAACAGCTTCAATTATGCCTAGCAAATGTAATGTTATTACCTGAAGAGAATAATATGTAATACGTTTCATGTTTTACAAAACCACATATTTTCAAATATCTTGTAATGATGATAAATTTTCTGTCACATTTAATGGTGGTGAAATTATGGTAAGAAATACAAAACATTCAAATGATCTCCAATATTGATAACTGATGATGGCAGTGTTAAAAATTCAAAGATTGCTTATAAATATAATGTGATATCGTGAAATGTGGCCTTAATGTGTTTCCATTAGTAGCAGAGAGAAATATGTACAACAGTACGTTAGGAATAAAGGAGATCTTTTGTCTTTAGCAATTTCTGCCAAAAACCACAGAAATGTGATTCTCCATTAAATGCAGAAAAGCTCAAAATCTCAAGGATTTCAAATGAGAGATTGGTATGTTAACTTGCATACAAAATGAAACTTAATTCTGAGCTGGAATCTGAAATGCATCTGGTATTTTTGCTAAATTAAAAAATGTAAATGATTTGTTTTTCACCTCTTAGAATGCATGAGGACATTACTCAGTTGGTTTAGATTTATCTTCTTCTCTTTTCTGTGTGTCAGTTTTAGCCAACTGAACCACACTACAAATTAAAGATATTTTTAACTGTCAGGTTTAATTTTTTTTTACTGGATAAAATGCAAGACTGATGTGCTTTCGTTTCAGAATTCTATCTTATTCTTGCCTTGTCTGAGCTGATTCAAATTAAAAGGTTCACCACGAAATTCTGCTGTGCATGATGAAGTATTTTCAATACGACACAAGTCTCCTCTACTTCTAGAGTCACAAAGCAAAAGGAACTGTTGAATATACAACCGCTTATAACATTACTTACTATCAATGGAACCGCTGGAATCTACTGGACACTCCTATGTGACAAGCCTAATTGGGCCCTGACAACATTATTCGGTCGTTGATGACATTACTGGGTCAATGAGACTGTCACTCTGACACCTTTGTCTTGACACATTCACTACTTTGGGTTCTTGGCTGTCACTGTGCAGTTACCGTGTTGACACTGTGCTATCACTGCGTAGCCGCTTTGATGTGTTGAGATGACATAGTGACACACAAGGATGACACACTGACACACAAGTAGTCACAAGGATGGTGCATTGACACACTGAGATGACATGTTGGCACTTTATGTTGTCATGCTTTGATAACACTCATTAACTGAGTAATAGGTAAATTTAGAAGAGCTCTAGAGGTGTAGACGTGAGATGTGGGCATGTGGCTGAATTGCCTTGGTTTATGAGTATTCGTCCATGTGGTTGCTGAATGCTTATAATTATATTGTCTTTGAGGTGTCTCCCCTTTACATAAATTATGCTAAATGTAAATAATTGTATAAGCTTGGAGTGCTATATTGCCATGTAAAGGTATAAACAAGTGTCTGAGTCTGTCTAAGTCCTGTAGCCAGAAATATAAAGGTATTTTGCTAATTTTTTTCTTTGCAAAATTTTCTATGTTTCTGAAACAGTTTGTAGATTTGATGTTGTGGAAGTACATGTACATTTATATTTGCATCACACAATAAATGGGCTTTTATCAGCAAAAACAGTCAGGACAGTGCAAGATTCAAAGCAAAAGAGGATACTTTCTTAGGTTTCAATTTTCACGTTCCAGCATCTGAAATCTTACTCAATGATCAGTGCCTCTTTATGAAGAGGAATTTATTGAACGACCATTCCTTTCAACTTATAAAAATGCCTGTTTTCTTTGAAGCACAGATCTAACAAAATGAGATTGTCTGTTTCGCACTTTTTCACATTTTCAAAGTTATCACATTTTCAAATTCTCACATTCTCACAAAAAGTTCAAACATGATTTTGAATTTTGTGTGTTAAAGGAAACCGACAAAAGGAAATAAAAGAGTGGGACAAACATCTCCCAACTTATAATAAAATAATGACTTGCCATTAGAAATTAGCATGAATTACTCCTTTAGTAGAATTGATCTAAATTGCATCCTCCTCAAATCGTCGATTGCTCTATTAATTGTGAACGTGATCATGAATAATATCAGGTAATTAAAATAAGAAAGACACTTAAGAACAGACAGTTAGTGAAACTGTATTACTTGAAAGATTTCTTAAAATTAACTTATTCCCCAGGCTAACCTTTTAGATCTGGCAAATCACACTTTAAGGCACACAAAATTTATACATATGAGCATAGCAAGAGATAGATGAGTCATACATCAAAGTTGCATTTCCATTTCTATAACAGTTTGGCAATACTCGAAAGGAAAAAAATGCCAGGCATGGTTACATGAAGAGATTTTAACATTCCGTTTAATCAGTTTTTGCTATAAATTGCATTAAGTTTGAAGTTTATGATATAAGATCATTTGCAGCTAAAGTAGTGAATACCACAACAGAGCAAACTCAGATATAAACAGCAAATGTGGTTTGAGTAAAGGACAAAATGTAAACATATTTATGAAGAGAATGCAACAGAATAGGAAAGTAACTCAATATGAATATCTTGTTTGGTGCTGTTTGGGATTGAAATAAAGATGATCATCAAAAATCACTTTTCTGTATTTCAAAAACATTAGCTGCAACGGAGAACAGTAGGTATCTATGGCAACCTAATAGATCAACATTGCATAATTCATTTGATCTTCAAATTTAAGGCGTTCAATTTTCACCTCCAGAAATTGAGAAATTGTAAGATTTGTTATCTAATAGATTTGACACCAGGAGATATTCAGCTGTAATAACAAGCTATTTGCCAATCCCTTCATGATTGTAATGAAATGGAATATATAAGAAATGCTGCCAATTTGCATTTTCAAGGCGGGAATAAAATTCATTCAAAGCAGGTTTTAAAATGACATGTTTACAAGACATGCAATGTTGATAGGATGCTCCAGACACCTTATTTTCAATTTATCACATGTATATTATATGAAATTATCCGCAAAAAGATATGAAATGTTGATTAATAACATAGTAACCTTCATGTGAATTCAGCCAACAAGCCGGAGAAGGCAGTGTATGGTAGAATGCCGGCAAGTTAGAAGCATCAGATTGAGTCCCTTTAGTCAGGGTTGCCACTGGTCAGGGAAAAGTCAGGGAAATTCAAGGTCAGGGAAAAGTCAGGGAGCTTTGAAATTAGTCAGGGAAATCTGTGATTTTGCAAAAAGTCAGGGAAATCTTACCTTGGTCAGGGAAATTTCGCATAAAAACAAATTCACGACACAAAAGGCGATTGGTTTAGTGATGGGAACAACAGAGAAATGTATGACATTTGCCAGTCTAACCTGTTTGATGGTTATGAAGTGGCCTTAAAATCAGGAATCTATAGCTTGAGGCGCCTTGAGTCCGCAACGCCTAGCATCATCCATTTTCTTTTTGTTTCAAATGGAAACGTCAATTCACGAAAGCCCGCGAATAGCGATCCAAAATTTTGCGCGAGAGCCTTTTTGTGGTCAGGGAAAACTTGTTTCGAGACAGGGAAAAGTCAGGGAATTTCAAAATCCGACTCGAGTGGCAACCCTGTTTAGTAATTTAGAACTTGATTATATGGGTACAATTGAAAATGCAGTACTGCAGTGCACTAGTACTTCTTGCCCAACTCAATCTGGTTTCTTGAAATTTTGTGTAGTCTCCCTCAATCTAATATTTTATATTTTTATATACTGTAAGTTGATTTTCCTATCACGCCTGTTCTCCTTTCGTACTTTATTCTATCCCCTCCTCTTTTTTATAGCTTTATCCCTTTTTTGCCCACAGTATATGTTAAGCCTGTCACTGAAATTCAGAATCTAGTAAATCTGATGACAGTTTGGGCCTGAATCAAATAACCTGACATGTATGCAGAACTAGATTTCGTAGTCAATTCCACTTGCCTGAACATGAATACGCATCAAAATCTTTCATGTTCGAAATTTCATATACATAGAAACCTTGCCTCCGGACGTGCATCTCAAGTTTCTTAAAAATTGCATACCTGTAAATATTCGCTAAAATTTCCCCTCAATGGATTCACTCTCCAAAAACACAACCTGTGATCTCTAATGGACCTTAAAGACCTAAGATCCCTTCAGGTATACCAAGGGAACATAGAAGAGATGACATTGAGACTCATATGTGGAGCCACATGAGCATGAGTTTTACAAAAATGGTGTGCACTCAAAACTACACTACAGACAGAAACAGTTGTGATTTTCATTGCCTTATCCAAAATGGCTGCAACAAATTTCCCGATTGTATGCCATTTTAAAAACGGCGATTGACTAGTACCAAAACAGCTATTTCCGTGATGTAAGTCTAAATGACTGCTACAATTTGCCTCATAATATGACAATATGAGAAGAAAAGTTTAATAAATGCTCCAAAACATCCTGGCAGAGTCATTTCTATACTAAATAGACTATTAATTGCTTATAACATATTACAACTTCGGCATTAAGCCCTAGTCAACTATAAAAGCCCACAAAAAATGCTTAGTATTTGTTATAGCGTAGCCCACTGGACAATACATTTCTTGCAGTAAATTTCTCAGAATTGTCCGAGCAGCAATTTTGCCCCAGACACATCCAACGTGATTTTACTTCCTGTAGCTTGATGATCACATGACCTTTTTGACCCCAACTGACCGCCACTGACCCCAACTGACCCAGAAAAGGTCAGACCAAGATGGCAGAAGGAAGTGCGTGGAACTATGGGGACAAGATGATAGTCTCTGGGGCCAGATGGGTGACAGTGGAAAGAAATATGAGAACTAAAATGTGTTTATCTCAGATTCGAGTTTAAAGTAGGCGAGTTGGAAAGTTTAAAGTTTGAAGGTTGTAAATTTGTTCAATGACTTCAGCAATCTCATACTAAGACTGAATATCAAAGTTCCAATTTAATTAGGGTAATGAGGACTGATGTTTGAAAATTAATAGAGTAAATTTATTGCAGCACTTTGAAGAAGTATTGCATAGGAGGAAGGTCTACATTGTACTTGTTATTGGGATATGAGAAATGAGTTTAACATTTTGATAGCAAGTGCAATTAATGATGTTTTTAGAATTTTAGTGATGTATTGTATAAATGTGGTGTGCTGTTTATCTCTGAATTCAGAAACATGTCTGCAGATATTCTATTCCGAAAAGAATCTCACCTAATTATTATTTGAGCAATATTTTGTCGGATAAGTTATGGTCTAAAATAATTAAGTGTCCTTACAACTGCCTGAATTACCATATTAATCCAGTTATACAAATGAGATACTTAACTTGATATGGATAACTGAATTTGCATGGTTTCGATAATTTAGTTATACGTTTAGTAACTTAGTCATGTGATTAATTTAACTTTTTTGATCATTTTCCAGAAGCCCGTAAAAAACCTAGTTTTCTCTAAAATCTCAGGCTGACTTTTCTGCTTTAAGTTTAATTAAATAAGCAGATTATGGACCTCTTTTTTTGTAGTTTACCTCATGATAAAAGCAATTAATATACTGAATATTGCTGATGGAAACTGACAGGTTTGATTAGTGTTTAATCCTTTGCTAACTTATTAGATTTGACAGATTTGACAGATTTGCCACTTTTTCTTGTGGAAATTTATGAGTTTTCACCAATAATGCCAGGCTGTGACACTTACAACATCATGATAAGTAGGCTGTGAAGATCTGGGGGAAACTGGATGGATTGTTTGGAAAAATTGTTGGAGCTTTTGGTTCTGTATTTATGCACTGCATAAGGCTAATTGGAACAGGATGAGGACTTTGCTACATGATGCGAAGGATGATTGAAACTGCAGTCTACATCTATGGTCCTGAAGATCCAGCCAGGGCAGGATTCAAACCCGGGTCCGAGCAATCGGAATCCCAAAGTGCTACCAACTGAGCTAACCTTCCCCCTGGAGAACCGGATTTTATATCCAAGTGACACAACTCTTATATATAAATCTACTTTTTTACAATCAAATAGTTTAAGACTGTAGCACTGTACAGTGAATGGGGATGTATAAGACAAAATATATATTGAAAATAAAAGATAATTTACAATGTCAAGCTCAACCACCAACTTCTATATTTGACCTGACATGAGTCCCTGGGACTAATATATAAATATTAGGAATATGAGAGTTCCAGGCCCTTTAATACCGTGCACTGAAATGTCCTTGCCAACAGCACTGAATGACCTTTCTGCACTGATTCAATTGCCCTCCAATCTCTTAAAGGCCCTCTGTAAGAAATCAAGGTCCTTTCTTATAAAAAGGACCTCCACTCTACCGGGCTACAAGAGCTTGTTCAACTTCACTAATGGAGCGGCAAAACAACAAGAAGTCGGAAGTTAGTGTTTCAGTAATGAAATGAAATTTTGCCTTCTTCACAGTGAATTTTGTACAAAATGTTATAATAAATTCCAAAAGATGATCGCGACTGAAGGCTATTGGAATATTGAACCAATTGAGCACTGCAATGAGCAGTGTATTCAGTGAATGTGGTATTTGACCTCTCCTGGTCTTATTTTTTTAGCCACATTGCTTTACAGTGATCAAACTCCGGTTCTTGTGATTGAGAAATGAAGATGTCAATGCTGCAAAGCCCAGGTCGATGGACTAAATATATATGTCGCCGTTTTTTAAATCGTTTGCTACTGAAGAGACTCAGTTTGTCTCATCAGAAGTTTGGTTCACATTGTTGAACTTCTCTTTCGATGTTGTTGGGTAGCAATTTTCTTGCTTGATATCAGATCACAAATTATCTGACAGCTCTCTTATTAAAATGTATCCAAAGACAAGAAACATGAGAAAATGTGTCACCATTTACTTGTGTAAACCATTTAATATCATTTCCATTCCGGACAACCCAATTTGTGATTCTAAATTACTTATAGCATATCAAATGTGTCTTCTGCCAACCTTTCTAACTTTCCGACTCGCCAACTTTGAATTCTAATCTGAGAAAAATCACATTTTAGTTCTTATATTTCTTTCCACTGTCACCCATCTGCCCCAGAGACCATCATCGTGTCCGCATAGTTAGTTGCAGGCACTTCCTTCTGCCATCTTCATCTGACCTTTTCTGGTCAGTTGGGGTCATCTAAGCTCAAAAGGTCATCAAGCTACTGGTAGTAGAATGATTAAATCGTACCAGAAACACCTTTGACAGCTATTGGAATGTTTGAAGTAACAATAATGTGTCAATGACAAGGATGTCATCCCAGTTCATCTTTTCCTAACTAGCGGAACAGAAGAACAGATTGTTTGTTGAAACTATTTGAACGCCAAATTTATACGGGGATCTGTTTTTATCCTGTCAGCAGGAAAATGTCGTCCACATATTTTGGTGTGCACACAAAATGACATGCACTCAAAATGTTGTGTACACATACAATATCTTGTCATGGGCTAGGCACTGCTACAGTGCTTGGCAATCCATGATGGCAATCAATCAATGATGGAAATCAATCAATTATGCCAATCAGTCAATTATACCAGTCAATCAATCAATGATGCCTATCAATGATGCACCAATCAATGATGCCAATCAGTGATGCCAATCAATGATGCACCAATCTATGATGCCAATCAATGATGCCAGTCAATGATGCCAGTCAATGATGCCAGTCAATGTTCAATTGATGTCTAGGACCACGCATTTTGAGCAAATGGGTTGACAGTTTTTAGGCATATAAGCCTACTCATGAAGAAAGCTGCATGCTTATTATTCAGTAAATAATGGCAATCTCTAGTTTCTAGCCGTAATTAATTCACCAAATTGATGTGGTATACAATAATCAAATATTCCATTATTCCATCAATTATTGTGATATAAATTTAAGCAATTATAGAATCGCAAATATGTCAAGGAGTCCTGGCTTTACACAACATTAGGACAAAGCAGAAGAAATGACAATGATAATGTTATAAAGAAAGGTACTTTCTTACATTTCATATTTCACTCAACATTTTGTGTTGTCCTTTATGAAGAGGAATGAACCAAACAGATTTCTTTTAATTCATAAAATGTCCCTTTCCTTTGAAACACAGATCTAACAAAATGGAATTGTCTGTTTCACACTTTTTCACATTTTCAAATTCTCACATTTTCAAATTCTCACATTCTCTTGTTAAAGAAGTTCAATTCACACAATATTCTGAATTGTGTGAATTAAAGGAAACCTACAAAACGAAATAAAACAGTGGAACAGACCTCTCACAACGTCTTATAAAAGAATGATTTGTTGTTATGAATTAAAATAAATAACTCTTCTGGTAGAATTGATCTAAATTGCATTCTCTTCAAATTGTCAATTGCTCTATTAATTGCGACCATGATCATGAATGCTGTGAGGTAATTAAACCGAGAAAGACATAAAAATAGAAAGATAAAGAGGGACAGATTCAAGAATATTTGGTCCCACAGATAACATGACAATTAATAAATATTGCAATGCCAAGGAACAATGCAGTTTAATAGGTGTCTTTTACAATATCAGTAATTATTGTTAGTTCTCTCAAATACAAGATACCCATGATTATGACGGAACTAATCGAGCATGAAGAACCTTTCTGTAGTACTGTTGCATGTGACGAAACAAATCTGGCTTACTGGCCATATTCAATTTAGTCGCACAACACGCACATTCTAAATTTAAAAATGAAACTTCAGGGAGAAGGAAATCATTCAGCAAAGATACAGTGCAACATCTGGAAGTAGGCAACTACAAATACCATGATATTATCTGAAAATTTAGAATAGCATGTAGAAACCTGATAGATATGCATTCTGTGATTCAAATGAGGAATTCTAGAAGTTGTTTCAAAACAGATTTGACATTGAGAGATTTTTAGCTGTAAAAACAAGCAGTGGTGCCAATAGATGTTGCTGGGAATTTGTTAATGTCGCACAATGTATTTGCGTATGTAAGCATGATTAAGTTGTTTTAAAACGGAGCACATATTTTAAAAGTAATAAAGAGTTAGTGCTTGTGCTGTTGGTAAAATATAAAAATCAAATTGCCTTTGTCAAGTTCTTGGGTAACAAATAACTTTCCCTTTATTTCAGAAGCATACAATGCTGTATTTGAGCTATTTATGGCACTTTGAAAATTTGAACATAACTGTCTCATACTGAAGTCACGCCTCCTGGTGGCAATGTTTACCAAATTGGATTTGCAATTTCCCTGTCATCTCCTCTTTGCAGCTTGCAGGGTTTAATCCAACTTTGCTTTGTGCTTTCTTCAGCATTCTCTGTCCTGAACAGGATTTTGAGCCACTAAAAAGATGTCCACAAGAAAGCAGACAATCACATTGTAGGGCTTGTTCTCGCAGTGTTGTGGTACTGTAATGTGCCGTGGGCGGTTAATCCAGATCAGATTTATAATAGACTGCTGGCTGCTGCTTTGAATGGAATCTAGATAAAAAATTGCTGCTGTAGGACTGGCTGTATGGTATAAAGCATGAATAGACAAGTTGGAATTGGAACACTACCCCAATAGCACCATGTGGCAGTGTTGTTTGTTTAGGCTGTTCTCATGTATGAAGCAGTTGTCAAATCTGATGTTTCCTGTACCTAATACTACCTATAGATATAGTAGCCTACTAACAACAAGCTTTTACTAGAAGTCTAATAAAAAAAAATTACCTACTTGTAGCTCTATAATATTTATGGAGATTCCACCAACCCTTCATGTCTGTAATGGAAGCAATATCTTTTAAGATCTATGATATTTATTTGAAAAGAAACCACATCATGAAATGAGTGAGGAAGGAATAAATAAAGAGGAAAATCCAGATTGCCATCCTCGCCCAACCTCTCCTATAACCAACCACCTTATCCCCTAAAGTTGCCCTGATCTACCCCCTCTCTCCAATCCTCATAGCCATATGCCCCAGCGGCCCATTTGTCTGTTCATCCAGTCGTTAGCCCTTCCAATATCAAGCACATAGTACTCTGCAGGTCATTTCGGCTCATGGAAAATCGCCCTTTTACCAAAACGGCACTACAAAATCGGCCTTACTCGACTGGAAAGAAAGTCAAGTAGTTGATCTAAGATGTATTCCAGTTGAATAGGCAGACTGCTCATTCCTACTCCAATATATCACTTGTATATTGTCCAGTCTGGAGGAGCCTTTTCATGCAGGTTTCTATTGTAGGTTTGCATGAGACGTTTTCTGATACCATTTAGGCAAGTTGGCAGGTTTGCAAAATTTGTTTGAAATTGGTTATCTGATGGACTCTATTAAGAACTGTGTGTTGTGACAAACTTTAAACTGCCAAACATTCTTCAATCTTCAGCTGCTCTTGGGACAATTGTCATGTTTAGTACATATAGGTCTTTTGACGTTTTCTAGTTCACATATAAAATGTTACAGCTATTTCTGATGTACCTACTACTAATCTATCCTGAGTTTTGGGACATTTATTCCTGTTAAAATGAGAAAGGTCTTTTTGTGTGTGTGTGTTTCAATGTGAATAATATGCTGTTTACTGTTTGTATGTAGTGCATTGAGATCATTTCAATTTTGCCATGCACTTATGCATTATTCTTCAGTCATCTTTTGAAATCTGAAATTCTCAATTTACCATGTTTTCAGGGAAATTGTTATGCTTTGGAATATTTTTATCTTCTATAGGAATGGAAGTTTAGAATATGTGTCTCCTTTGTTGCAGGTGGGTTGATTTTATCTTTCCAAGAAAAATTGTTTGCTGATATTTCAAAGCAAGGTATGGTCACATTTTCAGTATTACTTCATAAGTCGTATTTCTACGTGTTCTATAAATATGATAAGTTTCTTTGGATGTCGTGATAATCAAATTTTTAAAGTGGAACAAAGAGAATTTACTCATAAGAGTGCAAAAAAGATGTGGATTGGTCTGCATGTTTTACATTATTTTGAACGTATGATCTTTCTGAATTATTTTCAACAAGCAATCTTTCTGATATCACAAGTAATTTCTGTGTTTGTAAAATATCAAAAAGCCTGTCGTCAAAAACCGACTTTCTTGCAATTCATGTGATTGAAATTATCAAGCAATCAGGCCTTTCTAAGCTTTCTCTACATTATGTGTTTTCAATGCTGGCAAACATTTAACAATTTTATACATAAGCGTGGTTAAAGGAGAACATTTAACGTAAAAAATTTGATTTTACCAAATCTTTAAGGAGACAAGATAGAGAAAAGGTAGAGCTTTTGCACATGCACAGTCACTTGCCTGAAGAAGCATGTGGAATATAAAACAACTTTCTTTGACTGGTGTTAGGCACAGCTGTTGGGGTCTTGTAAGGGTTAAAGTGTCATTACACCTGTCAAGAACCTTATCTGCATTTCTCGTGATTCCACGTCATAAGTGAGACTTTAAGTGAGACTTAGAATAGACAGGTTGGTGTGTAAAGAGGGAAGGGTGATGAGGTGGGCGTGTTTACAACTTTACTTATGTTGTATGCGGTGACTACTGCATTTGTTTTTGAGAAATGTTCCTGACAACTTACCTTAGATTTGTGAAAAATTTGAGCTTTCAGGTATGTTAACCTTCAGGTAGACAGTGATGAGATGTGTTATATTCATGTAGTCAAGTGGCAGGCTCTCTTGTGGATAAAGGTACATTGCAGAATGTATATATATGTTTTAACTTGTGAGTTGGTCTGCAGGCTAATAATTAACAACTTGTAATCCTCTTATTTGATTTATCAATCTTTTTGACTATCTTCTCCCTTGTTAACAAGCAATTGGTAAATGAGGTCTCCTTTTGACTTCACCTACAGTTACTCTTCCAGTTACACTATCAGCAAAACTTCGTCTGTTAAACTGTACAAAATATGTTAGAGTAATACATCAAACATAGAGTGGGTGGCCACATACCCTTGGAACTGACAACCTAATCCCTTGTGGTTAATTGAAACTCACCTTGTCAAGTGATATGTTAAAGTTGGCTTGACTTTAGCCTTTTCCTGATTGCTTTTTCTCAACTTTCAAGTATCCTGGTACATCAACGTTACTTCCGAAATTAACGAGGATTGTAATTTACCGAAATTTCCATTAGTTAAAATTGTGTAATTTATGAAGATTGTAATTTGTTAGAACTGGACAGTTGAAGGAATTTCTTCTTTATTTGATGTACTATGATGACCATAAATCATTGTCTTGTAGCCCTTATATGTATTAAAAATGACATGTACATTTATCAAGTATCTCCCTAGATATTTCAGCTCTAACATATTCTGGAAGCTGTCTGACACCAACCAATCATTTTTGGGCAAATAACAGATTTCCTGAAGAACTCTCCTGTCATGGAGTCCAAGATGGATGTCACTCTCTGCATGAGAAGTGCACATGGTTTGCATGAATGATGAAATCACCTCACAAGGTGTAGAGTTCTTAATTTCTGCATTCCTGAGAGTTCTTGTGTTGGACAACAATGAAGAATTACAGAAAAAACATTTAAATGAAAATAGTTTCAAAGAGATACTAAGATATCCAGAACTTTGACATTAACAAATCCATCTCCTTATATTTCTCTCATCTTTTGAATGATATCTTGTTAAAATAAGAACTTGAAAAGATTTTGTAATCCAAAGCAATATGAAATGATAGCGAGGTTGAAATGAAATGATTGTGAGGCTGAGAATAGAAGACAAAGAAGCAGCCATTATGAAATGACACCTTGTGGGTTATCAAGCCTCGTTATGGTGTAGTTTTGTTTGGAACAATGAACCAGGAAAATGGAAAGCTGAAAAAAGGCATAGTTTCAGACATGAAATGGAGTCATTCCTATTATTTATATTATAAATTCATGGATATTTTTCGCTACTCAAACCAAACTACTCATTGCTATAGGCATTAAAACTTGCAAGCAGCCTTCTTTTACTTCCTACAAGAACATTATCAGGGTTGGGTCTCCCCAACTTATATTTTTATATTGAAAGCTCTATTTAACATGTTGGAGTACTAAAGCATTTAAAAGCAGGCAGGCGACAGCCAGAGATTGTAGACTTCAGGGGCCAAGTAATTTTGTCATCTAGAGGAAAAATGTTGTTTTATTTACTTATTAATTTTAACTTTATTGTATATATTTTTGGGGGAAATGGAATAATACGGATATCCAGAAGGGGGCTAATAGTTTTGTCCTCAACTGTAAATTTCAGGTGGTACCTGACAAAGTGAACTTACTTCTCGCCTAAAGTCTGCCTTACCAACATCAAGTAATTAAAGGAACCAATCAATCAATCCTTTCTCCTTAAAACTCCCACAATGTCAATCACTTCTCTCGTTTCCTTTGCTAACTATTGTTCTTTTGAAAAGGCTTTCCGTTTTCCCTCCTGCCTGCCAGGTGGCTGCCAAACAACCGGAAGTCAGTCTCACTCCCGGACACTCCCAGCGACCTCTAGTGTCGGAAGTTGTTTCCTTCCAGGATGATGACGTCACCTCTAATTATGGCCTTGGTCTTTTAGTGTGGGATTTTGGGGTCCAGGTGATTTACTGATTGACACTGGTCAATGGTGGTTGACTGGTTGTACTATTTCTAACACCTCTATTTTTCATAAGCATAGTCTACTTTGTGAAGTTGTTTTCTGGAGATTAAAGTGGTAGCACCTGCCAGCCTGCTTTAAACAATGAACAATTTGTAAACAAGTAAGATATCGTTAAATATAAATCACATCCCATACTCATGATGATTGATGAGCCGTTAATTGGTGTCATTGTGTTTCAACCGAGTATGTCATGATATTATCTGAAAGTGTCATGCATAGTGACTAAAGTTGTGTGTCATCCTTCTGTGTTAATGTGTCAGCATCATAGTGCCTCCAAAGTGGCTGCCTCCAAAGTGGCTGCCTCCAAAGTGGCTGCCTCCAAAGTGGCTGCCTCCAAAGTGGCTGCCTCCAAAGTGGCTGCCTCCAAAGTGGCTGCCTCCAAAGTGGCTGCCTCCAAAGTGGCTATCAGTAGTTTGGCTGGAGTAGCGTAAGGGGTCCGTTAATTAATAGTATGATAATTTGTTAGAGTGCAGAGCAACCAAATTATATGGTGCCATTGGAACCATTGGCATTGTGAAAGGTGCAGCTTTGCACTTCTGGAGCAAGGAGCCGGCAGAAGGAGAACGCAGGTTTTTCCCACAACAATACAAGGAAAGAATCTTGAAGGTTTGTTTTCCTCATCTGTAGCCTATCTCTCTCTGATAGCATCTATCTGTCTGTATTTTTACATATTATCTGCCAAAACTGTTCCACATCCAATATACTATTAGTGGCAAATTCAAGAAATATATTTACCATTTCATTATCAATGAAATGTGAAGATTTTTGAAATACAATCATATTCAAATGGTCATATACATGTACATACCTTTCAAATTTGAAGTGATTTCATGCACATATGATTGTGTGTAATACCAATTCATACAGATTTATACAGTGTAATTCTATCAATTAATGAGACATATCTGTCAGTTTCTACAAATTATTTTGTTGTGACAAAATTGAAGATATTTGGTTTTCATAGTAATTTTGCTATCATTTGATATTATTAGAGATATAACAGACATATTCTTTAAATGACTAACAGCTCAATTATACCTAGCAATTGTAATGTTATTACCTCAAGAGAATAATATGTAATGCATTTCTTGTTTTACAAAAGCACAAATTTTCTAATATCTTGTAATGATGATAGATTTTCTGTGACATTTAATGGTGGCGAATTTATGGAAAGAAATACAGGGCATTCGATAATGATCTCGAATATAGATAACTGATGATGACGGTGTTCAAAATTCAAAGATTGCTTATAAATACAATGGGATATCGTGATATGTGGCTTTAATGTGTTTCCATTAGTAGCAGAGAGAAATATACAACTGTACGTTAGGAATAAAGGAGATCTTTTGTCTTTAGCAATTTCTGCCAAAAACCACAGAAATGTGATTCTCCATTAAATGTAGAAAAGCTCAATATTCCAAGGATTTCGAATGAGAGATTGGTATGTTAACTTGCCTTCAAAATGAGACTTGATTCTGAACTGGAAGCTGTAATGTATCTGGTGTTTTTGCTAAATTAAAGTGTCGGGTGATATTTGTGCACCTTCTCAGAATACATTAGGACATTACTTGGTTCTTTAAGATTTATCTTTTTTTTCTGCATTAGTTTTAGCCAACTGAACCACACGTACAAATTAAAGGTAATAAAAGGACAGGATGTGCAGGCCTTAGGTATGAAGTATCTTATTTTGAGACATTTTGAAGGTTGCAGACTGAATAATATAAATATCTTCGCTTTCTCAATATATTTATTGCATGTACATATTGTCTTTGCAAGCATAATTGCAGTGAGTTGCAGTTATAAATTAACATGCTTTGAATTTATAACTATTCGATTTCATTTTTTCATAATATGGATAAAACACAAGACTAATATGCTTGCGTTTTAGAATTATATCTTATTCTTTTCCGGTCTGGGCTAATTCAAATGGAAGGCTTACCACAAATTTCTGCAGCACTTCTACGCATGACGAAGTATTTTCAATACAACGCAATATAAGTCTGCTCTTTTTCTAGACACAATGCCACAGGAACTGTTGAATATCCAACCGCTTATAAATTACTGACTATCAATGGAGCGCCTGGAAACCACTGGACCCTCGGATGTGACAAGCCTAATTGGGCTCTGATGACATTATTCGTTGTTTACAACATTACTGGGTCATTGACACTGTCACATTGACACTTTGACACTGACACCTTCGTCTTGACACATTCACTACTTTGGGTTCTCAGCTGTCACTGTGCAGTTACTGTGTTGACAAGGTGTTGTCACTGCGTAGCCACATTGATGTGTTGAGATGACATAGTGACACACAAGGATGACACATTGACACACCAGTAGTCACAAGGATGGTGCATTGACACACTGAGATGACATGTTGGCACTTCATGTTGTCATGCTTTGATAACACCCATTAACTGAGTAATAGGTAAATTTAGAGGAACTCTAGAAGTGTAAACGTGAGATGTGGGCATGTGACTGAATTGCCTTGGTTATGAGTATTCGTCCATGTGGTTGCTGAATGCTTATAACTGAATCTCAACCGCGTTAAATTTAGTGTCTTTGCACAATTAACTCATTGTGTGTAAAACAGTTTTTGGATTAGCCTTTGAGAATGTAAATGTATATTCAAATTGCTAATAAATGGACTTTTATCAGCAAAACAGTCAAGACAGTGCAAGTTTCAAAGCAAAAGAAGATGCTTACTCGTACTTGCATTTCAATTTTCATTTTCCTGCTTCTGAAATCTTACTCAAAGTTCTGTGCATCTTTATGAAGAGGAATTTATTGAACGACCATTCCTTTCAACTAATAAAATGCCTGTTTCCTTTGAAGCACAGATCTAACAAAATGAGATTGTCTGTTTCACACTTTTTCACTTGTTCAACATTTTCAGATTTTCAAATTCTCACATTCTCACAAAAAGTTCAAACAATATTTCGAACTCTGTGTGTTAAAGGAAACCGACAAAAGGAAATAAAAGAGTGGAACAAACCTCTCACAACTTGCAATAAAAGAATGACTTGCCATTAGAAATTAGCATGAATAACTCCTTTAGTAGAATTGATCTAAATTGCATCCTCCTCAAATCGTCGATTGCTCTATTAATTGTGAAAGTGATCATGAATGCTATTAGGCAAATAAAGTAAGAAAGGCACTTAAAGGCAGGTTGTAAGTGAAAGCTGTTTTAATCTTAAGATTTCTTAAAATTAACTTATTCCCCAGGCTAACCTTTTAGATCTGGCAAACCCTGCATTTAGCCAAAAAAAACTTATATTAACATATGAGCGGTTGAGCAAGTCCGACATCAAAGTTGCATTTCCACTTCCATAGTAATTTGGCAATACTCAACAGGAAGCAAATGCCAGGCATTTGATAATTACGTGGTGACATGAAGAGATTTTAACATTCCGTTTAACCAGTTTTGCTGTAAATTGCATTAAGTGTGAAGTTTACAATATAAGATATTTGCAGCTTAAGTTGTGAATGCCACAAAGGAGCCACCTCGAGATAAGCAGCAAATGTAGTTTTGATGGAGGACAAAATTTAAACATATTTGAAAACAGAATGCGACAGAATCGGAAAGTAACTCAATATGAATATCTTGTTAGGTGCTGTTTTGAGATTTAGATTCAAATAATCTTCAAAAATTACCTTGTGGTATTTCAAAAACAACAACCACAACCGAACAATATAGGTATCAATGGCAACCTAATAGATCGAGATAGGAATTGCATAATTCACTTGATCTTCCAAATTTGAGGCGTTCAATTTTCACCTCCAGAAATTGAGAAATTGTAAGATTTGTTATCTAATAGATTTGACACCAGGAGATATTCAGCTGTAATAACAAGCTATTTGCCAATCCCTCGATGATTATGCTGAAATTGACAATATATTCCAACTGTTGCATATTTGACACAATCAATGCATGAATAAAATCAAAGCAGGTTACTTTTCCATTTTTGCAAGACATTCAGTGTTGATGGAATAACCTACTTTACACATGTATTAGACATTTATGATTACATATTATATAAACTAATCAGCAAAAGGATTGTGGATTGATAAAATAATAACCTACGCGTGGTTTCAGCATGCTAGCCGGATAATGCTGTGTGTGGTAGTATGCCAGCAAGTTAGAAGCATCAGAGTGAGTCCCTTAAATAGTAATTTAGAACTTGATTATATTGCTACAGTTAAAATGCTGTACTGCAGTGCACTTGTACTTCTTGCCCAACTCAATCTGGTTTCTTGAAATATTGTGTAGTCTCCCTCAATCTAATATTTTAAATAAGTTGATTTTACTATCACGCCTGTTCTCCTTTCATACTTTATTCTATCCACTCGTCTTTTTATAGCATTATCCTTTTTTGCCCACAGTATATGTTAAGCCTGTCACTGAAATTCAGAATCCAGTAAATCTAATGACAGTTGGGGCCCTTATCGAATAACCTGACTTGTACACAGAATTAAACTTCATACACCATTCCACTTGCCTGTACATGAACATGCTTCAAAATCGTACTTGTTCGAAATTTCATTTACATGGAATCTTTGCCTCCTGGTGGGCATCTAAAATTTCATAAAATTGTATACCTTTAATGATTCACTCAAATTTCCCCTGCTCAGAGGATCCACTCTCTGAAGACACAACCTCTGATCTTTGATGAACATGAAATATTTGAATATGATTATACATCAATGGCAGCTGAAACTATGGTGAAGAGTTCAGAACATACACTGAATTATCTCACATTTTGATAACTAATGAAAACGGTGTTCAAAATTTAAGAAAATTACTTATACAGTGTCATGTAGTGAGATACTGTACGTATTTCATTTATTTCCATTAATAGCAAATATATAAATGTACTTCAAGAATAAAGGAACTCTTTGTCTTCAGCAATTTCTGTTAAAAACCACAAAATGTGATTCCCATTAAAATGCAGAAAAGCTCAATATCCCAAGGATACGAAATGAGGGATTGGTATGTTAACTTGCATAAGAAATGAGAATTAATTCTAAACTTGAATAGGAAGTGTATCTGGTGTTCTGCCAAATTCAAAAAGATTTAATGATGTTTTTTCATCTCCTAGAATGCATTAAGATTTTAAGTAGTTGGCCATTTTAGATATATCTTCTTTTTTGTCTGCATCAGTTTTAGCCAATTGAACTACACATACAAATTAAAGATAATTATTAAACGACAGGATGTGCATGCCTTAGGTATGAAGTATCCTATTTTGAGATATTTTGAAGGTGGCAGAATCAATAACTTAAGTATCTTCACTTTCTAAGATATACTTATTACATTTATATATTGGCTTTGCAGGCATTATTTCAGTGAGTCCCAGTTTTATAACCTGCATTAAATTTAAAACTATGAGCTTTAATTTTTTCATTTGATAAAACATTGATTCAAATGGAGGCTCATAAAAAATTTTCAGCAGCACTGCAGTGCATGATGAACTATTTTCAAATACAACACAAGTCTGCTCTATTTCTAGAATCACAATGCAAAAGGAAATGTTGAATATCCAACCACTTATAACATTACTCACTGTCAATGGAACGGCTAGAATCCACTGGACACTCCAATGTGACAAGCCTAATTGGGCCCTGACAACATTATTCAGTTGTTGACGACATTAATGAGTCATTGACACTGTCACATTGACACTGTCACACTGACACCTTCATCTTGACACATTCACTATTTTGGGTTCTTGGCTGTCATTGTGCAGTCACTGCGTTGACACCTGTTGTCACTGCGTAGCCACATTGATGTGTCAACATGATGAAGATGACACGCAAGGATAAAACATTGACACACCATAGTCACAAGGATGGTGCATTGACACACCGAGATGACCTGTTGGCACTTTATGTTGTCATGCTTTGATAACATCCATTAACTGGGTAATAGGTAAATTTAGAAGAACTCTAGAGGTGTGTGGGCATGTGGCTGAGTTGCTTTGGTTTATGAGTATTCGTCCATGTGGTTGCTGAATGCTTATAACCAGAAATATAAAGGTATTTTGCAAATTTTTGTCTTTGCACAATTTTCTGTGTTTCCATACAGTTTGTAGATTTAATTTGTTGAAAGTACATGTACATTTATATTTGCATCACACAATAAATGGGCTTTTATCAGCAAATACAGTCAGGACAGTGCAAGATTCAAAGCAAAAGAGGATACTTTCTTACGTTTCAATTTTCACGTTCCTGCATCTGAAATCTTGCTCGAAGTTCTGTGCATCTTTTTGAAGAGGAATTTATTGAACGACCATTCCTTTCAACTAATAAAATGCCTGTTCCTTTGAAGCACAGATCTAACAAAATGAGATTGTCTGTTTCTTTCACACTTTTTCACATGTTCAACATTTTCAGATTTTCAAATTCTCACATTCACACAAAAAGTTCAAACAAGATTTTGAATTGTGTGTTAAAGCAAACCGACAAAGGGAAATAAGAGTGAGACAAAGCTCTCACAACTTGCTATAAAAGAATGATTTGCCATTAGAAATTAGCATGAATTACTCCTTTAGTGGAATTGATCTAAATTGCATTCTTTTCAAATTGTCGATTGCTCTATTAATTGTGAAAGTGATCATGAATACTATTAGGTAATTAAAGCAAGAAAGACACTTAATGACAGGCAGTTACTGAAACTGTTTTACTTGTAAGATTTCTTAAAAGTATGTTATTCCCCGCTACGAATCCTATAATAAAGCACACAAAACGTACAGGCCTACATAGGGGCATTACAATAAATACAGGAGTCTAACATCAAAGTTGCTTTCCTTTTCTAAAACAGTTTGGCAATACTCGAAAGGAAACAAATTCCAGGCATTCGATATTAATATGGTGACATGAAGAGATGTTAACATTCTGTGTAATCAGTTTTTGCTTTAAATTGCATTCTAGTTTGACGTTCAGAATATAAGATTATTTGCAGCTGAAGTTGTGAATGCCACAATTGGGCAAACCGTGAGATCATTGAGATAAGTAGCAAATGTAGTTTTGATGGAGGACAGGATTTAAACATATTTGAAAAGAGAATGCGACAGAATAGGAAAGTAACTCAATATGAATATCTTGTTTGGTGCTGTTTGGAGATGAAATTCAGATAATCTTCGAAAATCACCTTGTGGTATTTCAGAAACAACAGCCACAACAGAACATTAGGTATCAACGGCAACCTTATAGATAGGTATTGCATAATTCATGTGATCTTCCAAATTTGAGGCGTCCAATTCTCGCATTCAGAAATTGAGAAATTGTAAGATTTGTTATCTAATAGATTTGACACCAGGAGATATTCAGCTGTAATAACAAGCTATTTGCCAATCCCTCTATGATTATGCTGAAATTGACAATATATTCCAAATGTTGCAAACTTGAATAGAATACATTTGAAGCAGGTATTAAAATGACATGTTTACAAGACATTCAATGATGAGAGGATACTAAAGACACTTATAATAATATGTATATATATATTATATAAATTTTATAATGTATTCAGTAAAATGATAAGGATTGTGGATTAATAAAATAATAACCTACATGTGGATTTAGCATACGAGCCACATAAGGCAGTGTGTGTTAGAATACCAGCAACTCAGAAGCATTGGCTTAAGTCACTTTTGTACTTTAGAACTTGATTATATGGGTACAATTGAAAAGGCAGTACTACTGTGCACTGGTGCTCCTTGCCCAACTCTACCTGGTTTCTTGAAATATTGTGTTGTCTCCCTCAATCTAATATTTTATATTTAAGATGATTTTCCAAACACGCCTGTTCTCCTTTCATACTTTATTCTATCCACTTGTCTTTTTATAGCATTATCCTTTTTTGCCCACAGTATATGTTAAGCCTGTCAATGAAATTCAGAATCCAGTAAATCTAATGACAGTTTGGGCCCTAATCAAATAACCTGACATGTACATAGAACTAGACTTCATAGTCCATTCCACTTGCCTGAATATGAATATGCATCAAAATCTTTCATGTTCGAAATTTCATCTACATGGAATCCTTGCCTCCGGACGTGCATCTCAAGTTTCTTAAAAATTGCATACCTGTAATGATTCGCTCAAATTTCCTGTCAATGGATTCACTCTCCAAAAACACAACCTGTGATCTCTAATGGACCTTAAAGACCTAAGATCCCTTCCTGTGTGTAATGTTCATAATCCGCAATGTAAACCCAAATTATGAATCCAGAATGTAGTGTGTCAAAATATCAACATCCGGGTACTTTTGTAAACAACCTCATGTTCGATTTGGAATGATGGATTAAACAAGCAAGCTGTCAACCAAGTTTTATTTTCATTATTAATGTGGGAATAACATCCAGTAGAAGAACATTATATTGTGTACCAAGGAACATAGAAGAGATGACTTTGAGACTCATATATATGTGTAGGCACGTGAGCCTGAGTTTTACAAAATAGGTGTGCACTCAAAACTACACTACAGACAGAAACAGTTGTGATTTTCATTGCCTTATCCAAAATGGCTGCAACAAATTTCCCGATTGTATGCCATTTTAAAAACGGCTGTTGACCATTACCAAAGCGGCTATTTCCGTAAGTCAAAATCGCTACTACAATTTGCCTCATAATATGACAATATGAAAAGAAAAGTTTAGTAAATGCTCCAAAAACATCCTGGCTGAGTCATCTCAATTCTAAATAGCCATATTTTAACATATTGCAGCTTTGACATAGAGCTCTAATGAACTGTAAAAGGCCACATAATTATAAGGCTTAGTATTTGTTATAGCGTAGCCCACTGGACGATACATTTCTTGCAGTAAATTTCTCAGAACTTTCCGAGCAGCAATTCTGCCCCAGACACATCCAGCGTGATTCTACTTCCTGTAGCTTGATGATCACATGACCTTTGTGACCCCAACTGACCTCAACAGACCCCAACTGACCTATAAAGGTCAGACCAAGATGGCAGAAGGAAGTGCGTGGAACTAACTATTGGGACAGGATGATAGTCTCTGTGTGACAGTGGAAGGAAATATAAGAACTAAAATGTGTTTTTTGTCAGATTAGAGTTCAAAGTAGGGGAGTTGGAAATTTGTAAGTTTGAAGGTTGTAAATTTCTTTTATAAATTTTACAATTTCATAGTAAGACTGAATATCAAAGACGCAATTAGGGAAGTGAGGAATGATATATATAATATTAGGGCGGTTCATTTTGAATGGGAAAAAATTATTTTGTGAATTTCAGATCGCACACCCTTTTATTTGATGAGGGTAGGTATAAAACTGATGCAGTTGAAATTTTAAGGAAATCCCACTAGAGGAAGGGGTCTCCCAAAGGCCTTAAAGTTTCAATGTTTTTTACGTTTTTGACCATTTTCGTTAATCCGCGGTCCTCTATAACTTTGTTAATATTTGTCATACAGCATTCTAATTGCCATGGTTGGAAAACTCTCAAAAAGACCTACATTTTGCATACCAACATCAATGGTCTAGGACGATATCTTGACTCCCATTGGCTCTTCGGCCAGCACTTTTTAGAAACAAAAATGTTGCAGACTGTCTAATCCTGTTAAAAAGAGTTTTTGAATTTTTTCACTGATAATCGCATTGATTCACACTCTCCAAGTTCCAGAAAGAGCAAATAAATTTTTTTTTAAATTTTTGGCAATGGAAATGAGCTTGGAAGTTTCAATGCTAAATATTGTCGGAAGTATGGAAACAAATCAGGGAGGGGCTGCTATATTTGTATTTTAACTTCATAAGAATTAAATATAGGGTAATATCACTGGTACCATGAGAATGCTGAGAGTATTTTCTTTCATGTGGTGCCAGTCACGTTGCCCTGCAATAAATTCTGACGAAGATATGATATGAAATACAACAGACCCCATCTCACATTTTACGAGTTCTGAACTAACTTTAACATTAAAACGTCATCACTCATAAGCCAAGCACTGCCACAGTAAAAATCAAAACGGTTTTATAATTGGTCATTCTGGAACTTCGAGAATGCGAATCACTGCAACCAATCAGTGAAAAAAATTCAAAAGCCTTTTTTTAACAGGATTAAACAGTCTGCAACATTTTCATTCTACAAAGTGCAGGCTGAAGAGCCAATGGGAATCAAGATATTGTCCTAGATCATTGATGTTGGTATGCAAAATGAAGGTCTTTTTGAGAGCTTTCCAACCATGGCAATTAAAATGTTGTATGACTAATACTGATGAAGTTATACTTCTACTATACCGCGGATTGGCGAAAATGGTCGAAAATTTAAAAAACATTGAAACTTTAAGGCCTTTGGGAGACCCCTTCCTCTTGCGGGATTTTCATAAAATTTAAACTGCATTGTTTTTGTGCCATTTCTCACAAAATAGGAGGGTGTGCGAATTGATATTGACAAAAAAAGTTTTTTGGACCACCCTAATATAATATTGTATATTAATTTATTGTAACACTTTGAAGAATCTCATAGGAGGAAGGTCTACATTGTACTTGATATTGGGATATGAGAAATGAGTTTAACTTTTTGATAGCAAGTGCAACTAATGACGTTTTTAGAATTTTAGTGATGTATTGTATAAATGTGGTGTGCTGTTTATCTCTGAATTCAGAAACATGTCTGCAGATATTCTATTCCGAAAAAAATCTCACCTAATTATTATTTGAGCAATATTTTGTTGGATAAGTTATGGTCTAAAAATAATAGATGTCCATACAACTGCCTGAATTACCATATTAATCAAGTTATACAAATGAGATACTTAACTTGATATGGATAACCGAATATGCAAGGTTTCGGTAATTTAGTTATACGTTCAGTAACTTAGTCATGTGATTAATTTAGCTTTTTTGACAATTTCCAGAAGCCCATAAAAACCGAGTTTACTCTAAAATCTCAGGCTGACTTTCCTGCTGTAAGCTTAATTAGATAAGCAGATTATTTTCCTCTTTTTTGTAGTTTACCTCATGATAACAGCAATTAATATACTGAATATTGCTGATGGAAACTGACATGTTTGATTAGTGTTTAATCCTTTGCTAACTTATTAGATTTGACACATTTTTCACTTTTTCTTGTGGAAGTTTATGAGTTCTCACCAAAATGTCATGAATTGCAACTGGCTGTGACAACATTGTGATAAGCAGTCTGGGAAATTACCATCATATGAGGGCAATTGTAATTCCAGCTAAATCCTGGACCTGACAGGATGGTTGAGTGTGTGGGGTTGATCGGTTGGGTGTCAGAAGAAAGTCCGATCTCTGTGCAGCAATCCTCATAGCACAGCAGCATGCCAGAAAGGGACATATATAGGTCAAAATTTGAAAACCTTGAAATTTCAGCTGAAAAAAATTTGAAAATTTTTCGGTCCAGAAATGCCTTTTAAAGTCAGAATTGGGTAGGTCAAACAATCAGCTATCACTGCACTTTCATGTCCAAGGTCCCAATGCACTGCTGATCTGTACTGAGGTGATAAATGCAGCTGTGATGTTTTTTGACTGTCTTTAAAATCACACTTATAAATGAAAAATCCTGATCACTTCGGGCTAAATAATCGATTACCAATGATTAGGCAGGTGACTTGCACATTTTGGTCCAAGTTCCAGGTCTCTAGCACCAATTATTTTTGAGATAATGAATTTTGGTCAATTAAATACTGAATATGTGCGTCATTAGCATCATGCCTATAACTTGAAATCCGCACCACTTAGAGCTGAAGAATGTATTACCAACGTATGGGAAAGTGGCTAATCTGCACACATTGAGCTATATTTCAGGTCTCTATGACCAATAGTTATTGAGATAGGACATTTTCTTGAATGACAAATTTACAAACAAAAACAAAAATACTCTTTTCACCAATAGTTTGGATTCTGAACAATAAAAATGATCTCCACAACTCCCTCTAGTGCCCAATGTCTTTGCTGAGCCATATTTCACATACTAGACAATGGTAAAATGTCACTGGCACCCCATATTTGATTAGTAATCTCAGAGAAGCATCAAACTTCATACTAACATGTCAGATGCTAAGAAAATGCAAAAATATTCTTCTAAAACATTAATTGATAATATATATTCAACCAATTTCAACCCCAGTCACTGGCAACGAAATTTTAGTGAGGTAAAGGCATTAAGACAATTTTGACATGTTGTTATGACATCGCGATGCTAATGATGATTAAGGCAAAAAACTTTGCAGGGACCAGTGCAAAGCCGGCAGTCTGACAATATGTGCATGCAATGACCTTATTAACACCAGACACATGTTCACAGTGATTTTGGTTCAGAAATATGCAGTTAAAATAGAGCAGGAAGGCGTTTGCTAATGACAAATTGAGATAGGACAACTGACGTGCCAACAGAAATACTCTTTATTTTGGTTTACATAAATGATACAGAGCTACAGATAGTTCAGTTATTTTCTTTGGTTCTCAGACAATGTCCGACACAAGGTTTTCTCACAGAATGTGTTTCCCTTTAATATTTATTACAGTCCTTGTCATACTTACGTGGAATCTCAAGTTTTTTTTTTCTATACTGTTGAAATGTGATGTCAGAGATGACTTTGTTCTAGCATTGCAATATATGTAAATTAACTACAAGCTGTGATGTCATTTCAAACTGGGTCAGATTCCCCAGCTTCTAGCCAATGTTGATCCTCCGAACTGAGCGTCACAGTTTCAACATAGTGTCAGAGTAAGAGTTTTATCAGGGATAGCCCCTACAACTACATCATCACACCTTGATAGCCAATGGGCTGACCGTAAACTGCGTCATCACAGTTCAAACATTGATATATTGAAGGAAGCATTACATTTTTTGATCCCAATGATTTATCACAGCAATCACCAGTCTAATCTTACCAATGGCAGATTTCTCAGCATTCAAAGTAGACAACTGTTATAATCCCCACATAATTGTTTGATGAATCTACAAACTTGCTAACGTACAACTTTAAACTTTGATGGAAGTTGGTATAAACAGAAGGCTTTGACAATTTGTTTGTAAACACATGGCTTATGCTATCCATATTTGTTCTGGCAGCCCATTGGCTGAGAGGCTGTGATGTCAAACTTGCATGGGTTTTTCCCAGACCCAATTTTAACTCTGACACTGAGTTGAAACTGTGATGCTCAGTTTGGTGGATTCGCTTGGTTAGAAGCTGGGGAATCTGACCCAGTTTTTAAATGACATCACAGCTTGTAGTTAATTTACATATATTGCAATGCTAGAATAGAGTCATCTCTGACACA